>JAQHUG010000253.1:1789360-1799507 GCA_028555095.1 Dicrostonyx torquatus | reverse complement strand
TGTCCGTCAACTAAAGAATGGATAAAGAAACTGTGGCACATTTACACAATGAAGTGTTACTAGTTGTTAAAAAAAATTAACAGCATGAAACTTACTGGTAATAAATATACATAGAAAAATATCCTGAGTGAGGGAACAGAAACTCTGAGGGCACGGTGTTTTATAGGGTCTTGAGTCTAGTAGGTCCTTTATTTAGAAGGATCCTAAATGCATGTGTACATAAATCTTCAATTAAAATGTACTTCAGTCAATGAAATTAATATTCTCTCATCAATTGAGCTAAAATTTCCATCTTTGTTCTGAGGTAAAGTTATTTTTCTTTTCTCACCTGGATTGGCTTATGTTCTAATGAGAAGGTTATGTGTTTGTCCTTTTTTTCTTTGCACACATTTTTGCTTTTTATTACAAAATGGTCCAAACCCATTTCCACAGTGTTAAAAATGAGTAGCCAAATTAAACTATCCCATCTCATTTATTCTGAGCATGAATATCTCAGAGACTTATGAGGATCTACCCACTTAGAGCTTCCCTATACTTGAAGTTCCACTAACTATGACTTCCTTGGTCCTGGAGGATTCTTTCCCTTTCTGTAACACCCACTCCCTCTGATCCATTTATTAATTTCTAAGTAGAATAATCTTGTCCAGACAGTAGATCTTAATATCATTATTGATCACCGTTCGAAGTCTGCTGTCAAATGAATAAATATAATATAGGCTAATTTACAGTCATTAAACAGTTCAAATTGAGCAAGGAACATGTTCTATATATTTTTACAATCAAATATTTAGAAAAATATTAAGCTATCAGCAGTTTGGTGAGGTTTCTGTTCATATGTATAAGCCTATTAGATTCCCTACAAAGCATTTAGAAGGTTAAGGACAAATTCATATGACAAAATTTCACATTTGAAATGTATATTATTTGTATTTATGTGTATGAGTTTATATCTGCGTATGCTTGTTACTTTTGTGTAGTTTGTTGTTGCTGTCATTGTTTCTTGTTTTGTCAATTTGAAAAAAATATTTATATCATCTTAGAAGAGGGAAAGCTGTATTGAGAAAATGCCTCCCTCATAGTAGCCTGTAGGTAAATTAGCAAGGCATTTTTGTAATTGCCACTGTGGCACTGTGGATGGTGCCACCACTGGACATTGCATTAGAAAGCAGGTCGAGCGGAGCAAGCCATGGGAAACAAACTAGTAAGCAGTATACTCCATAACTGGCCCCTCTTCAGTTCCTGCCTGCAGCTTCCTGCTTGAGCTCCTGTCCTGAATTTATTTCCATCAGTGACAGATTGTGGTCAGAAATTGTAAGCCTAATAAACACTTTCCTTCCTGTCATAGATTCTACTAGTGTGACAAAATCCCATAACCAAAAGCAGGTTAAGGATGCTGACATAAATCCTCTATTCCTTAACCTGCTCCATTATAAAAAGAAAAGGTATTGAGGCAAGTCTTATTGTGAGTCACAACTCCTGTTTAGACAGCATACTGACGACATCACGAATCATCTAGGTGATGTTAGGGGAATGGATATTCTTAGTTCTAATGAAAAATAAGAATCAGGGTGAGAGAAATGATTAGTATTTTCAGAGACCTTCATTTTCGCTCTCCCCTAGTTCTACGCTATGAAGCACAGTCTCCTCCCCTCTTCCTTCTTTTTCAGGTTCCACAGTTCTTAGAATGCTGTGTGGAAATGCTTGCACACTCTCAGTGACTAGTTGTTTGTCATCCAGACTCTTTTTAACCTTCAAATTCCCTCTTGCACTATCATCATTTTCCTCAAAGGAACTGTATCTTTCCTTCAACCTCACACCCATTATCTCCTCTCAGAAAACCCAACCACAATGCCAAAGGCTGTTGTTCTCCTAGGACAAAGATTGCTCAGTAAAACAACCCCGGCAGAGTAAGATAGGCGAAGACAAATTATTATTGTAAATTTAGGTATGTGAGAATATTTATGCAAGAAGAAGTAGCTGAAAAGAGAAATATCAATGCCATGAGTAGTGACTAGAACAGAACAAAAATTTAAAAAATTGATAAATACCTAAATTCTCATATTAAATGAGAGGTATTTCCCTATCAAAAGCACATCTGCTCTTTTCTCATAATGTCTGGTCTTACACTGTTGTTAAGTATGTTTCATTTCTACAAACACACAGCATGGACATGGAGCAAAATAGAATATTCAAAATGCCACTAATAGATTTTATATTTTTGTATAATGTAATGTGTTTTTCAAATCAGTTGAGAAAATGATTCTCCAACTCTATTATGACTGGTATTATCTGAGCACAAATATTTCAAGTCCTTACTGAAAATGACTTTAAAATGCATTTAATTTCAAACACTAGATATTTAGGAGAAAAAAAATCCAAAAACTATAAAAAAAACATAACACAGTTTTATAAATTCAACTTACTGGAAATGTGTTAATTTTTTGTTTAAGTGTTGTCCAAATAAATTGTGCTAAATTTCATGATTTAAAACACCCTTTGTGGTTGGAGAGATGGCTCAGCAATTAAGAACAGTTGTTGCCCCTATAGAGGATATAGGATAGATGCAGAAAACACACACTGGGTGACACATGAACTCCTGTAACTCCAGGGGATGCTAGGCTCTCTACTGGCCGTTGTATGTGGTTCACATTCATACACTCAGAAATATATATCCACATAAAATAAAAATATATAAAATTTTTAAAACCACCCTATGGGCTGCAGAGCTATCTTGGCAGGTAAGAGTACTGACTGCTCTTCCAGGAGACAGGATTTCCATTTCCCATTCCCCATGGTAACTCACAACCCTCTGTAACTCCTGTTCTGGGATATTCTATGTCCTTTTCTGGTTGCCACAGAAAGTGCACACATATGTCATGCATACTAGAAGGTAGAATCCCCAAACACTTAAGACAATAATTTTTTTTTAAATTAAGTAAAACCACCATTGTGTCACCACATTTCTGCATGTCAGAAGGCAGAACACACCTCATATCAAATGTGTTCTGTGTATAGTCATGTGAGCCAAATTCTTGGTATAATAGGAATGTAGCAGTTCCTAAGCTTATCCAAATGATTGGATCTAGTCTCTTCCTTGTTCTTGTGAGACAGGGATCTGTATTCTTTGCAGGCTGCCATCTGGAGTTGTCTTTGCTCATCAATGCTGGTACCCTCCTTCTATTCCTTCAACATACTCACTCCTAGAAATGGTTAGGAACTCCTCTCACTCTAAATTTCTCTGTCTTCTGCCTTATCTAATGTAGCCAGAAGAACCCCTTTCTCTTTCTGGCTTGTAATGATTCAATTGTACCCCTCCTGATAAATTAGTAAATGTCTGTGAGATCTCAGATTAAAGAGGGACACCACCAGAATGGGTTGTTCTTTAGGTAAGAGATTTACTAGAATTATTAATGCCCTAGGCAGCCGCAAGGTTACAATTTTGAAAGGAGTTCACAAGCATAGGATGGACTGTACTCTTCCTTTATATAGGTTTTCAAGAAAGGGGAATGTTCCAAAACACATAATTATGCAGCAGCCCATAGTACTTACTTGAAGTCAGTTGTCTTGGATTCCCCTTAGTGGAATATGGATAAAATATTTGCCCTTTAGTTAATGTATATCCATTAGACTTGATGTATTGTCTGCTTGCTGCTTTGGGAGAGTTTTTAATCTTGCTTTCTGGGAAGTAAGAATAATAGTGCACACATGCACACACACACACAGAGAGAGAGAGAGAGAGAGAGATATGAATAAATCTTAATGCTGTCTTTGTGTCTACCAGTCATACATTTTTTATTAATAAATATTTAATGTACCTATATGTTTTAATATTGTTTATGATGAGTAGATGATGAGAAACTTTTTTGTAATTCCACACTGCAGTGTTGAATGTTACTACTGGCTGAGTTGAGGAATGGCTTTGTTATTATAAGAAGAAATAAAAATGAGACATAAAGTTGATTTTGTGAAAAAAAAAAGTAGGACATATTTGACAAACTTCACCTGCAAGACCTGTGCAGCAGCAACCCACGCATCCAAAACATAGTTTTTGCAACAATAAGCTAAGGATGTTCAAGACATGCAGGTGAGGGTGGCTGTGAACAAACATCCATTAACTCCAAGCAAGGCATAATGGTAAACCAATAATCATAAAAATAGCAATAATAATATATAATAAAATAAAAAGTCTAGCTGATCGGAGGTTGATGGAACAGAGAGTATATTGATGTTTCTTAGAAAACCATGGACAACTCAATGGCAGCTTCATTTCTTCACCATGCCATTTTCAACATTAGTGACAATTTCCGAAACTCATCCCCTCAATTTTCCTGCACTACTGCCAAGAAGTTCAACAGAGAGTCGCCCTCTCCATGACGATTCACTGAATTTACACCTTGAGGAGGAAGATTGCAAATCTTAAAACAGTCTCGGTTTCCTGAACCTTGTGAAGTCTTTAGCTTCTTGTGTCCTAGGAGGCCCTTTCATCCCTCTAAGATGGAATACTAACATTTGGAAGAAATACCTATACAAGAGGCCATCAAAGAATAATGATTTCTCTTGTTCTTATCTTTAACTTTTAAGTAAAAACTTAAACCTACGTACGTCTTCCAAATAACCCCATATATGTCTCGATTTCTATTTACCTCATCTTTGGCTTCCCCATGTGTCCCATCCCAGCTTCAATTGCTGTGACAAAATTGTCATAGCCAAAAGCAACTTTGGGAGGAGAGGATTTATTTCACTTGTACTTCCATATTACATTCCATCATGTAAAGATGCCAGGGCAGGAATGTAAGGCAAGAACCTAGAGTCAGGAACCTGGAGGCAGGAGCTGAATGATGCAAAGTCCATGAAGAAATGCTCCTTAGTGACTTGTTCTCCCTGGCTTGATTATCTTGCTTTCTTATAGCAACAAGGAGTGGCAGCCCTGGGGTGGAACCATCCACAATGAGCTGGTCTTTCTCTCATTAATCATCAATCAAAAAGTGACCACCGATGGATAAACCGAAATGGGAGGGGATTTCTTTTTCAATTGAGCTTAGCACTTCCCAAATGACTCTAGCTTGTGTTAAGTTCACAAGAAGCAAGCTTAACTGAGTCCTTGTCATACTGACACACGGATACATCACAATTAAATAACACTCTTTCTTTTCTTGTTATCTCCAAGTTGTTTTTTTTAATATTTTCATGACAATATAAAACATTTCAACTTTTAAGTACCACAATCTTTACAAATTAAAAGACAATTTAAAAAATGCTCATTCTCTTTAAAGCATTAAAAATCAACCCTCTCAGAAATATCCACAATCTTTAAAATAAACAAACTGCTACACAATTTCAAAGTCTCTTAACTGTGGGATTGGAGAGATGGCTGAGCAGTTAAGAACATAGGTTTCTCTTCCAGGGGACTGAAGTTTGATTCGCCGCACCCACATAGTGGACCACAACCTTATTGATCAACAATATTAGGGGATATGATGTGCTCTGACCTTCACTGGCAATGCGTATATGTGATGCACAGACATATATGCAGGTTAAATACCTACACAGAAATAAGACAACTTTTAACCGTGGGGAAAGGGTCAATAACAGAATGAAAACCCCAGATAACAATAAGTCCTAACTATGCATATATACATTTTCATTAGAAGATTTTGAGCTTAAATAGTTTGAAATATTTAAGAAGAGCTTTATACCAATACATTATGAAAGAAACGTTAGAATCAAGAATTAAAATGACATCTAAAAACAGAGATTTGGATATAATTCCTTGTCAAACTGGTAATTTGAAAGTTCCATTCTAGTAAGGATGTGTGAAAAAAATGAAAGTATTCTAATTTGTATATCCATATATTGATACTCATATTTATCTTTGAATCCCTAAACACTGCTATATCTCTAGATGCTTTACCTACTACTGAAGACAGATGGACTACAAAATTATTCACATAGACTAAATATTTCAGGGCTATTATGTTTAGAGGGGGCTTGAGTTTTAATATTAGCATTATTGGAGACCTTCAGTAGAGTATCATTAGAATTTGTTGAGTGTGAAAAAATTTTCATATAGAAACTTAAGAATAGAATTGCTATCTAACAAAAAATCGAGGGCTGGAGAGATGACTTGGCCATTAAAGCTAGGTTCACAACCCCTAGAAACTGGAAGATAACTGGAGCAGTTGGGGTGGTAAAGGACAGATTTCTGCAGGAAAATGGGGCTTAAAATTATCTTTAAAATCTTCCAAATGAAGCATTAGAAATATTTTTTAATTAGAAAATAAAAATAAGCCGGGCGGTGGTGGCACACGCCTTTAATACCAGCACTCGGGAGGCAGAGGCAGGCGGATCTCTGTGAGTTTGAGACCAGCCTGGTCTACAAGAGCTAGTTCCAGGACAGGCTCCAAAGCTACAGAGAAACCCTGTCTCGAAAAACCAAAAAAAAAAAAAAAAAGAAAAGAAAAATAAATGGATGAAAGAAATAATCCGATAAGGAAAGAGATACAGAGTAGTTAAAAGAATAGGTTATGATACACAGGCACTTTAGAAGTGGGAAATATGAAAACTGCAATTATTTCCATTAGTAGCTATAATCTACATAGGAATGTATGACAAGAGCTGATGGGATGGCTTGAGGAGCACTTAGCACCAAGCCTAATGATCTGAGTTTGATTCACAGGGACTCACATGGGCATAAGGAGAGAAGGAACTATTTCAGGTAGTCCTCTGACCTATATATGTCCACCATGGCAAGGCAGTAAACAAGTAAAGAAGCAAACAAGCAAATCAATTAATGGAAACACAATTCAAAAGAATATGTAAGGTTGGAAGTAGAAAGAGGGATAAAGACTTTAGAGCAGTAACTGCTTTTCCAGAGGAACTGATTCAATTCCCGCATTCATATGGGGGCTCTCAACTAAATTTCACTCACGTTTCAGGGACTCCAGTGTCCCCTTAACTCTGGTGTCCAGCAGGCACACATGTGGCACACCAGGCACACATACAGGTAATAAACTCATACACATAAAACAATTTTTAAAGAAGAATGTATTAGCAACATGATTAGAGTGACACAGATTCGGAAACTTTTGACTTAAGCTCCACCAGAAACATATCGGATAATTGTGAAGAAATGCCGAGGATGCATGAGCTCGTCTATTCTGCTTCAAACATGGTAGGAAATCAGAACTCCTGTGCAAAGTAAACATCTTTCTTTTCCAAACTTCACATCTCAGAGCGGATTTTCTGAAGCATCATCTAGTTGAGATGATATGCAATTACATGGATATGAGACTGAAGGGGAGACAAAGCTAGTAGGTACTTGACATCAGTGACCTGAGATGGTCTCATTTCAGGGGTGATGACACAAGGAGAGAACTTGTGTAACTTACCAGTATGGTTAAAGTGATGATGCACAATTTTGTTCTGGGATCGTCTCTTAGATCCTGCATTTCTGAAAGTACAAGTCTAACACTGAGAATCCATCTTATAAATACAGAATTATTTTAGTGTGATGAATCCACAAATCAAAACATTTCTAAGCTAAAATACCATATCACTCAAACAAACACTTGCCTAAGCCCAAACTCTCCACATTTATATGAATTTATATATGGTATTATTATTTTATTTTGAACAACGCTAAAATTTTGTTTGTGTATGTGTTTGAGTTTGAAAGATATTACTGTGTATCTTGCTCTTGACTGTGTTTTCACAGTTGACAAGAAAGTAAGGTAAATACCAAGGAATCAGAGAACAGACAGAGGTCACTTTCTAGGGCTTTACTGCCGTAGCCTATCACAGAAAGTAAAGCCATGGGTGGGCAACACTGCCAGTCACAGTTATCTCCTAGCACATAAGGAAGGAGGGTTACGTTAAGGTTGTGACTGAAAGGCAGCCTCTCCACTTGATGAATGTTGCCATGGTTACCAATTATTAATTTACATGCAAGTTCAACCAATTGTGTGAACTTGTCCACATTCTTACAGGGATTCCAAAATGACAATTCCCTGCAATTAAAGAAGCATTGCATTAATGTTGACAGTTACAGTATATTACCTTAATTTCCTATCAAGTAAGTAGCCATTAATGACATGGCAGCTGTGGGGATGAATATTGTCTTTGTTTAAGCTCTATAGCTTGCTGTGAAAGAACATCAGTTCAGGAAGAGTACAGTAGTGTCATCATTTGACATAAATCATTTTGGAGGATCCCTTTGAACTTGTCCATTTGGAATTTGAGTTATTCTTGTCAACCATATAAAATCTGTACAACATCAATTAAAAACTTAAGTGAATTAAAAAGACTTCCTACAGTTAAATGTTGGTTCACTTAATGTGATTATTTCTAGTTGCACCCATTTTCCTGCAGATGCACGAATTCTCTTTATTGCAGAAAACACAACTGCGCTGCATGGACATGTCCCCTTTACTTTATCCACTCACCTGTTCTGGGCAACTGGCTGGACTCTAAAATCTAGCTGGGATGACTGGTGTTGCATGCAGGGATGTGCAAAAGTATCTGGAAAGTGCTGATATGAGGTCATTCAGATAAACACCCAGGGGCAGGATAGGCATCTTTAGAGCATATTTATTTTTAGTTCTTGGAGAAACCTTCGTTAATTTTCACAGACTCAGGACTATTTTACCTTCCTTCTCCTAGTGCAAAGGGTTGGTTTTCTTTTGTCTCCCATCATTTCCTGTGGTTTGTGCACCTTTATGTTATTAGCAAGAAGGTAAAATACCCAAAACTTTGATTATTTGGCTGCTTAATCTTTAGTTATTTGTATATTCTAGATATTAATCCTCTATCAGATAGGTACTGAATGAAACATTTTTCCCATTCGACAGGCTGTACTTCACTGTCATTTGTGTTTCCTTTACTGCTCAGAATTTTTTAAATTCATAATATCACCTTACTTGATTGTTGACCCTATTTCTTGAACTACTGAAGTTTATTCAAGAAAGGACTTCACATATTCCTGTATCTTCATGTGTCTGGCCCATGTTATTGTCAAACACATACTTCTAGGATTCAGGCATCATGTTAAAGTATTTAAAGCATCTGGAGTTGATTTTTATTCAGAGTGAGAAATGTGGACTGAGTTTTATTCTCCCACATTTTGACAGTATCATTTATTGAAAGACTATGTTTTATCTTATTTGTACTATTAATATCCTTGTCATAAATATCTGTAACTGTGTTCCTTTATATCTGGAACTTTTGGTTCATTTCATTGGGCTGTGTGTCTCTTCTTGTGCCAGTATCATGTTTCTTTTGTCACTGTGGCTCTATAGCATATTTGTAATCATACTGGGTGGCACCTTTTCTCCTCATGATTTCTTTGGTTGTCTAGGATCTTTCTGCATCAAAATGCATTTTAAATTTTGTCTTTGTTTCTGGAAGAACATTTTAAAACTTGGACAGAAATCTGATAATATTGTAGAGATAAATAATAGGCATTTAAAAAGCAACATATTCTGAAGATAGTTTCTTCAAAAAGAAACTAGACTGTGAAGAATATACCTCATTGTAGAAACTTGGTCTATGTTAAACAAGGAAAATACCATACCTTTGTTCCTGGAATCTAGCATCAGACAAATATGATCTCTCCCTCCATTGATATTCAATACAATATTCAACACCTTAGCTAGACCAATAGGACAAAGAAGAGGTAAAAAAGGGTTAAACATCAAAAGGGAATAAATTAAATTATCCCTATTTGTAGATGTTATGATTATTTTGTTAAAGAACACTATAGCCTGAATTTAAAGTATTTTGATTCAATAACTGTCTCCAAGAAGTCGCAGAATGATTAAAAGCAGCATAGTAGCTTTATATACAGCAATAACATGCTCATTGATAGGGACACCAAAAACGTCCAAAATCTTAAAAGGCCCCATGGTAGTGGAGTACAACTTTAACCCCAGCACTCAACAGGCAGAAGCAGGTTGATCTCTGTGAATTATAGGACAGTCTGGTCTACAAAGTGGGTTCCAGGATATCCAGAGTTGTTGTTACAAAGCAAAACCCTGTATCTAAAAAAAATAAAACAAATTCACTTATGAGTGAATGCATACCATGTTTGTCTTTCTGGATCTGGGTTAATGTACTCAGGATTACTTTTTCTATTTCCATCCATTCTATTCCA
>JAQHUG010000253.1:1763257-1786548 GCA_028555095.1 Dicrostonyx torquatus | reverse complement strand
AATGAAATTTTTCATTATGAAATATGCAAGACAGGTTTGTAACTGTAAAAGTTATAGTGAGCTAGGCAATGATAGCTCAGTAAGACAAAATTTGTGTATTTCATGTCATTTACATATCTTTCCTCCCAACTGTTAATATGCATATCCAAGTTTGGAGTAATATTGGTGAAGAACAGAAAACTGAAAAGCACCTGGTGCCTAGAATGAATTCCAGGAGCAGGGGCTTTAAGAGAGAGAAACTGGGAAGTAGACAGAACAAAATTTAAAAGGCTGACACTGTAGATGAAAGAATACCATAGGTACAAGGGAGGCAGGGAAGTTAGATGGGCAAAGGATCAGCCAAAATGGAATATATAAGACAACTCCCTTGTACAAGCCCTTTATTACCAAAATAATGTTAAAATAGTTATTTACTATATTTATGTGTGCATGCCAGAATGTGCTGCATGTAGGAGTACCATGTATATTCGGGTACCTACAGGGGCCAGAGGAGAACATCAGGTTCTCTGGAACTGGAATTACAGAGGTTGTGAGCTGCCTGTAACCTGAGGGCCTGCTTATTGGGGTTCCTGTCCTGCCCAGTTCCCACAGCCTTAATTAAGCCCCAGAAAAATCACACAGGAAGGTCTAAATTAATGATAAACTGATTGGCCCTCGAAGCTCAGGCTTCGAGTTAGCTTTTATAACTTGTATTAGTCCATTATTCTAGTATATGTTAGCCACATGGCTCAGTACCTTTTTCAGTGGGGCAGGTCATATCCTGCTTCTTCATTGTCTGGACAGGACTGTGGAAAGAGCTTCCTTCTTCCCAGAATTCTCCTGTTCTCATTGCCCCACCTCTACTTCCTATCTGCTTTTCCTGCCTATACTTCCTGTCTGGCTACCAGCCAATCAGCATTTATTTAAAATATAATTGACAGAATACAGCTGATTGTCCCACACCAAACTGTCTGATACATGTGTTAAGAACCAAAACTGGGTCCTCAAAAAGATAAATCTTTGCTCTTAAAAACAGAGCTGTATCTCCAGCAAGCTTCTTATAATCTCCAAGCAAAATACCCAAACAAAATAATTAAAAAGCTGTTCCAATAAAGGATGTATACATTCCACATTGAGATATCAACTCCCCATACTTAAACTGTGTTGTTCAATATTGTTTTATGAGTTTGACACCAATAATCTTTTAAGTAGTATTTCAGTATATGCCATATTAATGAAAATAAATGATATTTAGAAGTTTTGACAGCTTCAATTTTGTGAACCTAGTTTAAAATTTGATGTCCAGTCAGAGAACAAAGGCACAAGATGGGCAACCTGCTAATAAATGAATGTTAGCCCATCCCATTTGTAGACAACATCTTCTAAAAGTTTTTATCTTTAGGTAACGTTTTTATATTTAGTTTTAATTTCTGAAATCCTTGCAAAACACTGAAGAGATTAATGATTATTCTTGCCTCTTGTAGATTTTAAAATAAAGAAAAGCTTGCCACTTTCTTATTTATTTTTCTCTATATGAGTACCAATATGTGACTGTATAGTAAGATATTAATCTAATCAATTTTGAGTATCATAAGGAATTTATATCACAATTAATTTTTATAATAATAAGTTTTACTTAAATTACTTATGAAATAAAATGGGACTAGAGGAATGAATAAATAGACTTTAAAAAATACTGTTATTGAAATATATAACATATTCACATAGGATAAAGTCCATTATTTTATGCTACTGATAATGCATTCAACTCTGTATTGTCAGAACCTTGTGCAGTCATTACCATTTACCAATTTTATAATAATTTTATGTCTAGGAAAGACACCTTGAAATCCACTGATAGACATTTTTTGAGCCTGTAAATGGCCTTGAATTCTATCTTTACAGTGCAGAAGAAAAAGAAACAGACAGGACGAAAAGGGGAAAGAAAGAATGTAGAGTGTACACAGGGAACCCTGGATTTAGCCAATCAGAAATCTACTTTCCTTTTTTTCTCTTTTTATTTTCAATCCTCTTTTACATTTAAAGGGGTAAAAATCTATGCAAGACTGAGTCACCACTAAGTCTTGTCCCAACTTAGGGCTCAACTAGAGGGGTTTAGAGAAAATAGAGACATGTGTCTTGTGTGACGTTTTGTTCTTTTAGCTTTTTGAGGGGCCTACCACCCAACTTCCAAATACATCACATAGAGGCTTATTCTTAGTTATGAATGCCTGGCCTTAGCTTGAGTTGTTTATTGCCAGCTTTTCTTAAATAATCCCGACTACCTTTTGCTTATGAGTTTTTATCTTTCCCCATTTCTGTATACATTTCTTCCCTTCTTACTCTGTGATTGGCTGAGTGACGGGGTGGCTGGGTGGTTGGCCCCTGCTGATCTCTCCTTGTTCTTTTGCTCCTCTTTCATTGCTCCTGCCATATTTCTCCTTCTATTTATACTCTCCGCTTGACAGCCCCACCTATCCTTGCTCCCGACTTGCGCTTTATTAGACCATCAGGTGTTTTAGACAGGCACAGTAGTACAACTTCACAGAGTTAAACAAAAGCATTACAAACAAAAGTAACACCTGAAAATAGTATTTCCAAGAAAAGGAGGTTGTGATTGTTATAGGTGCGGGGTGGGCAGCAGCACCTGGAACCTGGTCAGACATTAAGAGGAGGGCATATAAGGACAGCGATTCCCACGTTCTATGACACTTACTTCTACATAAATGTAATCGCCAGAACTTAGTCTCATGAAAACAAGAAATTGGATCACTCTCTATTCCTACCCATAAAGCTTCTTTTGGTTTTTATGGGGTTTTGTCTTATTGCAAAGATAAATTAAACCAGGCTCTACAACACCTGACATATCACGCATGGGGAATATTAAACACTGGGTGAAGAGAAATCTAGTGCTTTTGATGGTGACAGTCAGTACATAAATCTTTAAACATATCAATTTCAAAATTTTTAATCTATGTAAAATACCTTGTCTAATCCACATTTCAAAGCTCACTTTTACTAATATTTACTAATACCAGGCAAATAATCAGTAAGTATTCACTGAGTTATTGAATAAATAATGAATTGTCATTTTATATCATGTAAGCGTTCCATGACAGGTTTACACAGATTAACAAGATGACTTGGTAGATTTGCTAGGAATCCAACTTTCCATGCATCTAAAACTTGATATGTGGGAAAAAAATTTGCAAAGAGAATGGGCTCCAAAAAGCCATTTCAAACAGTAAGGATAAATTCTGGTCCCACTGCCATTCTGGTCTTCCCTAGCCATACAACTGTCTCCCGCATTCAGAGGGCCTAGTTTGGTCCTGTGCTGATTCCCTTACTGTCATTCCAGAGGCAGTGAGCTCCCTTCAGCTCCAGTAAACTGTTTCAGTGGGTAGTCTCTTCTTAGTATTGACCCCTGTGTTCATATTATCTCTCCTCAGTCTCTGCCACTGGACTATGGGAGTTCAACCCAGTGCTTTGCTGTGGATCTCTGCATCTGCTTCCATCAGTGCTGAGTGAAGGTTCTATGATGACAATTAAGTTAGTCATCAATCTGACTACAAAGGAAGAATGCCTTGCTCACCATAGATATAGTGGGGAGGGCCTTGGTCCTGCCTCAAAATGATGTGCCAGATTTTGTTGATTCCATACCCTCTCTGAAGAGTAGATGGGCATGGGGTGACAGGGGAGAGGAAGGTAAAGATAACAGGAAGAACAGAGAGAATGGGAACTGGAATTGGTATGTAAAATGAGAAAAGATTGTTTTAAAAAAAATAAATTAAATATTTTTTTTAAAAATGAATTGCTCTGAAAAGACATTGAAGCAGTATGGATATTGCTGAGCCTCAACATCTGTCCTGTTTTGATTCTATCCTATGGTTGTTTCTGGTGTAGAATTTTGGTATGTATTAGTGATTTAATGAGGCATTATAACATGCAGAATTTCAAAGTAGCATTAGACTTTTCTCTCAAATGTGTTGCCTTGCAAAGATAAAAATAGTGGTGCTTCTCAGATAAGCTTGAAAGTCTTGAAGGAAGTAAGAGTTCAAAGTTTTTCACTTTAAAATCGTATTTAAATATTTAGAAAATGTTTTCGGTAACCCAAGTCAAATAATTCACATATGATATAAAATTTACATTTTTTATAAAATCGCATGTATTATAAAATTTGTCAGAATCAAAACTGCAAGACATGTCTGATAAATAATACATAGTGAACATTTAGCATTTGACCAGTCATACACTGCAGGGCAAATACCCTAATATTTGTCATTGTATATTTGTGGTTTAAGTTAGAAACTTTAGAACTCATTTATAGGTTCCAATGCTTTACTTGATATTGGAGGTTTAGTTATCTCTACTTGTTTTTGGTTTTGGGTTTTTTTTGCAATAGATAATTTCTCCTTTTATCTTTCCTCATTCTAATCTCTTACATGCACCTGGCTTGTTCTCCTTCAAATTTATTGTTGCAAATACACATGTTCCTAAATATGTCAATACAGCCTACTCAGGTCATGTGATGTTACTTGATTTATATTATCTCAGGAGTGACCACTTTATATTAGATAACCAATTGGAGGGTTCTCCCCTGGAGAAGATAATTACTCCTGTTCTCATCATTCCCAAAATGCTTGTATTTCGTTGAGTCTCCATGGACTTTCCCTTTTCTGTATTCACACGCCCACTGGTGTCAACCTTGTTAAGTTCTTGTTCAGGTAACAATGCCGATGAGTCTTTTTTGGGTGTAGCATTCCTAACATTTCTAGGCAACACAATCTCATACCAAACTTGCTGTGTCTTAGGCTCTTACAATCTTTGTACCCCCTCTTCTGCAAGTTTTCCTGAGCCCTGGATACAGGAATTGGGCTGTGGGTGTATTGCTTGGGGCTGGTTACCATTGAATGTCTTGTTCTCTACATTTTTATTGATGGTGCTTTTCTGTAATGATCTCCTTCTGGGATATTTTTGTATGTGGATATAGAGATAGAATTTAATATGTAGTTAAAAGCTAGGATTCCAATGCAAGGTCCTATTTCACTCCTCTTGATCAGGACCTAAGTAGAAATAGAGAACTATTGCTTACCACCAAGTATGCACAGCACTATTGCCCTCTTGGAGTTATTGTGCCATGCTGGTTTGTGGTGTTGTTTGTAGATATTGTAGCTGGGAAACAAACAAATAATAGCCCTAACCAGTTCATATTCTCATGCCCTTGTCTGAGAACATTGGGCATCCCATCAACTTCTGAGAGCCAACCCACGGTAATAATAACAGACTATGTTTGAATCGCCTCTTGGAGAACCCTGATCAATAACTCAAAGGAGACTTGTCCTCACTGGTATTGGGTTTTGTTAGTTTATTTTTCTTGGAGGGAGCAATCTTAGATCCCAATAATTTTTTCTTAAAGCTATATATGTATTTACATATGAAAATTTATATGTATGCTATTTTACAGAAATAAATAATAATAAGACGTTTTATGTATTTTCCAGACTTTGTTGTCAGTTTGCTCTCGTCCATCTTTCCTCGTTATCTCCTTCCCCATACCTAATTAATGCCCCTCACTGTTTTTTCTACTTTCTTCTTCAAATCACTTGTACCTTGCTTTTTCCCTATCTATTGTTCTTCCTACTTGGTCCCCACTTTTTTTCCTGGATTCTACAGGTACTCCAGGTTACAATAAACACATTTAAATCCTACAAACACCTCTTCTAATCATAATTATTTATTTATTCATGTCATAAAAATTCTCTCTTTCCTTTTAAATATGTCATAGCATTACAACTCTTTGCCAGAGTCTAACCCTACAATTCATTGAAAAGATAAAATAAGTTTGGGGTGAGCCACACTTTGGCACTATACTTCATATATGCTTGAAGTCATTTCTTTGGCTTGGATTTAACCTTGGAAGACAAATTGATTAGATTCTTTTGCTATTATTTCTGAAGTGTAAGTCTGAACATTGATTTACAATGCACATGCCTGCTATATCTAATCAATATAATAATACAGATGAACATGTATAATAATACAGATGAAGACAGACTTTGGATTTTTATTAGTGTCTCAAACTCAAATATACTTTCCAGCTCTAGCTAGAAAACATAAATCTCTTGTGGTTTTTATCTTGAAATTCAATTATTCAGTTAAAAGCTTCCATTTAAAATTGAAAATATGTAACACAATGTCTGACAGAATAATTTAGCATATGATAACGCTGAATGAAATTAAAAAGTAATTTCTACTTCTTCATTATAATTCTAAAAATTAAAGTTTGACCTTCAGTTTGTAAAAATAAAATAGAAATAATGGTATTTTTAATTTGTATATTTATTCAGCTTATTCTGGCATAATCATATTTAGTTTTTTTCTAAATGTTTGTTCTACCACACTTTTTATTGTTTATACTAGTTGGTTTTGTGGGTCAACTTGACACAAGGTAGAGTCATCAGAGAAGAAGAGGCCCAGTTATAGAAATACCACTCTGAGATCCTACTGTAAGGCTTTTTCTCAATTAGTGATCAATGGAAGAGGGCACAGCTCCTTGTGGGGGTTCTATCCCTGCGTTGGTGGTCCTGGGTTCTATAAGAAAGCAGGCTGAACAAGCCATGGGAAGCAAGCCAGTAAACAGCACCCTCCATGGCCTTTGCATCAACTCCTTCCCTGTTTGAGTACTTGTACTGACTTCCTTCAGTGATAGCCAGCAGTGTGCAAATGTAAGGTGAATACCCTTTCCTCCACAAATATGCTTTACGGTCATGGTGTTTTACCACAGCAATAGAAACCATAAAACCCTAAAGAAAACATTGTGTTACCAAAATCTAAATCCTTACATCTGTTGCTAAAAAGGAAAGAACAGGTAGGAAGGCCATGGAGAGTTGACATTTTGGTGAATCTTCAAATATAGGAGGCTTTCCCTAAAAAATGTCAATAGGAAATATAGTATATGGCAATATTGATTTTCTCACTTCTTCCTCCTGCAGTGACAGTGGGAATAGTGTGACATTTGGTAGAAGAGTCTCGAATATTTAAAAGGTTAATGTGCTATGCAACTCGAAAATGAGAGAATGGCAAAAGCATCTTAGGGATGCTGGTGAAAAGATCCTACCAACTTGGCAATAAGAAGGCCAATAGCAAAGTCCAAGAAATTAGCACAATACATCAAGAATCAAAGATTTTGGATACGTCCAGTTTCTGACACCTATTTGTCCAGTGACCTCAGCTGAGGTGTTCCTGAGCATTTGTTATTCAGGATTGCATTCCATATATACATTTTACCTTGCACAATAAGAAAGCAAGGCTGACAGCTAGGTAGGTATTTAGTAGGAAAATGGTTGCTACAGTAGTAGGAGGAGCTGAATTTGATCCTCAAACCTCACATAAAAATGGTCGGTATGCTGACAAACACTTTTAATTCCAGCACTGGGAAAGGAGAGAAGTGAGACTCACTAAGCAGAAAATTTCAGATGAATTCAGAGACATTATTTTAGAAACAACTACCACCAACAACAAAACCAGAAGGTTCTGTCAACTGAGGAATCCAAGGTTCACTTCTAATCTTCACATATGCATTCTAGTGCACCCCTTCACACACATACACACACACACACACACACACATACACGCAATACACACACAGAAGAAATCAAATTCTGATGTGTCAATTTTCATCTTCAAGAAAGTAGCATTTTACTAAACTCCACCATTATTTTTTTCAATGACACACTCATCTTCACATATGACATCTCTTGCAAGTGCTAAATGCTCATTTGTCACAGTTAATGTTTCCATTTATAACACTGAAGTTAAATACCTTAGATAAAATACATGGAGAAAATATATTCTCTAAAGCTAACACTAAACATTAGGCTGCCAACATGACAGTGTTTTTTGGGCTGGTTCTAGTTTTATCAACTTCTATTGTGGTTACCTAGAGGCTCCTCAGAAGAGCACATGTAATAGCTCACTGTGGTTAGCTAGAGCTCTTCAGAGGAGCACATGCAATAGCTTACTGCAGTTAACTAGAGGCTCCTCAGAAGAGCACATGTTATAATTTACTGTGGTTAACTAGTGACTCTGCAGAAGAGCACATGCCATAGCTCATTGAGTCTGGACCTTCTGAGGAGTCTGCAAATGTTAATCATTTCTCCATGAAAAGAGATTAAATTTTTATTTGGATTTTTATTCACATAGAAAGCATCTACCTGGAAGTAAACTTTAGAGATTAATAATTTTAATCTCTATTTATAAATTAATAAGCTACATCATAATAATAAAACATTGTCAAAGTCTCTTTCCTGTATCATCTATCAAATAATGCTATGAGTGATCATAGCCAAGAGATTAAAAGACTATGAAATTAATTAAGTTCATAAAGTCTATGACTTCAAATATCTTTTACACAATAGAGTGTGATATATCCTTAAAATGATATGAAATGTTTGTGGAGTTTTACATTCTCTGTAAAATCCCAGAGGTGGTGGTGCATGCCTTTAATCCCAGATCTTTGGAGACAAGCAGGCAGAGCTCTGTGAGTTCAAAGCTAGCCTTGTCTACAAAGCAAGGTCCAACATACTCAGGACTACACAGAGAAACACTGTTCAACAGCAACAAAAAAATCTAAAAAACAAAATAAAAGTGTAGAATATGATTGCAATTTTATAACTCTACATTTAGGGTCATGTGGTGTTCTATATTCTCCAGCAGTTAAAACAGAATTATGGAATAGGATTATGGTATTGCAATCACATTGATGGTATGCATGTCCCATTTTATATAAACCTTTATAAACATATATATTGTGACTGGAAGAGAAGGAGTGGTGTTTCTCTCTGGAATTCCATCTTCAGAGTACATTATGTGTTCAAATGTATCCAATGCTCACAGGCCCATGAGAAGAAAGACAGTACTGTTGTTCAACTTGTCTATAATCTCTGCCTTAAACAGTTCAATTAAAGAATGTATGTTTAAATATCAATAATTTCATGTGAGTTTGGTGATGCTATTTCTGAAAAAAGTATAGTCAACACCATTCAGTTTAATGTGCATTAATAATTCATAAAATAACATATATCATTGGACCATAAATAGGATTTTTGTTTGATAAAAATCAGATCTTAATATTAACAGCATGGTTTGTATTGTATTTCTCTAGGTCTCAGGGTGGTGAACCTGTGTTTGAACCCCTAACCTGTGAGTTGATGGTAAGATTATAATTACTGCATGCATAGCTTTAGAATTTGATTTTATTCCTCAATCAATTTAATTTATTTCTAAAATCATATATACAGAAATCAGAATACAGCATAAGAATGGAGGAAGGTGGGGGAAAGAAAGGGTCTACAAAGAAAAACACCTAGATTATTGCTTGTCGGTTATGAAGCAGTAGAAACTCTGGGATACAAGAAATCAATAACAGCTTTGCTCGGTTTTTTTTTTTTCTTTGCTGCTGAAATGTAAAGTGTACCTTTACAATAAGAAAAGGGGCTGAGTAAAAGAAAAAGTGTTAGTTTCAAAAGTGGCATTGCTTGCTTAACGGTTCTAAAGAAAGGCTTGCTGCCTTTTTCTATTTGTTTTGGGGCACCCTGTAAAGACGTAGCTGCCACCATGTAAAAAGGAGCTCGGATGTGTCCAACTCCAGAAGCCTTTCCTCTAAAACGTGTGCTTATTGAATCTTAAGGTTAAACTTTAATGTGAAAGATCCGCATCAATTAAAGACTTGATGGCATTTTTACTGTTAATGGGCATAAAACAACAGCAAAATTAGGTTTGTAAAACTTACTTTTTCATAACGTGTGTTTTGAAATCTAGCCCCAGACAAAACATATTGAGAGATACCTGGGGCAGGAGGGTAGGAGTTGGATAAGATTGAAAGGTGAGGGGACCTGGTTATGGGGTCCACAGATAGGAGCCTGTTCTAGCTGACTAAAGGTCAGAGTTTGATCTTATTTTGCTCTTTCAGAGTTGTTGACAACAGGTGTAACTAGAAACAAGACATCCTGTCCTAGGGTGTGGTTAGTGAGAATTTTGAGTTATTAGGTGGATCTGCTCCTCCTGCTTTTCCTGTTCCTTCAAAGGAGATTAACAACAGGTTGTAAGAACTGGATATAAGCATGCGGAGAATAAACGTGGGTGGTTCATCATTCACTGAATTTTCCTTCTGATGCGCTTCTGTGTCTTTGCCTTTCTATTTCTCCTTTCTCTTTTCCTTTTGCTTAATAATTGCAATTCTCACACTCCTATCTTTGAAAGTGTGAATTTTATCAAAACTACCTCAGTAGATGTCACCCTGATGTATAGCTTACGACAGCTGTCAATCGAGGTAGAACTTGATTTCATACTTTTTAGCCACAATTTTTTTTCAGTAATAGTATTAATAATCAATTTTTCAGTGTGTAAACATCAGAGAAATTTGTCGATCTAAAATTCTGTACTTCATAACAATCTTACTTGACCATTATAGCCAAAGACTATGGTCAGTAAACTGACCATAGTCAAGTTTGAACTGTTCGCACGGTAGCCATGTATGTTCGACATGAACATGACATAAAAAGGACACTGCCGCTGACTGAAAAAGTGATTCAATTTCCACTTCTTACATATTTAAAGACCTAATTGATTTGCACCATCCCACCACTTTGTTCTAGGAAGATTAAGTGTTACATGTATAAGTAAGTCTTTCTAAATAGTTAGCTTAAACTTATGTAAAAATTTCTGCATCATTTGCCCTAGAAAATTTAGTCCATTTTTTAATCAAAGAAAAGATACAGAACATGATTTTTTTCCCCATGTTTGCTAGTATGTAGATTTTAGGACAAAAAAAATTGGGATAAGTTATTAGATATCTTACCATAATTTTGAGGAAAATAAGCAAAATTTTCTACATAGAAGTTAATGTTGTGTGGATTATAAAAAAGAGTCATTTGATGCAGTTTTATATATGGATCCAGTGAATTTAAGAACATGGTAAAGAAAAGGGAAGATTTAGATAACAGAAGAACATTCTTTGGACATGAGTGACAATTTTCTATATTAGGAATTTTGTAGTGAAGTCTATTTGATACCAATGAATAGAGGCAGTGAGTTATTTAAAGTAAAACTTATTTTATCACCTGTCAAGATTTATCAAACTGGGTTTTTCTAGAAAGGCTTAATGTTTGAGCTTCAGGGAGTGAAAAGTAAAGTATGTGACATGAAAGTAAAATAAGAAAATACGTGCTTTCTAAGGAAAAGTATAAGACCTTACTCATTTATAAATTTCATTGGTTGATTCCATTCAGTAATATTTGGTAAATGTAGATGTTGAAGTACTAGTAATTTATCACAAAACATATCCACGTGTATTTTACTATTAAAATTCTGAGACAATTATATAAAAAATTTCCATTAATTAAATTGCAACATTACACATGTTATTTGAATTGTGGGAGATATTTCTGATATAAAAGCTTTGCTAAGATAAAATCCCTATTAACTAAAATTTTTGAATGATATAATGAAACATGGTGGAATCATCATTTTACTGGAAATTATATTAATTTTAAGTTTTTTTTATTATTTTCTTTTACTCAGTGGGGGCCTGCAACCCAGCACCCAAATAAACACGTGGAGTCTTCTGCCCAGCCTTAGCTTGGCTTACTTTTAGCCAGCTTTTCTTAATTTTATTTATTCCATATATCTTTTACTTCTGGGCTTTCACCTTTCTAACTAACTTTCTTTACTTCTTATTTCATGGCTTTTGGTGTAGCTGGGTGGCTGTTCCCGGGAGTAGTACTCTTCTGCTGCTTTTGCTCCCTGATCTTCTCCTACCAGATTTCTTCTCTTCCTATTTATTCTTTCTGCCTGTTCTTTTCCCTGACTAGTGATTGGCTGTTCAGCTCTTTATTAGATCAATGAGATGCGTTAGACAGGCAAAGCAACACAGCTTCACAGAGTTAAACAAATGCAACACGAAGAAATATAACACATCTTTGAATCAATAAACAAATATTCCACAGCATAAACAAATTTAACACATTTACATTAATATTCCACAACAGTTTTATTATCATATATTTACATTTAAAAATGACTTTATTGTGACTGAATCCTCGAGATAATCTGTGTCATAACTTAAAAATAATTCAAAGTTTACAATAGATGTACAGCAGTAATAAAAACACATAGTTTGTTGTTTTAATGAGGCATATTTCAAACCTTCAGAACATCAGACTATTTAATAAAACGTGTAATGGAAACTCCCAAGAATTCATGAAGGTGTCTCTAGCTATGACTCTAAGCAATGGGAGATATAGAGCCTGAACGAGCCATATCCTATAAGCAAGCAAGTCTTCCAGTGGAGAGATTGGTACCTCAACCAAGCCACATAACAATTGACATTCAATTTTCCCTGCCTACAAAATGTGCTGAAGTAATGATGGCTCATAAATTATGGGAGTAGCCAACCAATCAATGACCCAGCTTGAGACACATACCACGAGAGGGAGCCCACCCCTGACACATGTACACAAAGTGGATCTCAGTTTTGATAAAAAGTATGAAGAGATAAATTCTCAAGTGTTGGGTTTCTTCAGCTTCAGGAAAAGATCCCTGTGAAGAGAAGATGTTAAAACTGATACTTTACACTAGAGAGATAGAGTTCACAAAATTAGGGAATGAAGAGGGATCTATCACGATGTCCAGGATGAGAAGAGAGGACAATTAAAGAAGCAGAGCAACAATGTGTACAAAGACATGCTGGGGATGCCACACGTTTGTGATGGGCAGCTTCAAGCCAGACCACCCAAAATCCGGTTACTTGACATACTGACTGTCTGAACTGAAGGAACTTGAGATGCAGCATGTAGAAGGACATTAATACCTTTTCCCAAAACAGAGATCTATGGAAGGGGTGACCTCTCTGTCACCAGAGGACAGGGCTTGTTCTAACCATATGAGACAAAGGAAGGGAGTGGTCAATTCTACAACAGGCCAGACTTCCATGTTTCCCGTTCTTCACAGAAGACTACCTACAAACATTCAAGGTTAACTATTTCTTTATATTGTTACATTGTTTCTTTTCATGAAGCCTGGCAATTATGTAAAGATTCTAGCAATTTGTATATTTTCCCTATTCTTATTTGGGTTTTGTTACTGGAAATGTAGTCAGAAACTCAGGAATATAAGAAAAGTAAATCTTGTAAGCCATGCTAAATGTATCAGATTGGATTATAAATGCCACCAGGAACCATTGGTTCTTTTATGCAATAGTGTGTATAATCACCTTATTTCATTTACATCTTAAGATATTGCGTGGGAAATTTTGTACCGGGAAAGAAGTCACAAGCAGGAAGGTCTCAGGAATGTGGCTGTTGTCAGATGCCTGGTCTATACTGTAATTACTGTGCCGAATAGACAGTCTGCTCACCCAAGAGCCAAAGAGACAGTAATTGCCCCGATATGGACAGTTAAAGAAGAAGGAGACACTTAACATAGGTTCTGAGGCCAGCACGTGGCAATCCAGCCTGCAGAACCATCCATAGCTTTACTGCTAAGTATGAGCTGCCAAGCAGGGTGAATACAGGAATCAAGAGTCTGTTTAAGAGTTTACTAATTCCTTTTATCTCTTCTGGTCATAGTGTGATTCACAATTCTTACTTTTAGATGAAAAATAGATTAAAAACAGAGAAAAGGGCTTAAGGGTGGATATTCACATTAAGACTAACTGCAGATGGCCTGGGAGAACGCTCTGTTCTTACTCACTTTCTGCTTTTGAGTCTATGCCCATAGATGGAGAGTTTAAGTCACAAAGTACATGGCAATTATTGGAACACTGTCGTTCTGTGTAAAAGTTCATCACTAAATAGAATTTTAATAGCATGGATATGCTGGGGGATTTTAAAGCAAATCTGTATTGAAACCTGGGCAGCTTCTGGAGGAGAAGTAGCCAAGGGTGATCCCTGTTACAGAAACAACTGGAAATGCTCATTTGAGTACACAAAGAGTCTGAAACGTTTCTTTGAGTTCTTCCTGCTGCCAGATAAAGGGCCATGGGTGAAGGAAGTGAGGGCAGAGGTCAGTAGCATGGAAAGAAATGAAACAAACTTCCATACTGGAAGCATCTTGGCTTTCCCCAGCAAATGGCGTCTTTCAAGTTGAGAGTCCCTAGCAGAGAGGAAATGAGAGAATACTGCCTGTGCATGCTTACCTTTCCACGAGAATTTCATACAGTACCATATTTTTCTTGAACAAAACTTCTGTCCTTTCTTTCTCTGTTACTTTCGGAAGGTGAGCTGCAGATGAACACATGGCTGCCTTCACAGCTGTGACTGCCTGTCTGTGTTCTTTAATTTATGCAGGAGCACAAAATGAGCCCGTTGTTTACCTCCTTCTGCAGGATCATGGTCCACACAGTTTCTGATACAATTAAACAAAAATGTGATCCTTAGCTTTTTTTCCCTTGCAATTCAAGCCATCCTCTTCCTTAACAAAAGACATTTTATTATCCCAGAATAGAGTAAGATGAATATTGCCATTGGTGAACTTCTCCAGCACATCTCAGCTGTGGCTGAGCATACCACATGTGTCATCTAGTCATGGCACAATGATGTACAAAAGCTTGCTATTATTTAGAATATCATTCAAGAGTATTGTCTTTGCCCAGGATAACAATAATATGTTCCAGTTACCACAAAAATATTACATAGTGGAAACAGAAAAGTAGAGTCTTTACTGCAACTTTTCCCTATTATAAAATTGAACAATAAATCTCAAATCAAATAAATAAGATAAAGTATGCCATTTGAAATTGATTGTTATATTTTATAATCACATTCTCTATTGGTTTATTTTGATATATATTATTAAGAAATGTAAATATCTTGTCTTTAGTGTAAACAAATCTGGGATATGAGTCCATTTAATCTTTTACTTGTTGTCCCAAACTGGTGAGTTAAAAGTAGACACAGAACCACAGTGAACACGTTAATATGTTATAATAAATTCAAGAGTATGTCTTTTTATTTATTTTGATATTCTAGACATAGTGTCTTTCTTATTCAAATGGGTAAACATATCCTGAAAGCTAAATATATTTTTGACTAAATTGTGAAGTCTCTGTTCCCCGCTAAAATAAGCGCTTGCATATCTTTGCTGATAAGCACATTTTATGAGAGATTAGAATACTGTCTTTTAAATGGCTGAGACATCCACTAAGTCGCAATAGTTCTTGGCAGGTGTGCAGAGTAGTTGGATGTCGGCATTGTTTTACAGGTATAAGTGGAATAGTACAAATGGTGGGGGAAATACGCAGGAAGTTGAAGAAAGTATGTTTGGCATCCAAAGGCTGGATCTTTGAAGCGGTTCAATAATGATTGTTCTGTTGGATATATTTTGGAGGTACAGAAGTGGGGTATGTGTTTGACTATTTGGGTGGATAAGGGAAGAGAAAGGTGTAGCGAAGCAAACCTTGAACTCTATGGCTGTCTATCATCTGGACATGGTGACAGTTCTTTTTTAAAGCATAGATTTCTGTACTATATGTGACATCTGTGAGATAAATTGATTTGAGGTTGGATCCCTTAAAATATTATAAACAATAAATACTAACTGTAAGTCCCCGGTCTCGGGCCTCCATCTTTAGAGGCCCCGCCCCTGTACCCACCAAGCCTTGACTACTCTCTCAGTCTATATAAAGTGCTCCCCTGGAGGCCCCACCCCCCAATTCCCCTCGGGGACACCAGAAAGCACAGGAATCCCATTAAACCTGGGTATCCTTTAATTCGGCTTGTTTCTGATTTGGCTTGATTGGGTTTTTTGCGTCGACAGAGAGCTCGTGTTAGGAAATATTCCTAACACTAACCATGAGGATTTTCTTACTGTGATATCTGGAAAGCCAAGAATTGGAAATACTTATACCAATAAATACAAGTGGGGATGGAGTGATGGCTCACGTTTAAACCAATAAGTATAACATAAGGGACTGGAGTAATAAAAATAGCTACTGCTCTGACAGAGGAGACAAGGTCTCTTCTCAGCACCCACTTAGGAGCTCACAACCATCATTAACTTCCGTTCCAAGGGTTCTGATGGTCTCTTCTTTCTTATGGAATCACCAGGCATACACACGATGCACATACATGCATACAAACAAGCAAAACAGTCAAGAATGTGAAATAAAATTGTTAAAAACAGTGCATGGAAACATAATCTTATGTGAAATGGCATTTTCTATTGTAAAGTTTTAGAGTATCTAATTGATTTGTTTTTGAATTAACAGAATGTGTACAGCAACCAGGAAACATAACCTGCTAAGTTACGTTAGTGGGGCATCATTTTGGAGTGATGACAATGTTTGAAATAGCACAGAAAGGTGATTTTGTTATGCGTTGAGACATTGTGATTTTTTTTCTTTTCTAAAATCGAATTTTCAACATTGGATACAGATAGATAGATATAGAGATATAAATAGATAAAGATGATTGATAGACAGACAGACAGATAGACAGATAGATAGACAAATTTGCTTACATGTTTAAATGTGTTTCTTAATCTAATGACTGCAGCAGGATTCTTATTTTTGAAACATTCATAATCCTATCTATTTATTGACTTCCATAATTCAAAGGAGTATCATTAAGTTGCAGAGTCAGATTCCTAATGTAGATTTCAAGCCTGATTCCCACTGTGTAATGCAAAGCTGTCAATCAGATGGTTTTAAAGACTACAAGTGAGAAAAAAAATGTGACTAGAGAATACTTAGATCAAATCACTGAGTCAGATAAAGGTTAAATATGTGTGCAGGATAAAATCTGATATGGTTAGTATGATTTTATTTCTCCTAATAAAGGAATGAATACAATCTCCATAATACAAGAAAGGAAAATGATCTCTAATGGAAAATCAACAATCACTTAGCCTTTGCAAAAGACACATATAACATGGTATTTAGTTTGTCCAGTACTTTCCTTGCTCTTTAGAGATAATTTTGCTTAAGAGTGAATGCACAATTGATTGTCATAGAAGCTCACAGAGACTGAAACAGTAATCACAGAGCCTACATTGGTCTGCACTAGGTCCTCTGCATGCATGCTGTTTTGGTTTTGTTTGGTTGGTTGTTTTTGGTTGTTATCGTTGTTCTGTTTTAGTGTGCTCTACTCTAGGCTGTGGACTGGAACACAGTGGTGAGGAGAAAGACACATGAGCATATAACATTTAAGTCAGTTTTGGGACACTAAAAAGTAAGTTAACTAAGGGAGAGACTGTTCCTATGAAAGGAGGAAATTTGTTCAAGATTAAATAACCAGGGAGAGGTTTAACCAAAAGGATGGAGCCTTTGAGAAGAGCCTGGAAGGACAGAAAGAAAAAGACTGACTAAGAGAACTAAAGTGTCTCTGAAGATGATGGTGTGAGTTCATGCAAGTACTCAGAAGAACACAAAGTTTGATTGGCAGTACAGATATTAGAGGTAAGATAGAGTTAAACCCACTGGCCCAAGCTTTATATCTATGCACATTTATAGACAATGATGATTTTTTTTATAGTTTCAAAGTTTTATGTTGCTTCAACCACTTTCCAGTGATTACAGATGCACTTTTAACAGAAATGGAGCCTGCTCCTGCTGAGGAGACATCATTGGTAGCATTGAGAACACACTTGCCGTGACACTGTGCAGGAATACAGCAGCACATTCTCATCAAAGAGGGCTTTCTTGTCTACACGCAATCCTCCTTTAAAAGTTTGAGATGGAGATTTTCTTTGCTTTCTTTTTCTCTAAACATTTTCTAGCTAATTGAAAAGTGTTCAAGGTGTTTCTGGAGGGATTTCCACAGTCTAGAGAATCTAGAAAATTCTAGTGTGGGAAGGTGCTGTGCAAGGCTGTGAGATGATGCCGTCTCACGTTCTTCTTTCTAGTCTCCCAGCCTCTTTGCAATGGTTCTCTCCTTTCTCAGCCTGGACTTGAGTAAATTTCCTACCTCTCAGAAAAAACCTACAGGATGAAAAGACTACAAAGGAAACAAACAGATTGTACACATTGAAAATTCTTTTGGGCTTTATATTATTAGGCACAGAGTGGGTAGAATCAGCATGTGTTACTTATGAAGGGCTTCCAAAGGTTGCATAATATCACCTGTGATTATGACACATAAGCAACTTTTATGAGCCAAAGGGTTTTTAATACTGAAAAAATAACTTCTTTAGCTTTAGGAGAATTTTAACCACCACCAAGAACAACAACAACAAAACAGTTGAAAGAAGTTAGAAGAGTGAATTTGACCTCTCAGGGCCTAATTAAGGATAGATTAATTCATACACAACCCATTCATACATAACCCATACAGCTAGTTTATCAAAAATAATGCTGATTGTAATAGTATGAAGGTGTTGGTTTCCTAATAGAGAGCCTGAAATATACACAATTTATTGGCCATATTGACTTTTTTCCCTGAATGAATGTTTTTGCATATTTATAGAGATTACATGACTATATATGACTGTATGACTGCAAGTGTAATATAAAGATTATTTTCAAAAATAATTCTAACATTTTGATGATAAAAATATTTAAGACTAATAATTAGAATCCTTCATAGAAAAAATAATTATCAAAAAATAGACATATGCTTTTATATCAGGTAAAGAAATAATGGAAATGATCTAGAAGATGAGTCATTTCAAGATTAGTAGAAATTTTTCTTTTTAAATTTTATGACAGACATGACAGCATAGTAATTTAAATTGGACTAGAAACTGTACAATTATACCAGAAAACAAATATGATAACATCTCAGTGATACACCAAAGACTTCTTTTTTAATAAAGTAACTTAATATAAACTAATTCATCAGAGCGATTACACATGAAACAAAAATCATCTAAGAATAAAAGAGAAGAATGATGTGGAAGGAGAGTTGTGATATGTTCCCTTTACAGTGCCATAGGATTAGTTAATTGACGCTGACAGACAATCTCTCTAACACACAGCACATCTTTAGTAGTGGTCAGTACGTTTGCTAGATGCAACAGTAGAATAATAATGAGGACACGGGAGCTCATTTGATGGTCCTTCCTGACCTTCCACTTTCATTCAAGAAAGAGCTGCTTAACATAATAACTGCTACTTGGTAAAACTACCTTGGAAAGAATAATAATTACATCTTTTTAGTTTTAAAGACTGCTTTGAAATCTGCTCATCAAAATAAAAATTGAAAGTAACCTTTTTTCTAACAATAGAAAAGTGGAAAATAAACATGATTAAATGCCTTTGATGTAGCCTCAGTGAATTTAACTAAAACAAAAACTGGTATTAAAATCTGCTTGGCAAACAACTTTTTACTCATTCATTCAAAACTCTGTGAATTTTCTAGAGACAATAATCTTGTACCAAAGAGGTAGATGGAGTCCTAAGAGCACTACTATAAACACATCCTTTTGGAACTAGATGCAGTGTGTTGTTTGAATTCCTGTGTGTGTTTGTGTTTGTGTGTATGCACACACATATACGCACATGCTCATTTATACACCTAGTAGAATGTTTAGTTTGAAAATAGTCCTATATTAATTTTGGTATACATAGCAATTTTACGTTGATTTTACAACAGATGAAGAGAGATATTGGATAAAAGCTTTGTAAATTCAAACAAACATAAAAAGTATTTTAGTTTGTTGCTTCTCAATTTAAATGATGATCTTTCAGAAAACTGTTAAAATTTCTGTAGACTTCTATATACATTTGAACCATACAAAATATTTTTTTGTTTTTATTAGGATTTAATATATAAAGAAAATAAAAAGGATTAAGTTATTTCTTTAACATGGAAGGACAAGGAATACAAAGAATCAAAAATTTTTAAGTGAAGTTAATTTTGCTTATCACTTTCATCCTTCCCTTGCTCTGATTTAGAAGACAATTTCCCAATTATGAGTAATATTTTCTTGAAGAAAAAGTGCTATAACACAATATGCAGGGCTTTCCAAAGCACTGTTCATGCTGAGAAGTATAGTTGTCCTGTGCCAGGCACACTGGTCTCTCAGAGCAAGCTTGTAGTAATGAGCACAAGCGGGCTGTGTTCTGCTGCCCAGCTCCGAGAATGGGCGGGCTATGTTCCTGGCGCTGGCCACGTTCTCTGCACCCAGCTATCTTAACTCGAAATAGTTACACACAAACTATATTCAGTTAAACTCTGCCTGGCCCACTATCTCTAGCCTCTCATTGGTTAACTCTCACATCTTGCTTTAACCCATATCTAATGATCTGTGTATCACCACAGGAATGTGCCTTACTGGCATGAGTCTAACCTATGTACATCCATCTCAGGACAGAGAGTCTGCCACATTTCCCTTCCTCCCAGCATTCCATCCTGTCTACTCCTCCTACCTGATTTTTGCCCTATCAAAAGGCCAAGGCAGTTTCTTTATTAACCAATGAAAGCAACCCAGATACAGAAGGACCCTCGTACACCACAAGCTGCATTAAACACAGATTCTCAGCTGCTTTGTGCTCCTCATTCACAATGTTGAGTGTGAACATTATGACCAGTATTCCAATATAAGTCATATTATCAGAGAATGTTTGAGGAAACTACTTTTTAAAGACTGAAGAACAAGGAATGTTTTTCCTAAACATAAAGGAGAGAATGTTTGATTACTTTGAAGGAATCATCAAACCAGAAAACATACAGTTGAGCCAACACAGTTGAGTGTTTTCCTCTAAAAAACGAAATGATTGGAAGGGTATCGGTTTACTTTTGCCAAGAGTATTTTGTCAGCACCTCCCCTTGTGTGCTTTAAATGACATCTGCCTGGGATGTACCATAACCTTATGTTAGCTGTATTTTAGTGGGATGCATAAAATATTCATGAACTGTTGGTTAATCCCTAGATGATGGGCTTTTGAAGTACTATAGAGAACTAAATTTGATATGTGTAGTAAATGATTTCATGATATTTAGAAAGCAAATCAAAGTAGAATAATTTCTTCAGTTTTGAATTTGAGTTCTGATGTGAATGTGGAGCATGTGTTCTATGTTTCAGACTTCTACTCATGGTATAGAGCAGAATATGCACAATGTGTTTGTAGTTTGATGACCTCTATTTTTTAAGAGTTGCTTAATCCTTTCAAGACACCATCTAATTAGGTGTTATTCTACCATTACAGGTTTAATGTGTACAACTGTTTTTAATGTCTCAATTCAGACTTTTTTATTTAAAGGAATGCCTCACTAGACAGAAGTACTAAAGTAGTCCCGATAAGACCTGAGTTTTGATACTCAGTATCTTGTGTAATATGCAAATGCTTGTCTAGATGCAGAACACCTTCGTTTGGTCTAACGTGTATCTTAGCAGAGTACAGGGAAACGATTGCCGCACATGTCTCTTAGTGTAGTAAGAATATAAAAGATCTTGTACATGCACAATTACCAGCATGTATATATGCTACATGTATAATGAAAATGCCCCTACCCACAAATAAATAGCTAACTCTTAAAGTAGCTTGTTACTTTTTGGTTAGGGCTATTTTACTAACAGGTCCTAAATATTCCTCAAACAAGAGTTTTTATTTCTTCTTTTGATCATTATTTTTTGTCATTAAATCACATGACTTGGGCCAGACGGTGGTGGTGCACACCTTTAATCCCAGCACTTGGGAGACAGAGGCAGGCGGATCTCTGTGAGTTAGAGACCAGCCTGGTCTACAGGAGCTAGTTCCAGGACAGGCTCCAAAGCTACAGAGAAACCCTATCTCAAAACAAAACAAAACAAAAAAGTCATTCCAATGATTGTAGAAAAAACAAAAAAAATTTCTGTTTTTGAATAAAATTCACTTTTGTAATGAGAGATAGAGAGCACGCTCAAGTTTAGAAACAATATTTCTCTTATATGTGTTTGCCTTCTGTTCACCCCACCACGTCCAATTCTCATGATCTATTAGTGGGCAGAAGCTAATATAATTTCATCACATAATAACTAATATTTTATATTAAAATAATATTTTAAGTAAAAATATCATGTATAGGATTACTACAATCATTTAAATGTTTATTTCCAAGAATTTCCCACATGAATACTATATTTGTACTCTTTCCACCTCTTTCCCCAATTCTCCAAAACTCCTTATGTCCTCCCAAATCCCTGATGAATTTATAAGCTCTTTCTTAATTATTATTGTTGCGAATAAATCTATATATTAACAACACTAAATGAACTTGGCATAGCATGTTGGGTGTGTGTGTGTGTGTGTGTGTGTGTGTGTGTGTGTGTGTGTATGTATGTATATATGTGTTTAGGACTGACTATTTGGTTCCGGATAACCTATCAGGGAACATGTCCATGGAGAAAACTGGATATCCCTTCTCTTAGCAGATATAGACTACTTATATCTCTACATCTGTTGTTGGGGCCATTTGAGATTTTTTATTGATGCTGGCATGTTAACTAGTATTACCACTGTTCTGTCCTTGTTTATGCAACCATAATCTTGAGATTTCATGGATCAGACTCCCTGTCATATTTATAAGACATCTTCCTGTAGCAAGTTTCCTCATTTTTTTTTAATGTTTCCACTAACTCTTTCCTGATATTCCCTAACTAGGGATATCTACAATAATCTCCATTTGCTGAAAAACAAACAAACATAACAACAAAAGCCATAAAACATCTCCATAGGGTTGAAAATATCTGTTTGTATAAAAATAAATATATAGGAGAGAGTTAGAAATTTTGATTTAGGCAAATAAGAGTAGTTAGTTATCCCCTTGGGAACACAACCTCTCATGCCATGAGCAGTTATCTAGATATATATTATAAGGCATAATTTATCAGTTAATGAACAGGTCTAATCAGTCTATCCAGCCAGTGTTAGTTATACAAAAGATTTAAGGGCCATTACAGCACCTTTGTAAACATCTTGCCATACTGGTCATTGTTGTGGTTTACTGGCTTGATGGCTAGGTAGGATTACTTAGATGATTACATTTTCCCTTGACAACTTGCATATAACTATCCAACACTATGTGAATCGTAAAGAGTTGCTATAAGTGGAGAAAAGGGAAAAGCAGAAAAGAGAGGAATAAAGTGAGGAGGGAGAGAGGGGCAATAAAGAGGAAAAGGGAAGAAGAAAAGGCAGATGATACTAAGAATGTGTGACAGAACTGTAGGGAAACAAAATTTTTTTAGACATATAATAATACATACATGTGTGTTCTCACAAACACAAATACAAAAAAGCACACATATATATCTATGTAAATAATGTAGCAGTACCACATGAGGTTACCCCAAGAGCCACAGACCACAGGCTTTCTTTTAAAAAGGCACAATACCTGGGA
>JAQHUG010000253.1:1678487-1746122 GCA_028555095.1 Dicrostonyx torquatus | reverse complement strand
TGTGTGTGTGTTGGTAGATTCAAAAAGAGATATTGTTCTGTGATTATGGGATGGGGAAAGTCATGCTCAAAAGAAATGGGAACACTGAATTATCTATTAATAAAAGATTCTTGATTATATTGATGTCTGAAAATCTAAGGAAGCTTTTAGGAAATATGAATCCCAGTATCTACTCCAGAGATTTTAGCAAATAAGTTCAAAAATAATTAAAGCAAGATTAAGTTGAAAACTAGAAGTAATCAGACTTTGGTGTTCAAGCGAACAATCTGCCAAACTTGATAAAAAATGTGGATGCAAGATCTTCAGTCTATATGTTCAGTTGCTCTAAGCTGCAATAAGAAATTCTGAATTTTAAAAAGCAGCCCAAATCAACTTTGCCAATCTCTTCATCCATCTGTTGAAAGGGTTGCAGAAGAAACAACCTTCTGGGCTGATGAGACTTAGCAGAGTCCTTCAGGATCATGGACACTTAATTTAGAGTATGGATATATGGTCTAATTATCTAAGGTTTAAAAAACTTGATAAAGGATTTTGGTAGGCTAGATAGAAAAGTCCTCCTCAGTCCACCTTCTTGGGGGGTAAGTTGCAGGTAGACATAGTGTTGTAGAGCTCGCAAGTTTCCTTAAGTATTAAAATCACTTAAAACACTTGTTAAGCATCAACATCTCAAAACCTTGAACTCCTTAAGCGTGCCATTGTCTATCCAGGTTATTTATTATGTCTTCAAGTGGCTGCTACTGTGGTTGCATGAGACATAAGTAAAATACCAAGGCATAGTAATACCTTAGAACCTTTTAAAAATATATAGAATTGTAGGCTGATGTGTTGCTCATTTGGGGTAGAGCACTTGGAGAGAATGGGTGAGTCACTGGTTTCAATCCATAGTACTTGATTAAATAAGTAAGTAAATAAGTGAATAGCAAGTGTTTTACGTCCAGTTGGTTTGGAAACAACTGTGCTAAGTTATGTGGGGAAGAAAGTAAAGGCGTCATTTAGAAGGCTAAACGAAAGCAAGTTTTGCATTCTCGGGTAAATGGTGGTTGTTATTGACAGTATGAACTGAATCTGTAGCATGAAAAAGCTTATTTAAGAATTATTGTTGTGGTATGGAAGTTCAAGATTGGGCTGTGGCATTGATTCAGCCATTGGTAAGAGGCAGATGGATCCTAGTGTGAGCTAGAAAGCCGTATAGAAGAGGGCCAGTCCTGCTCTATAATAATTGCCACGCTCACAGGGTTGACTGAGGTACTGCAGGAAGGATCTGGACCAGAACTTGTCCTGCAGCTGAGTAGCAGAGCCTTTGTCCAGCCTGGAGTTTAGCATTGTAAAATGGTATTGTCACCCTTTCCAAGGATCCTATCTGAAGTAATCACCTTACCTTGTACCATGCTCCTTTCACTAAAGGTTCCTGTGACCACACACTGAGAACTGAACACCTCACACATGGACTTTTGACCACACCATCAAACCATCGCATTCAGATCTTGTCAATTCTGTGTCTGTTACTTTATTTCTCATCTTATTAATATATAATAATAAATTTACTGGGTCAGTAAGTATGGAGGATACACGGGGTTACATAGGTAATCAATGTAAAGAATATAGCCTTGGGACTGGAAAGATGGTTCATATTTAAGATCTGTACAGACACACACACAAATATAATTTTAAAAATAATAAGAATGAATTTTAAAAAGTAATTACTTCCCTTTATTTTCCCCAGAAAAAAATGTTTTAAATGTGTTATCAAATGTTCCAGAAATATTAGAAATATATAATGTTATATGTTGAACCACTGATAGAAAAGAATATATTTATAGATCATATATTCTGACAATGTTTTCCTGAAAAAAAAACATCCAAAATTGAAATATACCATTATAACCTATGTCTTTAAAAGAAAAACAAACTAATTTTAGAATGCAGTTTTAATATTCTATGTGTTTAGAATTGCTATCCTCTTTGCATGATACAATTCTATCCCATGTTTGTCTGAGTTTTAAAATACAGGTAGTGTAATGCAAAATATGTATGAGGGCAAATTAAATGCAAGGCTGTATTTTGCCAATAGCTTTTATTTTACTGAATAACTGGATAGTTGTATGTGCTGAGAACTAGTGATCATTTTGACCCGTGGTTCTGCCTTGACACTGTGTATGTTAAGGAGCAGATTCCTGAAAATCTATATTTCTTTCGTACTTTAAGGCATTGGCATTCTCCTGCACTTTTTATCTCTATTTCTCAGTACCTTTATAGAGATTCCTATTCATTTGAAACACTAAAGCTGAATTCTAATGAGTCAGCTCTAAGTATTCATTTCATGGGCAATTTCTTCAGGTGCCAAGCAACAACCAACATTTCAGGTCCCAGAGTGGATATGGTTGTTCATTTTGTCACGTGTGTTGCCAGAATGCATTGCTTTCAAGATGTTTAACACTGTGCTGTTTTCTTTAAAAGCCACTCCCAAAATAATGTCATGTTTTTTTCTGAACAGCTACCAGTATAATCTAAAAATGATTTAGTGGGATCAAAAGGAAAAAATTTTAAGTGGAATCATTTGTCATAGTATGCACTAGTAAATAAATACTCTGGTCCCATAATGAGAGGGCAGGAGAATATATTAGGAGAATATATTAGTCTCTAGCCATTAGTCACACATTCATCCATAAAATACTCGAATCTCATTTGAATGGACATCCTCCAGCACATGTACTAGAAGAAGCCATGTCCTTACTGGCACAACACTGAAGACAAATTGCCTGATAGTGTTTCCTCTATTTCATAGCCCACATGAGTACAGTGATTGAGTTCACAATTAATATTTCTGGATGCTTGCCCACTTACTCCTTGGGATACTGTGAATAGCTGAAAGGTGAAACTTGAATTAAACTTTCCCAACTTTGTCCAAAACAAGAGTTCAGAAGCAGCATCAATTCCGATGTCCGGCCCCCATCAAGTCACTTGCTTTTTCAAGATGCTCTGGAATCTGTAGCAGGCAGAATTTTTGTATATGTGCTGCACTGGCAAAGTGCTTGCCTCCAGCCTGCTACTTCCCTTCCTCATTATGTTGGCCAATAAGTAACAATCATAAGGCTGATAGATGTTGAGACATTGTGATCATTATTGTCTGGTATCTATATATAGACAGTTCATACTTTGAAATATAATTAAACTTTGTGTTTCAGCTTCTTTTCTAAATAATTGCAGATTCAAATATCTCACATGCATGTATTGAGAAAAATTCAGCCTCCACAATGTGGTCAGGTGCGCGAGGATTCAATCGATGGGAAGACCAAACTGTGTGAAGTCCTTACTAACCTCACTCAGAAAACTAAGCATCCACTTGTCAGTCGGAGACATGACAGAGAGTCGGATCTTTGTAATCCTAACGTGAGGGGGAATGTTTGCTCTTGTGTGTTTTGTTATGTTTTGCTTTGTTTTTGTCATGGAGCTTGGGAAATCACCCTGATTTAGGCTCTGAGTATCTTTGTCTGTGGATAGGATGATGTCATATGGTATTACCTCATGGAATATTTCTGAAGATTAAGTGATATTGTTTTGTGCAGTGTTGGAAGAAATGTTATCTAATAAGCATTAGCCAAATGAACTCCCAATATGAAATTAGAAAAAAACACACCTAATTCATTAGTTTGTTCAATCAGTAGTAAATGTTTTCTCTGTATAAATCAGTACCACAGCTTCTCAGAAACAAATTAATAAGGATTAAATTTTAATTTATTTTCTATCAGTCAATTGTTTTTAAAATATCAAAGGAAATCACAATCCCAGGGAGAGATGGCAGCAAACTATGTGAGAAACTGTATTTCTAGACTTGGAGTTGTTGATTTTATTTCTTTGATGCCTTTGTCTCCATATTTAATACTAAGAAATAAATGCATTGCTGACACATCATGTTGCAAACATGGTTCCAGTATTCACGGTTCTTTTTATTTTCTGAAATGGAAGAAGGCAGTCCACTCAAATTAGCTTTTGAAAGCTGACCAAATGCTCCAGCTGTTCTACCCCTGCCAGCAGAGTCTGTCTGTGATCCGTGTCAGAGCCCCAGCTGTCAACACGAAAGCACACCTGCAGCTGGGTTACTGTCAGCAAATGACTTTTCGATTGTGTTATAAACTGAAGCACACTGTCCAATGGAGCGTTCGCCTCTGAAAAGAACCCTTGTTGCAATGGGATTTGCTTCATAAAAACACGAGAGCCTCAATGGCCTCCGTAGATGCTACTCTTGAACCTAGTTCTTCTTCTTCCTCCCCAGCGCTAAGCCTGATTTCAGGAAGCAATGTCTACATATTAACAGTTTCCTAGGAGTGTATTAATAGAGTGTTTGACTTGATGTAATCTCATTAGATAGAAGCAAGTATTCGCACACTAGTGTGTGCACTGATATAAAATCACTTTGTAATCAGATACAGATGAAATGGAATAACTTACGCAAAAATTATTTGAAGTCAATATTTTTAATTACCTTACTGGAAGACTTTTTTAAACATAGAAATGAAATGTTAAAGTTTATGAAAACTTAAAGATAAATAAAGGTATAACCAAATGTATAAAGGGAAGTTAATTAAATAACAGCATAAACACGAACCACGCTCACCATGACTTCATTGTGAACTCTTCTTTTTTGCATTTTCCTTGAACATTGTTTCACTTCATTTCATTTCTGTTTCAGGGATGGAATGGAACATGGAATTTGTGGTTTTATCAGGATTTTCATTTGTAAAGAGAAATGGGCTTACTCACATAATCTTGGGGGGGGCAAATGAAATTCTTATTGCTAATTATTCTCAAGGTTAAAATATACTGAATTTGGCATGGGGTTCTCTGCAGGTACTAAGTCCTAGAGGATGGAGACAGTCAGCTGTCTGTTTTATACTTCTTATACGTGGGATACTACAGTTTCATGTCTTTGACCTTCTCCCTCTTCTCCTTTCCTGTCTCCCTTCTTTCCCCTTTCTGCCTTATTTTTCACCCTCGCTCCCCATACCTCTGGCATCTTCCTTCTATATTAAATCAAGACACTTGGTGATGATTGAGTATTTTCTTTTGTCACTTTTTACTTCTTGGATACCAGATTACAGTACCCTATGTTATAGCTCAGTAGCAAATGAATATATTGATCCATTTCAGTTCACTTGATTGCTAGGCTTACATAGCTTATATTTATCACTGGCTGTATGCAACAGTGTTGGAATATTTTCCTTCTATTTTAGAATGAGGAGTCTAGGTACCACTGTGTTAGCACATGCCTCTAGTTCTATTACTTGGGAAGTCAAGCCAGGAAGATAGTAGGGTTGAGGCCAGCCTGAGCTAACGACTGAGCTCTTATCCAAAACTAATATTCAAAAACATTAAACCAATAAATCAAATCTAACTAAAGAATGAAGAACAGAAGGTTCTACTGGTGTGTAACTTGTTGAATACAAGAGCTACTGTGTGCAAGCACTTATATTCAGTGTATATTAGGGAAGGAAAGGAAGAAAGCAGGAAATACAATAAAAGTAGTGGAAGGGGAAAACTAGAAATGGTAGGAAAGGGAGAGAAGGATTTAGAAGGGAAGGGACAGGAAGAAGAAAATAAGGAAGAATGATAAAGCAGAAAGGCTGAAACGGAAGATGAAAATGAAATGAAAGAAATAGGAGAAGAGAGAACAGAAGAAAAGGGGGAGAGAGGGGTAGAAGTGGAAGGGAAAGCAGAAGCCAGAATGAGAACAGCTTAGGGACAAACATGAATGCAACACAGCTCTTGCTCTAGAAGGTCACATTTGCTGCCAAGGAAACGTTTCTCACAATTATGATAACTGGTACAAGATGCATTTTAGAGGTTAGTATGCATTTGTAAAATTATGACTACATCAACATTCAACAGATATCTTAGATATATCTATTTTAAGGCCCTGTATTTGACTCTGCATGCTGGTCAGTTGTGGAGATTCTTAATTCTGGGTTTGATTATTAGATATGCAAAGTGAACAAACCAAAAGCAAATAATAAAACCCTTTATAATACATCCCATCGTTTATCTCAAAGTGATTATTTAATTTGTTACTATATGTGAAAGGAAATATAGATATCTATGAAGGTTAGATGTAATCAAGATCGCATAGTGTTAGTCCTGGAAAGCTGAGAGCAGACTATGCAACTAAGGCTATTCATACTAAATGGATAATAACAGACCTGGACCTAAGTAATATATGCTAATGTCAAAAGGCTTCTTACCTCAATTTGTTAGTTGTATATGCTTTATCAATTAAACATTTGCCGATTCTTCCCTAATAATTTTGTAAATTTTATTAAAGGTCATGTTGATTATGATTACAAATGCCTTTACACGCTGCTTCAGCTCCATGAAACATTGATATGCAGATTTTGAGTGGATATAAGTTTTTCTTTCTTTGGAGTAAACAACAAACTGCAGATTGAGTGCAACTGAGGGTCATGTCTGGCTGCCATATTTAGGTTTGCAGAATAAAGACTATAACCTTTGCATGTCCATCATCCCAGCTCCATTTGTAGAGTTATTCTATTGTACTTGTTTTTCATTTTCATCAAAAAAAATAAGTGCATAGATTTGTGGGAGTTTATTTTATGTGTTTTGTTATATTTTAATTTTCAGAGTAAACAACAAAGAGTGAGTGGAATTGCTAGGTCAGGGGTGTTGTTGAAATGCAGGAACGGAAAGGAGCAACTCTGCTGGGTCGGCAGCGTCAGCCACTCGGCTTCTTTCAGAAGGCAGAATCACATCCTTCATGCTCTTTTGATTTTAAATTATTTTCTCACTTACTAAAGAGATGTAAAAACAACCACTTTTTATTATTATGGCACTTAAAATTTTGATGTTATTATTTGCTTCATTTATTTTTGAATCTTTTATTAGCTTATGTAAATGTCTCTCTATATAATATGAATTTAGGATTACTTACATCTACTTGAATACTTTGTTTTATAATTGTTAAAATCCTCCTTTATCTCCGATAATATTTATCTTGAATTTTAAAGACAACTTCAATATAATATTCTCTATTTTTATGAAGAGTGATTATTATCTGCAATTTTTACTGTCTTTACAAGCTCCTATTACACATTTGTTTAACATAGCTAGCATAGAGTTGTAATGTTTTGGCAATTTACCGAGGAAACTTTGGTGATTTAGTGAATGATTAGCATAGATTTTTATCGAATTTCTTGAACTGAGATTGGCGATGCTTCTGGTAGGGTCTCTGTCTTGCTGCTCCCTTTGATTGGACCAGCTGGATATTGACCACATTTGTAGTCTTCTTTGTCTGTTTGCTTTGTATTTCAGTCTGGTATCTTTCCCATTCATTCTTTATTTATTCATTTTCCTTTATCTTCCCCTGAAGTACACACCTGCTAGTGGCAAATTGTGTTTACTCCACAAGACCTTGAGAGATTCAGTTTCCTTTTTCTTGTACTATTTTTTGTAGAACAGTCAGAGAAGAAAATAACATTGTTTTTTTTTTTAATGCATTAAGCTTTTTCCTTGGCTGCTTAGAAGCTTTACCCACAACCTTTTATTTTTAACCATTAGCCTATAGTGTGCCTTGGTGTACTGCCTAGTATTTTGGTGTGTGTTATATGGAAGGGTTACTGAGCATTTGTCGATTTGTAGATTATTACTTGTAGCAAACTGGGAAAATAAGTGAAAAGCTTTTGGAAGATATCCATCAAGCACTTAATTTTGGCCCGAAATGCTGCCTTGTCTTTTTCCCTTACATGTCAGGTAAATATACATTAGGCTCAAAAGTTGTCAATGAATGTGTCTGAGATACTTGTAACCATTGTCTCCCTGTGCCTGCCATTCATCCCAGGAATTTTCTTCTGTTCTGCCCATATGCATGCTGCTTAATTCCTCCTGTGAAATAGTCTTCTGCTAAGATTCCTTGGAATATTTTCACACTAAATTTTAATTTTTGATCTTAACTTTTTCTTTGATTTTGTCCTCATTTCATTGCAACAAATGCTTGTCTGTATGTTAAATTTTTCCTTGCAATCACTAAATACGTAGGCCATGTCTGCTTTCAAGGGCTCTGTTCACTATGCTGGGGTGCCTGTTCCTAGGAATTGCTCTTTTCTTCTGATACAGTCTATGGTTTTCAGTTTTGACATAAGTCTAGTGACATGTTCTTTGAGTATGGTTGCTATTACCTGAAGAAAATGGTATATGCCATCTTCTTTTAAGGATTAATTATTTTTAATGGCTTTTACTTTTTGAGTATCCAGCATGATTCTATGAGCCCATGGTAGTGAATTTATTTGATAGATGTAGAGAGAATCATCATTAACTACAGATGAGTACTGACTCCTAACAGGATGTCTTCACAGTCCGGAATATTTGCAAAGTAGTCTTCCTTATAGATGATGAAGATTCCAATTCCTCTCTTGCCTGTGTAGGCTGCCTCCCACGTGAACATCGTGTTGTTCATATGTGTACTACTTTTTCTTAGACCTTAAGTCTTCTTCATTTTTCAGACATATCATGTTAATTAGTACAAATCTATATAAGCTCTATAAAGATAAAGCCTGCTTATCAGCTATAGTGTTTTTCAGTATCTAGAATTACTTATTTACTATCAGTATTTATTTTATGTGAGAGTGGAAAGCAGCTGCCTTTATTTGATCTCTCTCTCAGCGCTTATATCTTGTTTGCTTGTTTGAGACAGGATCTTGCTTTATGGTCCAAGTTGGCCTTGACCAAACAGGTAGCAAATGCACATTCTTTCTTATACCATATCTCATTCTCATGTAATGCATTCAGGAATATTAGGGAAGCTAAATATATAGGTAAATAATAAAATAAGGAGAAATGAGAGTTATGAAAGTAACAAGTCATCCTGCAGTTCTGTGCATCTTCTCAGTGAACTTAAAATTTATATCCTTTCAACTCCATATACTAGCTGAAGGGAATACTTCTCTACAATGTAATGTTCAGAATCATCAGAAGTGCTGACCATGCTGAGGATAAAGTATCTGACTGTATGTAGGTTCACGTACTGGACACCGACATGTTCTAGTGCAAGATGTTGACAGCTATGATCTACTCAGCCTTTGCCCCTGCATACACAATCTGAAGTAGACAATTGGCATTTGCTTATATATACAAACATTTTAACAAAGATCCTGTTCTAACCAAAGATACAAGCTAAGAAACTTATCCAATAACTCCTGACCTAGGCACCCAGCTAGAAAATTTATTGTACATATGTTGGGGGATCCAACCTCACTGCTCTTAAATAAGGTCACTTAATGCTCCTTTAATTTTAATTTTCTTAAGAAAATACATTATTATCAAGTATCTCAGTCGTATTTATTTTTGTTATAAATACTTTATGAATTTCTAAGTTTGTTTCTCTTTAAGGTATAAAGTACTTGCCATGCCATGTGCTTAATACATTACAAATAGACAATAAAGTTGATTATTGGGATTACTATTACATTCATTAAACAAGGACTCATTAGTAAGAATAGATACATTTTAAATTTGTATGTTGTTACAAATAGTCTAAACATTAAAAGAGGCAACTTGCATAATATACAACAAACTTACCTCTATTGGAAAATAGAGCATTTATGCTATCAATGAGCTAAATAGATAATACTAAAAGTCAACATAAGATAGAAACAAAGGTAAACCAGAAGCTAAAGAAAAGCATAGAGTTTCTTAAAATAATCTAAGTGAAATATGAATGTATTTTTCTCTGTGTGTTATGGGTCCAGAGGAGCTTCATGTATAAAGCTTGCTGTACAAGCATGAAAACCTAAGTTTGAATCACTAGGCTATTAGAAAAAAGTGAGTGATAGGAGGGCATAGAAATGGAGACATGAAAATCCCAGAAACTCACAAACCTGGAGAAATTGTAATGTTACAGACCATTAACTTCAGCTGCAGACTCCGTCTCAAAAAACTAGTTAAGCATTGAGGAAGATACTGTGGTATCAGTCTCAGGTTTCCACATGTGCCTGAATAGCAGAATCCACCTACACAGACATGTGTGCATGCACATACATTCCCCACCAAAGACATCGATTTGATCAGTGGATATGTGATTACTGAAAATAAAATAAATTAGCCTAAGTTTTTCAGCTAATAAAAGACCTGGGATTCTATTTAGCTCAATACATAACAGATAAATCCTCACAGATACTATATGAAAATAAAATAAATAAACGTTATACAGGCTATAGAGAAAGAAATAAAGCCACATTTGTTTGACATAACATAATCTGTATAAAAACATCATAAAAAGTAAAGAAACCCTCTCACAAGATACATCAAGTCTGCCTGCAGGGTGTAAGATACCAAAAAATTGTCAGTTTTCTCTCTACTTTCTATTAAAAAAAAACAAATAAAACCTTAAACTTGAAATAACAGTATAAACTATGATAATGAGAAATAGTTAACAGAATGTTTAGACATATCAAGAAAATCTCAAAACTGTAATGAAAGAAATAAAAGAGAACTAAAATAGAAGCATTTTATATGAATGGATAGAACAATGATACTATCATTCTTTCCAACATTAACTTATCAGCTCAATGAAGTCCCAGTCAGAGTCTCATAGTTATCATGGCATTATTGATGAATTTTTTAAAGCTTACTTTAGAATCCAAAACCAAGAAAAGAGACACGAGGAAGCAGGACTACCTGACTGAGCCCAACCAGGAGTCAAGAAGATGGAATAGAAATGAAAGAGGAAAGGGATGGCAGTGCAAGAGGAGAATTCAGAGAAAAGCCTTGCAAATGTAGTCAATACATATTTTTCTAAAAGTTCACCGGATCTACAGCAAAAACAACAGAGTATCCTGATATAAAATATTAATCCAGACACACAACTTAAAACCTTCATAAAAAGCATCTCAAAAAAGGTGATAGATCTAAACGTGAATCACAAAACTGGATTCCTAGAAGACCACATAGTAGAAAATGAGGATGATCTTGGATAAAGAGTGACTTTTTCCCTCCTAACCGGTGCTTTATTTTTTATTGATTTTATTGAACTATACAATAAGAACAAATACATAGGCATAGTAATGGGTAGAGACACAATGAAAATAGTCCGCGTGCTGCTGTAATGGTAGATATGGTGTTGCACATTTAGTCAAACCTGCACAATGTACATCACTCATGCAAACCAAGAACTCTGCTTATAGTAGCCTTTTTCCAGTTATAGCAAATGTACCTCTCTGTGGGAAAGGTTCTGATGGAGGTCTATGTGTATGAGGCAGGACACCCTAAGCACTTGCTATTTCTTATATATTTTCAGTGAACTTTAAACTACAAGTCAAAATTTAATCTATTAATAACTAACATGAAAGAGATGTTATCTTCACCTTTCAAAGATACTCAGACATTTTCGAGAAATACGGAATTCTGCTGCAATTCACTGTATTCATATTTTAAATTTACTTGTGTAATTAAGTTACAAAATAAATGTCTATTATAAATGTATACAATAGTTATAAAAATGAACATAATATTCAGTGACTTAGCTCCTTTTAAAAATCTAAATAATACTCAGAGTGTAATCTAAGGCAATGTTTTTCTGTATGGCTGAAAAACACCATAAAAATTCACGTCAGTTTTATTGTTATATTTTGAATATGACAATTATTTCAACTTCAATGACTGGCAGACTTTGTTCTCCAAAACAGATCTGAAGATCTATCAAAGAAGTTCTCAGAAAGATTCAACATAATTGGGTTAAGGATATGTCCCATCAAAGGAGAGTATCTTTGAGAAATAGTTCCTAATTAAATATACACGTGTGTGTGTGTATTCCTTAGTAAAATTAAGAAATTGAAACTAACATATACATGATGATTTATTTAATATATTACAAAGAGTAATCATTTTTAAAACATATGTTGATTATTTTCAGATGAAGATGATAAGTATTTTAAAAATCTCTGGTATTTTAAAAATCAGTGGTGGTTCCTCCACCAATGCAATTAGCCAAATCCAGCCAAATTAATAAATCTAGGTTCAATAAACAGAGCAAAGCAACTCCCAGGTGCCTTTTGGGAAGGCAAGAGAGAGAGAGCAGGTGGCAGGCCTAGTGATCTGGTTTTAAATACCCTGTAGGCACGGTCTTGAACAGCTCTGGGGAAAGACCTGATCCTTAGTGGGCTTTCTGAGGGGCAGAGCCTGGAATGAGAGGCTTACATTGGAGCAGAAGTGGAACCCGGGAGAGTGAGGCCTGGAGCAGAGCTCCCAACTAAACAGAAAGAAATTAAATATTCATTTTCAACTGACTAAAGGTCAGAAACATTTGTATTAAGTACAGTTAATGACACTTGTTCTTCTTAAATTTGATTCAGGGTAATAAAATATTTAGATAAAAAGCAGTAAAATATACACATACATGTAAGTTGACTGTGACTGTAGGGAGAAGTTAGATGTGACGTTTCCCAAAGACTTTCCATTTATCCTGCAGCATACATCAAGACAAGGTTATATTAAAGTATATCATAGATATGGGCAGTATCTTAGATAGAGTCCCTACAAGAGGAGAGATTAAGTCTATTTCAGTAAAATTTGGAAAAGATTACAAAATTGAAAGTGGAAGTATTTTAATCTGACAGTTGTCTGATAAAATAAGAACTCAGAGAATTTTGTATTAAACAGTAAGGAAAAAATGATACCTTCTAATGATATCCATCCAATAAATAAATGAATTTTAAAATAATGCATAGTGTTTCTGACCCGACTGAAACATTTACTTTAATGTTTTAAGCAATAAGCTTTTAGACAATTAGGATCTGGATTAAAAGAAAATACTCTGGCACCCTAATTGCTTTATTTCCATTCTCATTGTTGCTTGTTTCTCGTGCTCAAGGTCAATGATTTTCAACTTGAACCTATAATCTAAGTTGGTGTCTGCAGCCTGCAGAATACGTAAAGGCAACTTGTATCAAAGAATTATACATTAAATATGTTCTAGTTAAAAAAAATAAGCAAATCGTTTCTCCAACTAAACTTATTTGAGATCTGAGTAATTCTATTATTATATTAAACACATCAAATATTCCTAAATGTAATAATAATATATGTTATTTGATGAAAATGAAATTGTTAGATTTAGTTATTTGCCATTAAAAGACCCAGAATTATCCCTAGAATTCCTTGAATATTTTCATCGTTGGTAAAGTTTTCTTGTCCACCGTTTCGATAATTTCTCTAAGTTCACTGCTCGACAGAAGTAATTTTTTAAACTACTGATTCCATAATTCTTTTGTCTAGTCTTATTATTTAAGTACATGAGATCTTTTATTATTGATTTTATTGAGCTATACATTTTTCTCTCTCCCCCCCCCCTGCCTCTTCCCTTCCCTTCAACCGTCTCCCATGGTCCCCATGTTCCCAATTTACTCAGGAGATCTTGTCTTTTCTATTTCCCATCCATGTATGTCTCTCTTAGGATCCTCATTGTTGTAGAGGTTCTCTGGGACTGTGATTTGTAGGCTGTTTTTCTCTGATTTATGTCTAAATACCACTTATGAGTGAGTACATACAATAATTGTCTTTGTGGGTCTGGGTACCTCACTCAATATGATGTTTTCTAGCTCCATCTATTTGTCTTCAAACTTCAAGAACTAATTATTTTTCTTTGATGTATAGTACTCCATTTTGTGAATGTGCCATATTTTTCTTATCCATTTTTTGGGCAAGGATTTAGATTGTTTTCAGGTTCTGACTATGACAAACAATGCTACTATGAACATAGTTGAGCACATGTCCTTGTGGTACAATTGATCATCCTTTGGGTATATACCCAAAAGTGGTATTGCTGGGCCCTGAGGAACATTGATTCCTAATTATCTGAGAAATCACCATACTGAAATCCAAAGGGACTGTAACAACTTGCACTCCCACCAGATATGCAGGAGTGTTCCCTTTACCCCACAACCTCTCCAGCATAAATTGTCACCAGTGTTTTTGATCTTAGTCATTCTTACAGGTGTAAGATGGAATCTCAGAGTTGTTTCAATTTGCATTTCTCTCATGACTAAGGAGCATTTCCTTAAGTGTCTTTCAGCCATTTTAGATTCCTCTGTTGAGAGTTCTCTGTTTACGTCTGTATTCCATTTTCTTATTGGGTTATTTGTTCTTTTTATGACCATTTCTTGAGTTCTTTGTATACTTGAAACACATTGGTACAGGAGACCACTTCCTACATATAACTCCAGTAGCACAGATACTGAGAGAAACAATTAATAAATGGGACCTCTTGAAACTGAAAAGCTTTTGTAAAGCAAAGGACACAGTCAACAAGACAAAATGGTAGCCAACAGAATGGGAAAAGATCTTCAGTAACCCCACATCAGACAGAGGTCTGACCTCCAAAAAGTACATAAAATCTTAAAGTATGCTTTCATTTCTTTGTAATCCTTTTAATGCCACATAGTACTTTTAAAACCTTTCAATAATTTTGTATTTGTCAGAAGTCCCACTTCTTCTTGCTGCTCTGTGGAGTTTTTATGTAATAAAGAACCAAAACTTGAATAAACCAAAAATGAATAAACCAAAGCTTATTCATTTTTTTTAAATATTTGAACTATTTTGGTAACTATTAATATTAATGTAAACAACTTTAGATATATATTTTCACTCATTGGGGGAAATGCTTATCATGAAATTGCCGAAAGTGTTGAAATTTTCTGAACAAGTCAGAATAGGAAGGTGGTTTCTGAAATTACAAATAAATCATTATCAAAGACTTTCAGTTGCTCCGCATTAGGAACTCTAGTGTTTTTTTTTGGCACTTTGGGCACGGGGATGTGGTGAGGACCTGGGAGGAGAAGGAAGGAGGGAGCCAAAATCAGTATGTGTGGTATATTTTTAAAAATCTGTTTTTAATTTTAAAACCAAATAACATTCCAGCATGGCTTACTTTGCATCCACTAATAATTTAATGTGCTGATTTTTTTCATTTGATTGATGCCCATTTCTGTATCTTTGTTTATAAAGTGTCCATTTTCATTCATGTTTTGTTTGTGCATTATTGATCTGCCAAAGCACTTTATCTTTGCTCTACAATACTTCCATGTCTGAAAAAAATGCTACAAAAAAGTACATTGTCCGTACTTGTATGTGCTGAATTCACTTTAACTTTATCTGTATTTGTTCTTTCACTTTAATGATAGCTTGATAATCAAATGACTATTTTTGAAAAACTTAATTTAGTATTTCAATTTACCATTTTTATGGGCACTGTTTCTATTGTATCCAGTAAAAGATTTCTGTGCCTTACATGAGACACATATGACTAAAAGTTATAAAGGTAGTCTATGTATTTTTAACATTTTCATTTAGGTCAATGATAAACCTCGAATTAATGTTTCCTGTAAAGCCAGGCATGAGTTGTTTATATTTTCAAAAGCATTTGTGATTTCATGGCTGAACAATTTATTGTCATGGTATGATCTCATAATGTTTTAATATCTGTAGAGCTTATATTGATGTCTACTTTCCTCCCTGATAGTGGCACTTAACGTTCATCTAATTTCTTTATATTTTGATTTCTTCTTTTTGTTCATTCTCTTAATTAGAAAGCAAAATTGATCATTTTCCTGACCTTTCAGAAGAAACAACTTTTGACTGCTGTTTTTGCTCCACGTTCAGGTCATCTCCTCTGCCCACCTTACTTAGTACTCACTTCCTTTGTTCCCGTCCTTACTTCCTTCACTAGATCAAGCCCTTTCCATACAGATTACATTCGATTTTTCTTCATTTGCAAAACATTGCCTCTGCTGGAAACTTACATAACCAATCAGTAAAGTCTAGCACAATACCAGCCACTGTGTCCCTGCATGGTCACCACTCCTCAGACAACCCACTGGATGGAATTGATGTCTTCTTGGGAATTTTTGCTATCTTATTGCCTGACATTCTCACTAGAAAACTCCTTCTGTGTGCTAGGTGAATATCTGTGAGAAAAAAATGGGACTGGGTTTAGATTTGCTAGGTAGTTCAACTTTCTTTGTGATTTGAACTCAGCATGAGTGCTTGATATGCAGTTAAAATTTTGTATGAGTCTAAATGCTCTTCTTTCTATCATGATGCAACTTTCCTAAACAGTACCTTAATACTTACCAGAATTCTGCTCTTTGAGGCAGAAATGCTCCATACAGTATTGACTAAGGTCACCATAAGGCTGATCAAATCTGGCAGCACAGAAGCCCCTTTCCTATTTCTGAAGTTTTAATATTACTGTCTTTATATTATTATGACCTCTATATTCATAATGTATATGAGGGATGTATATACGCATCATGAATATAGAGGTCACAAAGTTAGGAAATAATATTAAACATAGATTTTATATATTAGTATTATTTTCCTATATATATGTATATATCTATACTTCATGACGCCTTCAATTCAACTGTTCATTCTAGCAGTGAAACGTTAGCTTCCTTGTGTCCTAGCTATACATCAACAGGCAGTGTAGTGAGGGAGGGTCCACAAGATGTTTCTGGCTCTACTTACCCACCTTTCTAAATTGCTTAGATCATACTTGTCATGGTCTTCCATAGGCACATGATTTACTTTGGGGTGCCAAGGTACTCTTAATTCTTTGTCAGTTATGGAAAATTCCTCAATCTATATCATCAAAGAATATAAAATTATTGAAATCTATAAAGGGATATTTATTTTCAAATTTAGTCTTTTCAGTTCCATTGGAATTTTAGCTATCTTATTATATAAAAAAAATGTGAAATATTTTAGATGGTCAAATGGCCAGAGGATTAGTGTAGGAACAAAAATCTCTGCAACAATTTCCATGCGTAAACTCTCAGCTGAACCAGTGTCTAGTATTTATATCTAATATTTCCTTATCTGTAATTTATAGTGCCTAGCCCAGTAACATCAACCTTGAACTAAGTATAGACTGTAACTTACTGTTAGCACACAAAAGTAAAGCCAATTTCAAAGACTGCTCAATTTTCTATTACTTTACCTCTGCATATAATTTTCCAGTTTTATATCCATTGCAATCTAGTCCAACATAAACTAATCTGGATTAATAATTTTTTTACCAATATTCCTTCATTAACATTTTCTTTGTTAATCCCATTATTTTTACTCTATCTGCTCTATTTACACTTTTGTTCATTTTCATGTTGATGGACTTCCCTGTTCATTAAACCTGTGGAAGATACTGTCCCTTGATATTGTTTCATTCATGCTTTCACTATCAGAGACATTTCCTTCGTGGGTTACACCCACCTTGTAAGCGGTCTATAAGCACCCCTGATACCTCAAAATACAAACACATAATAGACTGAATTTGTGAGAGAACAATCACATATCTTTTTCTCACATATCCATCCTCAGTACCATGCATATACCCAATACTGAATACACATGCATGCTCACGCACACTCATGCGTGCACACATGTGCACCTGTTCACATACACCCCCCCACACAAATTATGTTAAATTAAGTGCCTTTGTGAATAATGTATTTTCATCTGATCTTGTTATACCAGCATGCCAGAGAACACTAACTGGAAGATACTTGACAAGCGATGAGCTAGAGGAATGTTAAGTATTCAGAGTTACAGAAGCAAAGCTATGTGGGGTGCATTGGGAAATAAGGCATTTATTAATGCAATGAAATCATTGGTAGAACTTATGATATTAAAAGAGTGACTTCTGGTGGACAATATTAGAAGATGAATATGACTTCCATAGAAGAAATCTTGTTTTCAAAAGACCAAATTATGCTTTGATAGGACAATGGTTTCCACCTTGAGGGGTGTCACTAATAAGGAGCATAAGAGAGTAGTGTGGTAAATGGAAAGTGGGTGAAATCACAGATTTATAAAAGATAGGATTTTAAGTATTAAATAGTCACCTATATGTGCTCAGAATTGGGCAGGCTGGAATACTTAGTTCGTTCTACCCACTGAACCAAAACCAGCAGTTTACTGAATAGCATCCTAACATCCTACAAGAATTTAATGCAGTTTCTAAATATGGACAATAACACTCTGAGTTAACAGTGATGAGCACTTTGGGAAAACCGACTCTATAGCTACATTTTCATCTAGTGCTTTAAAAATGCAGTACATAGACACACATAACTGACTTAAATCTTTTCGTCAAGAACTATTTGTTCTATAGGTAAAAAATTATTTATTAAATTTGTTCTTGGATAATTTCATACATGTATTTAACAAATTCTGATTATTTTCACTCTTGTCTCTCTCACACTTCTGTCATGACCCCTCCCACCTACAATCTCTTTCACACATTTTGTTGTTTTGTGACACATGGAGGTTAGCCAGGACAGTCAGCGTGACCAAAGGTTAAGAAATACACCCTGGAACCTGGTGGGCTCACAAGTATCCACAACTGAGGATAACGGTTTCCCCGCGCTCAGAATCCATCAGTAGTGAGCAGAAGCCTAGGACTCCAGGAACCTCCTCCTCACCTGATTAACTGTGGACACATCCACTCTTGTTTTCCCCGCGCTCAGAATCCATCAGTAGTGAGCAGAAGCCTAGGACAGCAAGAACCTACTCCTCACCTGATTTACTGCGGACACATCCTCTCCTGAGCTCAGCTGGGGCAACAGCAGATGCTATGAGACCATGTTCGCAATGGGCACGCCATGTCCTAAAGATAGCACTTCTCAGCCTGCCTCCCAATATTCTGCTTCTTAGATTCTTCTGTTCCTGCCTGCACAATGTTTCAGGAGCTTTAGGGGGCGTCATTTTTGAGTAAATTATAGAAAATTAATTGGAACTTGAAGAATCACTTGAATGGAGTTTTTAGGGCTGTAGGAATGACATAGTCAGGAATGTATAGTCACGAAAGGACAACCTGCTTGACCAAGAGGTACAAGTTTTTGCAGTAGGCACCTCCTGTATTGCTCGAAGGCAGTCTCTTGGTTCATCTGTGTACTTTTGGACACTCATAACGCTGCAGCCACAGAAGTTCTCCTTCTATCCACACATTCTAATTTGATTTCCCTTCAGGGCTTGAATACCTGCTGGCACCCCTGAAGTGCATTTTACCCTCTGTCTTAATAACTGACAACACCCAGGTCTTCAAGAAAGTGCTGGATGTAGTAACTCATTCTCTAGCTCACAATCATTAATTTATTGCCACACTATATTTACCTTAAGTGACCTTGTGGTTCATTTTGTGTTACATTCCATGCTTATTGTATGCTGTATCACACATTCTGGGCACAATGAGACCTCAGACAAGTACCTGCCCCAGGAAGCACACTGTAATAATGTGAATGCGATTACCAGGCTTACTGGGTTACACAAGAAAATGTCAAAGTATGTCTTTTTAAATAGATACTCAATTGTACATGGCTATTTTTACCAGATCTTATTTTCAGAACAAAAGAATGGAATTGCGAGTACATTATCCAATGCTAGTCTTGCATCCCTAAGCACTTAATTCATGTTAGATGGCTATTTTTAGCCAAAGCCATTTTATAATCTTTATTTGGATATTACGTCATTCAATGGAAAATGAAAATAAGTTTGTAACTACTCACTGAAACCATGTATCAATGTCAATTAAAGAATACATCAATATTTCTGCCCCTGTCTGTCTGAATTAATTCATACATTACTATACACTTGCTTCTTGGCATCTGCTGGCTCAAGATCCGCCAGTTTGGAGTACAACATCAGTGACTCGGCTGCCATATGGCTGCCTTTCTTTGTTCCAAGTTTTGATCAATCAAATGATGCCAAGCTGACTCATGGCCTTTGAAGAAGAAAGAGGACTGGTATACAGCCAATCTACTAAAGTGTTTTCTTAAGGAACTGTGTGCATTAATCTACACCAAATACAGAGCTATATAAAAATGTGTTTTGGGGGGCTATGCATGGCTGTGTATGCCTTTAATCTAATCCATCAGGGGGCAGAGGCACACCAAGTTCTGTGGGTTACAGGCCAGTCTGCTCTACAGATGGAATTCCAGGCCAGTCAGGGCTACATAGTTAAACCCTGTCTCAAACAAACAAAGCAAGAAACCCTAAAACAAAATTTTATACTTATGTCAGAGATACATTGCAAAATTTGCTTTTTTTGCCTGGAGGAAAATCCTTTTCCTAAATTTTTAACTGGTGCGGTGCTCATGTGAATGACCAAAATTAGTCTTCATCACCAGGGGCAATGGCTTTTATCTCCCAAAGCATTGCAGCCTGTTCTTACATGACAACAAGAGAGAAAGGAAAAAAGCCAATCATGCTGTATTTTAGCACTGTTTAAATGACCCTAAAATGTTCTCCAGTGCTTTGAAAGATGCTTTGTCATAATCTCAGCATCTGGAATGTGTGCAAAGAAGTCTGGCCTGAGCCTTGTCTGTGACTTTAGCCTAAACTGCTCAGTTATGTATAGCTTAAAATTTTATCAAAACAGAGAGGCCAGTGGGAAAATATGCAAAATGACACAGAAAAAAATGAAAAGAGAAGAAAGAAGTTGCATAACAATAAACAGAAGAGACTAAATCACAGATTTCATTCAGGAAGGCAAACCAGGAGACCAGGAAATGATGACTAGGCCTGCCTCTGCAATGGGTGGCTCCTAGCAAAGAACATGGAAGTTTGGCCAGAAGTTTACATCATCCATGAGACACTTAGTTCTGAGTATTCATTATTTAAAAAGTACAACTGCTGGGACTACAGATGGCTTAGCAGGTAAATGTAGTTGCCCTGCAAGCCTGTCATCCATATTTTGATTCCAAATCCATGAAGGAAGGAGTGGATTAACTGTAAATTGTTACATGTATTATGATACTCACACATGCATACATACTACACACACACACACACACACACACACACACACACACAGAGAGAGAGAGGGGGGGGGCAAGGACAGGGACAGACAAACAGGCAGATATGTACAATACTAATAAATAGAATTAAATTGCATTCTAAATGCCATGTAGGGGCTGTGGACTTAATTTAGAGAACTTATTCTTTCAGAAGACAGAAGACAAGTTCAGTCCTCAGCACCACCATGACCATTCACAACCGTCTGTAACTCCAGTTCTAGGACTTGTGATAGCCTCTTCTGACCTCCGAGGGCACTATATATTCCACATACAAATACACAGTACAGACAGAACACTCATAGACATAAAATATCTTTAAGAACATCTAAAACTATCTTTGCAGCAGTGAGGATTCGTGAAAACATTGACAGCTGGAGGACTTCATAAACCTGGCACATCCTCTTTGGACACTCTTAGTCTAGCTCACCGGTGAGTACCTCTGAGATTCAGAAGCGAAGCTTCAGAGGAAGAACATGCAACAAAATAAAATTCTATAAAGCACATTTCAAAGGGAAACCATAGATTAGTTTTCCAAATATTGGTTTGCTGTGAATTGTGGGTTGGTCGTTATCAGGAGATAAAAATCATGTGACGAGCATGTTTGAGGAAGTCAATAATGAGGACAGTGTAATAATGTTAAAGTACCATTTAGGTTTTCATAAGCCTATGTATTTATATTGGTTCCTACTGTCACATATTTTTGCATTAAAATGTTGACACCACTTACTATGACTATAATGTACTGGTAGCAGGCTATTGTGAGTGAAACCCCCAGTGTGATGATGCCCAGCAGAACAGTAATTGACCAGAGTTGTAGCTAAATTTCCAGTCTGACTGCTTTGAACTGTATTCATAGTGGGTGACACTTGGTGAGACTATGTAGGATTTCCTTCTTTATCATAAAGTGTTTGAATAGGAATTAAGTAAGTTTGTTCAGACAAGAGTTCTTTACTTCCCACACTGATAGTACCCAACACACAGTAGGCCTGCAGAACTTAGAAATCTTATACCCTTTCCTGCTTCCTGTAATGTATCCAAAAGGGGAAACAAAAACAAAAAGCAAAAACAGAAACCTCCTCAAAGCACACTGGTATTGGTATTGTGGTAACAATGACTCTTTCACCACCTTGAAGCATCGAGGAAGCTTTCTGTGAATTGCCGGAACTGCAATTAGTCCACGGAGAGGCTGAGGTGAAAGAAAGCTGTCCCGGGCCATTCTGTTGTCTACTGCATCCTTTTGGCAGATTCGAGTCCTTCTTCTAAAAAGAAAAGGCCAAACTTTTCTCTTTTTTTTCCACAAAAAAAGGTTTTAATTGAAAATAAGAGTGCTGGACTGAACACGGCTTCAGCAGATTTTCAGTTAAATTAGAAGGGGCTTTTCGTTTAAGTCCCGTGTTGATATGTCACGGTGCTCTGTCACATTGAGAAGCAGTGGTGCTTCGTTATCAGCTGAGCCCTGGCAGGTTTCTGATGGAAACTTCGACTGAAACAGAATGCAAGAATGATGAAGGCTCTGCTTACCTTCAAAACTGCAGGCTGCAGACAAGATCCATGGAGCTGCCCCTTGGCCCTGTGCAGCCAGGTAGCTTGGAAAATCTGCAATCACATTAACGTCTGGGATGGTAATTTCGAATCTTCGCATGCTTGATTGGATTCCAACGAACACATGGATAGTTGTAATTTTATTAGAGGCATACCATCCAAAGTCATTATTATCTAGACAAATAATTAAAATTATTGTATAATAATTATTTTAGATTTTAATGGGAAACTACTGCTTAGGAAAACCATTAAAGACAGAATTATTTTAACAGGAAGCTACTCAGAGATGCCGGTTTGTCGTTAGCCTTGTCGTTCATACGGTTCTCCCTGTGTCAGTTTGACATCAAGGTCTGAGTTCGGTGGTAGAAATGGAAGAAAGACAGAGATTCCATGTCTAACAGAGAACTGTGTGGGGGAAGTAGTGACTGTAAAGTAAAATATTAGGAAAAGTGGCTAGCAGAGAATATTACTGAAGAACAGAAGGCAAGTGTCTTGGTATCTACAGGCAAATATCTTCAGAAAGAGTAACTGTCTGCACTTATCCACTGCCAGGTCAGCCAAAGCTGTCTGTGGCAGCACTCATATTGCCATGACATTACTTCTCTGGGGAAGAAACATCACTTCTTTGTAGAACAGCTGAGCAGTCATTTTTGAATGAACCTCAGAGAGAACTTCAAAAGATTAGTAATTTTGCATCCGCCTCACCTTCATCTCAACTGCACACACACTCACACATACTACACAGATACACACATATTCAAACACACACTCATACACAACACACATACTTTTATATGCATATGCCCTTTGTACAAACACCACACACACACACACACACACACACACACACACATTAACTATCTTTGCCTGAACAGACATGTTCTCATTACCTTATCTTTACTGCATAGAATACACCTTCAATGTGTTCTTATTTTGTTGTTCAGCCTATTTGAGATGTTAAACTGTAATCTCTATTGTAACAGATAGCTAAAGAGAGTTTAAAACAGCATGTGTGTAACACAATCATGGTGTTTCTACCCACACTGACTGCTTATAATTTATAGCTCTGACCTTAGCATATTTAAATATTGTTCCAAAGCCTACTCCTCTCTGGGTCAAGGTCCATGGAATATAACAGGACTACTCTGAGTTTTAATCAGATTTTTTCATATTGATTTCAAACTAAAAGTCAATAAGAATAGTAATGGGATAGCAATTATTGAAAAAGGAGGCCAGGAATTTGAGAAAGCTCAAGGATGTGTATATAGAAAAGTTTGGAGAGAAGAGGGGTGTTAGGTTTCCAGCATTATTCAGACTCTGCCCCCTGGCAGCTCCCTGATGTTCAGGCAGACACCTAGCCAACCCAGGGGCCCTGAACCCATACATCGCTTCATCATATGTTGCAAGGCTATAGCATGTATTGCATTACTGAATAAGGTTCTGTACGCATATGCGAGCTTTCCCTTTTAAGTAAGCTCTGCCCACTCCTGGTCTCTCTTTCCACTGTTCCTTTTGAAACAGAAGAGAGGACTATTTTTCCTTCTTCTCTTTTCTTTCTGTCTGTCTCTTATCTTCCCCTCCCTTCCCTTCCCTTTTTTCCCTCTTCCCCTCCCCTTTCCTCCACTACCCTACTCTTCCCTTCCCTCCCCTCCCCTTCCATTTCTTTCCAATAAAACTCCTCACTCTAGTTCTACCCATATGTTTGTCCCTTTTTTTTTACTCCGCTCTCTGTGAACCACATTTCCTTCCCATTACTTCCATCCCTAATAGGTGGATTTGTTGAGCTCTGTGGCTCATTCCTCACTGCTGCCTCTGTAGCCTTCCAACAAGAAGGAAGAGTAAAATGATGTAATTAGAGCATAATCTCAAAAATAGAAGAAATCATTTCTAAAAAGAATCAAGTGAAAATGGGTTAATCAATATTTCATTTGATTCCCCCTTTTAAGCCATCTTTTCAGAAAATTTGAACAATTAATTTTACCTTTCTCTACATTAAAACTCTGAATATTAAGCTTATACTTAAAAGGGGTAGAATTATTTGCGTTTCATTGCAAGTTTTAAAAATGAATCAATCGAATATGTGGGATCCTTCACTCTGAAAGCATATCTTCAGTGAATCTCTCCCTAGTGACTGAAATCTACAAGGCAGGTTGCCTCAGTCCAGAAGCACGAACACAATGAACCAAAGTAAAGGGAATCTGTTCTGCATATTTACAGATGTGCCTGATGTCTGCCCTCATTCTACTAGGATAATGAGGGTGAAAATTTGATCATCATATATACAGTTACATCTTAATACTGGGAAAACATATATGCATAGACATAAAAGTTCCTGATAAATATATATATATATATATATGATAAATAAATATAAACATGTATTTCTGATAAATAAATTCTGTTATTGCATTGTAAGAAGTGAGCAGAAGCCCAGTTAGGCTTTAAGCACAATCTGCATACTTAAGAAGAAGCAAATACAGAAAGTGAGCGCAGTAACTACAAATCTGACTTCTGATTGAGAAATCAAAATGTTTCCAAGAAGGCATAGCAGATCTTGCTTTACCGTGATTGCTAACTGGCATTAAGCTAATCATGGCTGTTACAGCTTTTACTTTAAGCCGTGAACTTTTGTTTTGTTAGACATGGAGGTTAGTCTCACTGTGTAACCCTGGCTGACAAGACTGGCTTCAAACTCAGAGGACTCCCATTGTACGTGCCTTCTACTGGGATTTAAAGCACCCTGAAGATTTGGACTTTTAAAAGAATGGCCCCTCATCCTGATCACAAGGAAGTGTGCTGCCTTACAGAATAATTGGGAACCTGGCTCTTACATTGGAGTGTTTATCCTTAACTGGACCTATCAACACAGTCATGCATTTTATAAGCAATGAGATTGTTTGATATGGCTGTTAAATTACATGCAGAAAATTTTCTTACCTGATTTCTTTTACACTACTATTTGCCACCTGTATTTCCAGGCACTTAGTGGTAAGGGAGTGAGTGCTATTACTTCTTTAAGGCCAAATTAGAACTTGCCCAGTTTCTACTGAGAAGAGAACAGAGTTGACTAATTTTAGTGAATAAAGGAGATGTGACTACTGTCCTCATTCTTTCAGAATGTTATAAACAATACTCTTGGAATGTCAAACAGATCTGAAGAATATCCCGTAATATTTCTAGTCGCATTTTGTGAAGAAACTTTAACAAGTTGTAGCTGTCAAAATGATCCACCTTGTGAGACAGAACAAGGAACACAGCAACAAGGCATATGAAGAGATCAGCAAATTCTAAGCAACTGCTTTTTATGACTACCTGTAAATTCTCTGCTGGTTTGAGCTATAGTTTGCAGTAGTTTAAAGTGTGGGAATGTATATGCCTGTGTCAGTTGGAATTCTGAATTCACGATGAGTTTATTTAAAAATTAAGTTGAATTTTATAGAAAATAACTTTTGAAAAAGTAAAAGCAGTGTGGAAATTCTAATGAAATTTATTTTTCATGATATACTAATTATAAAAGAAAACTCAGTACATGATTGCTTTTTTTTCAACTATCCTCTTTTGTATTCACAGAAAAGCACACACATATATATAATTATTAAGAAAAATTGAACACATCATTTGCTCAAAGGTCCAGCATGGTCTCCAAGACTTAAGTAGGACAGTCAGACAACATCATCGATATTACACTACATTTATTAAGGCAAGGACTCAAAAGGAACTTGAATTACATATATGGCATTTTGTATAGAATAAAATGTTTAAAGTATATAACTATAAAATTGAAAGGTTATTTTATATAGTATTCATTTATAAAGGGAGAAACAATCTAAATTAAGATTGGACAACAATAATTAGATGTTAAATTAAAACAGACTAGAAAAGAAAAAAGAAAGACGACCAACCAGAACTGTGTACAATAGTAGTGATCAGGTCATCCCTTTGATCATTCTGATAGAAACCAAATACCAGTATAGTGTGTATGACTATTTATGCCTAATGTGCCATCTGGAAATTAAAAGAAATGTTAGCTAAACCGCCTGAAAGGCATTGTAAAAGCTACCAGATCCCTAGAAATCATATCTTTGCTCACTCCTATATGCATTGTGCTGGGTTTAATGTGTATGAATTCTTTGGAATTAAGATATATTGATGATAGTCCATTTGTAGTCTTTCTTATCCTCTTTAGAAGAATAAAAACATGAACAAGTGATTTTATTTCCATCGATTCAGAAATGATGTCATAAGTTTTAGTTAATATGTTTGTATTACAGAATTTTCTATCCTCATCAATACTTACAGAAGTTTCAGCGTTATTTTCATTTGAGGTCTTTTAAATAACCATGGGAGAATGTTGAAATGCCATGTTTAAGTTGTCAGCCAATGGGCACTTCCATAGATAATTCCCTTGTACATAAACAGCCAGTTACAGACCTTTCCCTGTTACTTTGTAACTGATAATGAGAGGTGAGGGACTTTGCTGTGCTGTGAGAACCAAAAATCACTAGTGATGTGCACTTCTGAGATGGGAGGCTGAGATTAAAATCAGCATGGAAGACATTTTAAAAAAAATAAATAGAATTCTTCCATCACAAATTTCAAAAAAAATCTATCAATCTTCAAAGTCATCTGGACAATATGATCAGCAGAAATACTATCTCCAAAGATCTTGGGAACCAGCCTCACAGACAGAAAGTGTAAGGACTTGGGAAGCATTTCTCTTGCTTTTCTGAATTTTCCAGGAGGCTTCCTTAGAAATTTTCAGTCATTGCCACATCTGTGCTTGCAGCTGTGTGGGACTTATCCAAAGTATGGCTTTGTGCTGGATATCAGCAGGCACAAAAGCTGGTTCTAAACTACAGAGAAGTTATGGCAAGGTTCCCGTTTGGACCAGTAAACACAAGCTGTGAATACTTAATTTCAGGCTCTGAAACATTCCTATTTTCATTGTGCTTGGAACCTGACATTTTGGGCTGTGTAGACTACGTTTTAAACATGTATAGCCTTTAGCTTCCTATAGATATCTTTAGATTTTTGTCTATCGCATGGATCTTATGAATTCATTCACACAAAAGCCTATGGCCTAGGTCTTTTCAGATGAACACTTCCTGTATTTCCACCTAGCCCTGCTGTATGTGAACCACACTCACTTGTGTTTGTCACATTTTCAAGGTTAGAAAATGTGTAAAAGATTTTGCTGTATTTATGCCAACAAGTGATCTGCATTTAGAGTAGGATCTGGCCACTAATGGTAACAGTACTCATCCATAGTGTTGTGAAAATTTTTGATATAATTTCCTATATCTATAATGTAAAAATTTGCATATATATTTGTAATAGCAAGAATGGATTTGTAATTAGATATTAATGTTAGCTTGATTGTATATGCATAAAATATTCAATCACCTTATTTACATAATAATACAACAAAAATTGGCTTATTTACAAAATATCTGTTTACTTAAACTTAATTAGAAATTTTACTGCTAGGTGGACAGAAAAAACTTAAAAATGGCTAGGAATGGTGACAAATGCCCTTAATTCCAGTACTCGGGAAGCAGAGGCAGGAGGATCTTTGTGAGTTTGAATCTAGTTTGGTTTTCATAGTGAGTTCCAGGATGGCTGAGCCTTTGCCAATAGGAGACTCTGTCTAAAAGCAAATCAAAACAAATAAAAGATTAAAAACAAATATTTCAAGCAATTTGTACACAAACATTTTTAGCTGCACATTTCAGATTAACTACCATCTAATAACTAAATGTAACACCATTTGTAAGTGATATATATTCTTCATAAGTAAAAATCATGAAATATCCATACATAGAGCATTATGTAAGAGGGCGCACAGCATACACAATGGAAGGAAAATTTTGTTACTCATACTCTACACAAGGACATAATATGGAGGAATACAAATAAAAAGAGCCTGTCAATCAGTAATAATTGGACCCATGGGCTAATCAGACAATTTTTAGAGAAAATACACCTGGCCAATAATTCTCTTTAGAAAGGCTCAGAATTCTTAGCCTTCAGGTAAATGAAAATTCAAAGTACTTTTAGATTCTATCTCACTCAATTGTGAATGACTGTCTTTGAGAAACCTAACGTTGTTGATAATGTGGGGAGGGTGAAGAACCCTAATCAGTACAGATGGGGTGCAAACTTGTTGTAATGAGTTTGGGCTGCATTCCCGTCGCCCAGCTCCCAGCCACCGGGGGCACTTCACCCCCGAAATTATTACACAGAAACTGTATCCATTTAATACACAACCTAGCCCATTATCTCTAGCCTCTTATTGGCTAACTCTAACATATTGATCTAACCCATTTCTGATGATATGTATCACCATTTGACTGTGGCTTACTGACATGATTCTAACCAGCATCCATCTTGGGTAGGAGCATCATGGCATCTTCCACACTTCCCTTCTCCCCAGCCTTCTGTTCTGTCTACTCAGCCCACCTAAGGGCTGCCCTATCAAAAGGCCGAGGCAGTCTCCTTATTCAACCAATGAAAGCAACAGAAATACAGAAGGACCCTCCTACATCACAAACTGACAAAGATCCTGTTAATATCAATGTGGGGAATTGTTGGGAACATTAATTTAAGGTGTTTTGCTTTTGTTTATGTTGCATTAGTTTAACTCTGTGAAACTGTGATACTTTGCCTATCTCTAACACCTTATGGTCTAATAAAGATCTGAATGGCCAAAGGTGAGGAAGGAGAAAGGATAACGGAGGGAGGGCTTGCAGGCAGAGAGAACATACCAAAGGAGAAAACAAAAAGAAGGCATTCAACATAGTAGCCTAAGAAAGCAGAGTATATCAGGTGTCAAACACCCATCTACACAGCAGTCCACGGAGTAAGGGAAAGATTTAAATAAGTAAGAGAACAGGAAAAACCCAGAAGTCATAGGGTAGAGTGGGTAATATAAGTTAAGAAAAACAAGCAAGAAACAAGCCAAGCTAAGGCTGCACATTACTACATAAGGCTCTGTGTGCGATTCATTTGGGAGCTGGGTGTCAAACCCAACCCCCAAAAAGGAGTCCAAAGAGCACAACATCTTATTATTACAGGGAATTCTCAAAAACATAAAAACAGAACTACCAAAGAAAAGCTGTACCACGCTCGTGTGTATTCCCAAAGACATTCACACACCTGAAAACATGCAAATACCCTTATAAAAAAGGTGGATCCTGGAATAGTGGATGTGGAATGGTACTTGGGTGTCCAAGATATGGGAGACAGGATCAGATTTGAGGATAATCAAACAAATTCTACCTAAATATGACTTAATAAAACTTTCATTTAAAAATTATATACATGTTTAAAAATAAGAGAAGTATATGTAAAGGTCACCTGTAATATACTAAAAGTTGTAGTATCTAGATTATGAAAATACACAGAGATTGAGTTAGAAAAATTCTTGCATTTATTTTAGAGAATTGGTAGTTATTACATGGGAGAATTGCTTTGGAAGCAATGAAATATTTGAGATCTAGAAGTAATGACTTCATCACACTGTAAGCTCACTACATATGACTACGTTTTGCACTTCAAAATGATTGAAGTGGTAAATTCTTGGTTAGTTATATTTTATTTCAACATAATGTCTATAGCAGAGTTATGCCTTTAAGACATAGATTTTAAAAGATGCAAGATTTTGAACTCAGATTACATTGTCTAGTGGTATTTACCAGTTATGTTTTGATGACTTGCTTTATTAAATCAAACTCTCAAGGAAATAACTGAATGATCTATATTAATGAAAACAAAATCAATTATTCTGCTAGTCAAATGCAATTTGTTGTCCTCCACAGTTCATGCATCCCTCATTTTTTTTGTATACACTAGAAAGGTTTTTAACTAAATATGGGAAATTCATCATTTTCTTTGATAAAGTTAGCTTTATCATAACAAACAATATGAATACAATGTTTTTCTTGGTCATTACACTTGTCATGAGGTATCATGATTATTGCTATGCAAACCTTTACTGGTGGAAGCTCATGCTGTAGATGATAGATTCATAAACACCACAAAGGAAGCAAAAGCAAATGCTGTGGGTGAGCCATGGAGTCTGTCTAGTCCTGCAGATCTTCCCTGAAATTAGACATGGGTCTAGAACAAGTGGCAATGTTCTCAGAGCACAACTAGTTGGCAGGGGATTGGCAAGCTTTCTAGGCATCCAGAGAAGACGAAACTGCTCAAGCTTCCCTTCCACCCTTTTGGGATATTTGACGAAGACTGCAGGTGTCCTGCAATAGGTAATTGCCACCACTCACACATCTCAAAACTCTGCCGAGAAGATCAGAATTTTCAACTTTCCTGTGACTATATAAGGGATTGTGCTGTAGCAGGCACACTATTCCAAGTACTGTTTGGAGCACATATTATGGAAAAATTCACTTCATTGTCACAGTTAATCTACAAGACTCAGTGACCTGTGAAATTACGACTCCCTTCAAATTTAGGAAAATAAAACTGAGACATATGATGATTTCTGCTGCCTCCCCCAGTGAAGAAGATCCCATGTGTCAGGGGAAGAGTGCTTTTCCGGTCACTGACAACTGTTATGTTCCACTCATCACCCTCCCTTCCCACTAACAAGTTGTAAATGAATGCATCACGGTCATCTTCATACGCTTCTTGTTTTCTTGCACCTGACTGTGTGTTGTTTAGTGAGCACATCTTCCTACTGTATGGTGTAATTGCATAGTGTTGATATAGAACTATTTCTTGTTTAGTTATAAATTAGATATGGCTAAATTTTGCTTCCATTAGATTGGTCTGTGGGCATGTCTGGGAGATATTCTTTTAACTGTTGATTTGTATGGAGGGGCCAACATAGCGTGTACTGTCAACTTCTAGGCTGGAGGTCCTGGCTAATACAAGAGAATTGGCTGAGTACAAGAAAAGAAAGCAAATCATTTAGAAGCTGTCCTCCATGGTTCGTACTACTTCCTCTGTTTGTCTAGCTGCCCTGAGTTCTCTCAGTGTTGGACTGTAATTGGGAAGTTTAAATCAAATGAATCCTTTCCTTCCATATTTGTATTTTGGTCATTGTGTTTTGTCACAAAAACAAAAACCAAACTAGGATATAGATATATGGTTTTGTTTCCAACGTATAAATATAGATAGAGAATGAGTTAAATGGACATGTATGTCAAATTTTGAGGTTTCTTTTCAACAGTACAATTGAATTGTATGTATGTACTGGCCATTGGTGATATTTCTACTTGTTCATCAAACGACACAGATATTAGAATTAAGAGTTTTATTATTCAGATGTGATGTTGCACAACTATGATGCCAGTACTCTGGTGAAAACAGAAGGAGGATAACTTTATGACCAGCAAGGACAATACAGAGACTCTGTCTCAAAATTCCCCCTACCTCCCCACCACCACCAAAAGCCTTATATATTTGAGTTATTTCCACTGGGTATTTAGTGATTTCTTATTGTAATTTAGTTTTTCTTTCTTTAATAACTATTGTCACTAAGCTTTGTGTTATTGTTGTTGTTGTTGTTTAAATACTTTATTTAATTTTACTTTATGTGCATTGGTGCGGGATATTAGATCTCCTGGAATTGAAGTCAGACAGGTTTAAGCTGCCATGTGGATGTTGGAAGTTGAATCTGGGACCTCCAGAAGAGTACACAGTGCTCTTAACCACTGAGCCATCACTCCAACCTGACACAAAAATTTTTTATGTGTTTGTTTATTATTTATATGATTTCATGAAATGCCTAGTAAAATAATGCATCAATTGAGTTTTTTGGCTCCACATTAAAGTTTAAGAATCGTTATATATTCAGGTGATGAATGCTTCATTACATATACAGATTTTATCTACACCTATATTTTCACTAGTAGCATTCAAAACTTTTGAAAATGTTAATAAGCCTCATTTACTTGTTTTTTAATATTTTGAAAATTTTAAATACAAGCTACTTAATTGCCAAAATCATAGATTTTTCTGTATATTCCTTAGATTTGTATTTTCAGTAGGAGAAAAATGGAAATGAGTTTGTCATATGGAATTACAGAGATGTGTCAGCTCTCTACTGTTTGAGGACTTTCTGATGAAAAGTTTTCTTCCCTCCCTCCATTTCTGTCCCTTGCACAGTCCCTACCCTTCCCTTTCTTCCTGTCTTTCTCTTGTCTATCTCTATGCATTGACTGTTTTTGTTTACTACAATATTTTCACACACTCCCTGGCCTTCTATCATTCTATCATGGCAGTTCTTTTTAAATACTAATAATTTAAAAGGTATAGTTTCCTCTTCCTATGTTTCTGTATGTTTTGAACATGTGGTTTTATACATTTCTCTAATACGGTTGGTTCCCTTTTATCTCTAAATTTTGTTAACTTGAATATACTTTCTCCACCTATTAATTAATTTGGATAGGGCTTTGTCAACCTTATTTTCTCAAAGAACCAACTCAATGTTTCATTAATTCTTTGTAGTTTTCATTTGTTTATATTTTATTAATTTCATCACTAAGCTTAATTATGTCTTGCCTTCTACTCATTTCTGGTGGATTTCTTCTTTTGTTTCTAGAGATTTACGAGGTACTGTTACTAGTTACTAGTCCAAGGTCCCTTTGATATTTTAATGTAATTTTAGGTGTATTTCATTATGTATTGGTCCTTTTTCTGTGGTTGCCCTATTTTAGAAGCAAAATTCTTTAAATTGAGGTTCTTTAATTTTTTTCTGTGTTTTCTTTTTAAGTTTTGGTAGCGTATGACCTGAGAAATCTGTGCACTACATCTGACATATTTCAAGATGAAAACATTGCCTGCACTGTACTCTTCTTAATATCATGGTTTCCATTTTTCCAGTCTGACAAACTGGAACATGTGTTATCACCATCATCATGTGAGCTTCAAGGTCTTACGTCTTCTTTCCTGGGTCCCTTCCCTGGCTTCAAAAAGGCACAAATAAGCATCAGTTGAAACACTCAATGAGGCTCAATGGAGTCTCAACAGAACTCTCTGTGGCGCTCACTTTTCTAGTCTACCCAGCAAAAGTCTTGATTCTTGGAAATCACAAGCTTTGTTCTTGATTACCTCAAATGTCTGAGAGGCTGAATGTGACATAAATAACTTTACTTGTATTGGCCTAGAAGCTACCGAGGATTGGTGGGCATAATGGGTGGCACATATGTTTAGTTTCTGCCATCATAGAAATAATATCCCTGCATTGTATGTTCTCAAATGACTTAAAGTTAATAAATTTTGTTTGGAATAATGTGTCTTAAAGTTAAAATGTCTGTGTGATTCCATCCTAGCGAGAAATTAAAATGTTCTAACATTCTGAGTTTAAAACATTGGTAGGCTATGAAACAAGAAATCAAAAGAGACAAGTATACTTAGTGGGGTTATATTTTATATGAAAATCCCAAGATTTTTTCAAAATGTTTTTGTTTTTATTGTCCTATATGTTTTTCTGGGCTCCCCTCCCTTCCTCTCTCCTCACATTACCTTCTACCCTCTCCCATGGTCCCCATGCTCCCAATTTACTTAGGAGATCTGGTCTTTTTCTACTTCCTGTGTAGATTAGATCCAAGTATGTCTCTCTTAGGGTCCTCATTATTGTGTAGGATCTCTGGGATTGTGAATTGTAGGCTGTTTTTTCTTTGCTTTATTTTTAAAAGCTACTTATGAGTGAGTACATGTGATATTTGAATTTCTGGGTCTAAATTACATCAATAAATATGATGCTTTCTAGATCCATCCATTTGCCTGAAAATTTCATGATGTCATAATTTTTTTTCTAAAATGGCTGAAAGGCACTTAAGAAAATGCTCAACATCCTTAGCCATCAGAGAAATGCAAATCAAAACAACTCTGAGATTTTCATCTTATACCTGTAAGAATGGCCAAGATCAAAAACACTGATGATGCCGGGCTGTACTGGTGCACACCTTTAATCCCAGCAGTCAGGAGGCAAAGGCAGGCAGATCTTTCTGAGTTTGAGACCAGCCTGGTCTACAAGAGTTAGTTCCAGTGCAGGCTCCAAAGCCACAGAGAAACCCTGTCTCAAAAAATGAAAGAAAAAAAAACCCACTGAATGACAACTTACACTGGATAGGATGTGGGGTAAAGGGAACAGTCCTCCATTGCTGGTGGGAGTATAATATGGTACAGCCTCTTTGGATATCAGTATGGCTATTTCTCAAAATTAAGAAATAACCTTCCTCAAGACCCAACAATACCACTTTTGGGTATATATCCAAAGAATGCTCAATTATGCCACAAGAACATGTGCTCAACTACGTTCATAACATCATTGTTTGTCATAGCCAGAACCTGGAAACAATCTAAATGCTCCTCGACAAAGAATGGATAAGGAAAATGTGATACATTTATACAATAGAGTACTATACAGCAGAAAAAAAAAAAACCAAGACTTTTGTAGTCAACAATTGAAGTAGGGTCTGGAGATATGGCTCAGTTATTTAAGAGTTATGACTGGGTCCAAGAGTGGGGTCCTAGTTTGATTGATGTCACCCACAGAGTAGTTCACAACTAACTGAAATCTAGTTCCAGGGCATCACACACCCTTTTGTTCTTCAAATGCAAGGAATGTAAGTGGTTTACAGATGTAGTACAGGCAAACTATTAAAAGGTAAAATAAGCAATAACAATAATTGATGGTAGAAAATGGGGTCATTATTTGAAACAAAGCAAATGATTGATTCATAGAGAATTAAACATAAGAAAAGAAAGACATTTTTCAAAGGTAGAGTCAATAAAAGCTAAAACAAACAGTAATTGTTGAGTAATATAAAAATTGTTTTTATTCCTACATATACATCAATTCAATGATTTAATATTTTATAAAGAATATTATTTTTCTATTAAGTGTAAAATGCACTGAATATTTGTTCTTACTCTTCAAGTAGTGGTGGTACCATCAGGGAGTGATGACTCAAATTGTCTTAATAGGAAAAAGGCAGCTCCATCGTCATTTCCCTTCATTGCCATAAAATTAAGTAAGCAAAATGTACTTTGTAAAATATTTAGAGGTTTTATTCAAAAAGACATAAAAGTTATAATACCATGGCAAAGTAAACAGACTCAATCAATATGATTATAGTATTACTAGATGATCTTGCTATTTGTTAAACATTTTTATTTGTTTTTGTGGTATTTGTACACACTCACAAGCACATATGCACACACAAACACACACAGGATACACACACACACACACACACACACACACACATATATATATAGTATATGCATATATATGTATATGTTTATATCTTGTTGAACCCGATCTCACAAATTTCAGAGCCTGGCCTGCCAAAGAAGTTCCTCTTACTGCATCCAGAATTCCAGAATTGCAGATGACCACATGCCCACCTTGCTTTTGCTTTCATTTGGGGATTTGGCCTCTAATCCTGTTTGGATTATCCAATGATCTATCTCCCATGTCCTCTACTTTCTTTGTAGAATGATAAACTCAAAATGTTGAACAACAATTTCACTATTTTCATATATATATATATTCATATAGAAAATGGATGAAGTAATGCTAAATTAAATCAGCTATCAAGGCATCAAGTATTTCAACATATAAGTCTATTAAATATTACATGGCAGTAATCAAAGTAAAAATACAAATATCAAAGTCAAAATTATTATTCTACATAAAGAACATTTCTGAAAAACCTGTGACTGAAAATTCATTTAATAATGAAATTTTATGATAAACATAAATTTTGCCATCTGAATTATACTGAAAACTATTGGTTTGGAGAGCATTAAAATATTGCTATTTAAAAGATCAAATGTCAAATAAAAGTTAAAGTATGCTGTGAATGGTATGCTATTTTAAACCAATGTGAAATATCACAATGTGGATTACAAAATAATCTTAGTAATTAAGTAGATAATATTTTAAGATTTGTTTTTATTTAAATGTCTCTGTATATTGTGTACATGTATGGCTAGGTGTGAGAAAAGGCCAGAAGATAATGCTAGATAGCTGGTCCACGTTGCCCTCAAGCAAGCCATAGCATGCAGCTCACAAACCCCATCCAAATGCTCCATTTCCCTAAAGAGTCAGAGTTCGTGCTAGCAGCAAGCTCCATGGGGAAGCATCCATTTTGAAATGCATGGTTTTTATCACTGAATCAGTAACACCTCTTCTAAAGGAGCTGCAGCATCCCACCAACCAACAGCAAGAAGCTGTGTTAAACTCTGTATTTTTGTATCTAGAATTCCTCTTCAAGCCCTCTCAGGATTTAAGAGGATTTTAGTCAACCATGTTGGCGCCAATTTGTTGGAAGGAGCTGCTGGTTGGTTCCCACTGCACATAATCGAAATAATCCCACAGAAACTGTATTAATTAATCACTGCTTGGTCAATTAGCTCTAACTTCTTATTGGCTAACTCTTATATTAATTTAACACATTATTATTATTTTGTGTATGGCCATGTGGTTGGGCTTACCAGCAAAGTTTCAGCATGTCTGACTCTGGCGGCAGCTCCATGGAGTCTCTCTGATTCTACCTTTCTTTTTCCCAGCATACAGTCTAGATATCCCTGCCTTATTCTGTTCTTTATTCATTAATCAATAAAAGCAGCACATTTTCAAAAGGACCTCCCACACCAATTATGAGCTACCCACTATACCCTTTCAAGTTATTTTTCATATGCTTATATATAGTTTGACATATTCCACCTCATTTTGATAGTTTGCTTCCCACATTTTAAGCATTTCTCTTTTACATTCTGGACAGCTTAACATTATATTTAATTCCCTTTATTTGAACAAAAATTTTTTAAGAACACAGCAGTGTCAATTTTCCCACTGGTTTTCATTTCATTTCAATGAATAATTTTTTAATTTAAAAAGAATGTGGCCAACATAGATTTATATTAACGGTACATGTTTCATTTACTACATAAAAATCACTTTACTTGTTAAAGTTTTATATTTTCTTATTTATCTGTAATCTTTGCTTACCTTTATATATTAGCGCTTCTGAAGCTAATATATAAAGTGACTAATAATTCAAGATATCTGTCTTTTTATGCATAGAAAACGTTCAAGGCTTCAAAAGCCACAATTGTGAGAATTATCTTCACATTTGTTTTTTTTCTTTCTTTATTTTTTTATTTTTATTGAGCCCTACATTTTTCTCTGCTCCCCTCCCTGCCTCTCCGCTCCCCTTCAAACCTCTCCCAATGTCTCCATGCTCCCAATTTACTCAGAAGATCTTGTCTTTACTACTTCCCATGAAGATTAGATCTATATATGTATCTTGTATCTAAGGTCCTCATTGTTGTCTAGGTTCCCTAGGATTGTGATTTGTAGGCTGGTTGTCTTTGCTTTATGTTTAAAAATCAATTATGAGTAAGTACATGTAATAATTGTGTTTCTGTATTTGGGTTACCTCACTCAAAATTTCTAGCTTTATCCATTTGCCTGCAAAATTCAAGATGTTCTTATTTTTTTCTGCTGTGTAGTACTCCATTGGTTAAATGTACCAAAAGGTTGGGGAAAAACTTCCAATAAAATGGACCTAAGAAACAAGCGGTTGTAGCTATCCTAATGTCAAAAAAATAGACTTCAAACTAAAATCAATCAAAAGAGACAAAGAAGGATATTTCCTGTGATGGATTTCACAGGAAAAATCCATGAAAAGGAAATCTCAATATAGAACTTCTATGCCCCATATACAAGGGAATACTCATATGTAAAAGAAACAGTTCTAAAACTTAAATCATATATTAAACCCCACACACTAATAGTGGGAGACTTCAACATTCTACTCAATTAACAGAAAAATAAGAGAACTAACATGTTATGACTCAAATGAACTTAACACATATCTATAAAATATTCCATTCAAACAAAAAAGAATATACCTTCTTCTCAGCAAGTCATGGATACTTCTCCAAAATTGACCACATTCTCAGTAATAAAGCAAACATCAAAAATATAAAATAATTAAAATAGCCCTATGTATCTTATCAGATCACCATGGTTTAAAACTAGAAGTCAACAACAATACTAATTCCAGAAAGCCCATAAACATATGGAAATTAAACTAGAAACAAAGAAAACAATACAAAGAAACAATGAGACAAAGAGTTGGTTCTTGAAGAAAATCAACAAAATAGACATACCTTTATCCAAACTAACCAAAAGGCAGAGAGAAAATGTTCAAATTAACAAAATCAGAAATGAAAAGGGAGACATAACAACAGACAATCTGAGTGCAAATTTTGACAGAATCTTCACGGTAGCTTTTTCCCTGCCTCAAATGTTGATGGCAACAGAGATCTCCCCTACTAAGATTAGCTAAATCTGTCTCCTTGGTCAACTGTGTGTAATAACCCTGACTTCTTATTTATTTACATATTAAAAACCTACCTTCTTATTTAACTGAATGCAATAACCCTACCTCCCTGTTCAGTCATATACAGTAATCATATTGAGCTTCTACAGTGCTGTGACTTCCCCTCCAGAAACCCCAGTCTACCTGATTCAAGCTTCTCTCTCTCTCTCTCTCTCTCTCTCTCTCTCTCTGTGTGTGTGTGTGTGTGTGTGTGTGTGTGTGAGTGTGTGATTTTTTTCATTCCTTTAGTCAGATTTCCAGGACCCAAATTGTGCAAGTTGTGCAAGGATGGGACAGCTCTCAAATGAAAGATTAATCTGCATAAATATGAGTTGAGAAGCTTATGTAATTGTAGATTCTAGAATTCTTCTGATTCCAATAGCAGCACCCAACCTATAGTTTCACAGCCTTCCTTGAAAGAATTTAACAAGCCAGCCTGGGATTGTCCTTACCGCTGCTGAATTTTAAGATGCCCTGGTACAGGTCATGACACTGCTAGCTCCTGTTGAGATTGGTTTAAATGGTGATAAACTCTTGGTTTTATCACTTGTGATTGGCATAATGAAATCCTATATTTCTGTAACCATGCTGACATTGAATTTTTATTGACATTTAATTAAAATGAGAGAACATGTTTGCTTATAAAAGATTTTTCCAGCTGCCAATTACTTTCAAAATAGTAGACTACACCAAAAATGGAAAATAATTTTCATTTTTATAGCTGCTTGTTGACCAGATTTCTTCAAAATTAGTCTGTGCCTTTGAAAAGTTTTGTGTAGCAAGCAAACAAGCAGGAAATGTTAAACAGCAGAGTGGGAAGGAAGACAAGGCATTTTTTGCAGCCAAGAAATATAACAAAACACGGGCTGCATGGTAATTCGTGAATTAACTTGAAACTATCCCTCAACTTAATGGAAGCACATTGTTCCCATGCTAAGGGTTGCGTTTTATGTTTGCACAGGTTTAAAGTTATAACAAACACCACATTTAGAAGACCAAAAATCTATTCTTGGATTAATAAATTTTGTTATGTGCTGGATATCATACTTACAAATTTACTTTTACTCTTAAACAAAAAATAGCTCTTTCTCTATGGGTAAAAAGTATTATGTTTAAAATAAATGTGAAACATTAAGCTTCAACAAAACAACATAACTGTCTTATAAGGTGGATTGAGGGGAGAAGATGCATCCATCCTTCAATTTTTATCTCTTTGACAGTGAGACACAAACCAAGAAATACTTGAAATGATGTAGTCAATGACTAGGATCTTTAATCAGTTATGTCTAGGAAATGGAACATACAAAAAAAATCTCAAAACTTTTGCCAAGATGTTGCTACCACACTTGAGAATGCACTAATGTACCTATTTCTGTGACAAGTACTTTATATTCCTATTCTTCTTTAGTACTCACATGCCCGCTATGATTAGGTGGGGTCCCCCCACCCACTTACAGACCTCATTTTATTATTCCTAGTAAATAAAGAAACCCTGAAGAAATAAGTAACCCAAGGTCATATGGTTGAAAAGATTCAGTACAAAATTGAAACACACAATTCTTACTCTAATGACACAGTGCACCACCAATACTTTTGAATTGGTTATGTGCAATTTTTATTAAAATATGATTGCAAACTTTTTCCATTTCATTTCATTCACTTTTTTCCCTCAATTTTTTTCCATTATCACCCTGCTCATTCCCTCTAATTGTTACATATATGCATATATAGCATCATATATTTTTAAGTAAATGTATGTAATTGCATTAATTCATACATTACTGAATTCATCCATTTATAGATACAACCTAAGTCTATTCAGTGCTGCATTACATGATTTCAGGATAACCACTTGGTTTTACATAAGCAATTAGGGTGCCCCTTTATGGGGAAAAGCTACTTTTCCCACTCTCAGCATTCCTAATCTGCCTGTCTTTATTTGTCTAAGGGTAAAGTCTTATGACTTTTTCCCTTCCACGTTAGCATGTTATTGGTGTTGTCTTACTTCAGGTCTCATTTAGGAAGCCTTGTTGCTAAGGTATTATGGCTGAAACTTTAGTGTCACATCTAGGAGACACAAACTCACAGTAACTCTCCTGGTCCTCTATCTTAACATGTTTCACTGCCCCCCTCCACCATGTTCTTTGTGCCTCAGCTGCATTAGATGCACTGTTGTTTTATCCACTGGGATTGGACATCCCGTGACCAGTTGTTCTCTGCATTTTGGCCAGTAGTTCTCTCTAATGGTCTTCAGGAATGTAAAGCAAAGATAAACTTCTTTGGTGAAAGGTAGAGCTGGCAATTACCTGTTGGTATTAAGGGTAACTATTTAGAATACAGCTAGAAATTATTCTGGTATAGTAAAGATGTAGTTGTAGATTCTCCTCTAAAGACCATGACCTCACTCCATGTGAGTATCTGGCTGGGTTTTCAGCACCAGGCAAGTTTTCCCTTCTGTTAGTGTGGTTTAAGCACATTGGGACAGCTGTTAATTAGCACTAAGATCTTAGTGTGACCTCAGGTATCTCGCTATAATAATCATGGCTGTAGTTCACTGGCATCACAGCTTGTTTGGATGGCTGATTCTTCCTCTTGTTAGCATGAATAGCACCTTTGGATACTATGAGAACTAGTCCTCGTGAGAGTAGACTGTTGAATTCTCCCATTATTAATGTGTGGGGTTTAATGTATGTCTTAAGCTTAGAAGTGTTCCTTTTACATATAAGTGTGCCCTTGTATTTGGGGCATAGATGTTCAGTATTGAGATTTCTTCTTGATGGGTTTTTTCCTGTGACTAATATGAAATGTCCTTCTTTATCTTTTTTGATTGATTTTAGTTAGAAGTGTATTTTGTTAGCTATTAGAATAGCTACACCAGCTTTGTTTCTAAGGTCCATTTGATGGAAAAATAATTTTACCAAACCTTTACTCTGAGACGATATTTTTCTTTGAGGTTGAGGTGTGTTTCTTGTATGCAGAAGAAGGATGGATTCTGTTTTCATATCCAAACTCTTAGCCTGTTTTTTTTTATAGGCGAGTTGAGTCCATTTATATTAAAGGGTATTAATGATCAATGATTGCTATCTCCTGTTAATTTAGTTTACATTGTATGTGATGTTAATTTGTGTGTTTTTCCCTTCTTTGGGATTGCTGCTGTGAGATTATTAATTGTCTTTGTTTTTGTTGATGTAGCCAACTTCCTTGTGTTAGAGTTTTCTTTCTAGTACTTGTGTAGGGCTGGGTTCATGTCTAAGTATTGGTTAAATCTTGTTCTGTAATAGAATATCTTGTTTTGTCCTTCTATGGTGATTGACAGTTTGCTGGATATAGTAGTCTGGGCTGACATCCATGGTCTCTTAATGTCTGCATAATGCTTGACCAGGACCTTTTGGCTTTTATTGTTCTCTTTGAGAAATCAGGTGTAATTCTGTTAGGTCTGCTTTATATGTTACTTGGTCTTTTTCCTTTGAAGCTCTTAATATACTTTTTATGTTTATTATTTTAATTATTATGTGACGAGGGGATTTTTTTTAAGATGGTCTATTTGGTATTCTGTAAGCTTCTTATATCTTCATAGGCATATCTTTCTTTAGGTTGGGCAAGTTTTCTTCTATGATTTTGTTAAATATATCATCCTGTGGTTTTGAGTTGAACTTCTGCTCCTTCATCTATACCTACATTTGGTCTTTTTATATTGTCCCATATTTCCTGGATATTTTGTGTTAAGCTTTTTTTTTTAGATTTAATTTTCTTTGACTGATATGTCTATTTCCTCTATTGTATCTTCAGAGCTTGAGATTATCTCTTCTGTCTCCTGTATTCTGCAGTTTATGTTTGCATTTGTCATTCCTGGTCATTTTCTCATGATTTCTGTTTCTGTAATTCCCTTAGCTTGTGTTTTCTTTATTGTATCTACTTCAGTTTTTAAGTCTACAATAGTTTTTTTTTCATATGTTTGCTTGCATTTTCTTGGTTTTCTTAAGGGATTTCTTGATGTCTTCCAATTTTTTTGTTTGTCTTTTCCTCCATTTATTTGAAGGAATTTCTCATTTCATCTTTAAGTGCCTCAAACATTCTCCCGAGGTTATTTTTAGGTCTTTTTCTCCTGCTTCATCTATATTTGGTTTTCAAGTCTTGTTGTTGTAGGATCATTACATTTCTTGGTGTCGTGTTGCTCTTTGTGGTGTTGTATGTGTTCTTACCTTGTCCTGGGGTTTGTTTTGCTCTCATGGAGTTTGCTATCTTAGGACTTCTATAATCTAGGTTGTTGGCTCAAACTTGTTTCTGTAAATGTCCCCTTTCTGGATCATTCTTGCAGAGGTCCCTGGCTTGGGGTTCATCCCCCAAAGTTCTCGGGCTCCAATCTACACCATCAGAGGTCCCAGACTCAGGTATGCCAGGACCTGCAGAGGATCTGGCTCAGACCTACTCCCTCAGACGTCCTACACTCACACCCAGACCCACAAAGGTCCTGGCTCAGGCCTAGTCCCCCAGAGGTCCCAGCCACACACCTGGACACACAGAGGTCTCTGGTTCCTGCCTACCCCTTTGGGGGTCTATGACTCATGCCTGAACCCGCAGGGCTCCTGGCTTAGGTCTACTTTTTTGAAGTTTTCCAACTTATTCCTGGACCCACAGAGGTATCTAGCATTGGCTCACTCCCTCTGAGGTTGCTGTCTCAGGTCTACTCTGACCTAGGTCGCCGGCTTAGTCCTGTTTCTGTAAATGTCCCTGGTCTGGATCTGCTTCCACTCAATCAAAATTACTTGTCTCAGGCCTGTTCCAGCCTAGGTTGCTAGCGCAGTCCTTTTCCTATGGAGTCTGCTGCCTCAGATGCACTCCAGTCCAGGTCCTCAAATTCTTTGTATGCTATTGACCCTAGAATCCATTGGTGTTCTTCTTGATGTCTATCTGCAGTTTCAACAACAATGATTTATTTATATTATATGAAAATCTATTTTTCTATGTGCTGATAGAATTTACAGGGATTTATTGTCTTACAATATTTTTTATAAATTTGTCTTTCTACTTCTACTTTATATTTTATTTATGTCTCATATCATCTTCACGGTCTTTCTTTTGTTTTCTCTGAAATTATTTCTATTTTATTATGTTCAGAGAGTTTGTTATCTTCAGAGAGTTGCTAATATTATTAGTTTTGATATACATCTCAATGCTACAGTATAACCAGTAAGTATGTGTTCATGTCACTTAACCTAGCAATTACTATTTAATTTTGATTGTGGTTCTGTCTTAAAGTTGGGGATGAGACAGGTATCTTCTAATTTGCAACACAGGGTGACTATTAGGGACTTACTTTTTATTAGACTAACATTGCTACTTTATGTGATTTAGGTCTTTGAAAATTTATTTAAAAGTAACTAATGTATCATATATTATGATATATACAAAGAATATTATGAAAAATACATGTTTATGAGAAGCATGGGACAACATAGCAAACTGAACAAAGAAGTTTTTATGAAGATTATTTTAGCAGTCATGTAAAGGTGGAGGAGGCCATTGGAGGGTATTATCTGACTGCTGTGTCAATCTTCTGCGACCACATTAAAACAAGTAATTTTCTATGTTTTGCTTCCTCCTGAGTGGTCCCATTGTCAAAATAGCATGCTGTTAATGTAGCATGCAGTATGCTAAAAGTTTTTTATACAAATGGCCTAATTTAAAATAACCAAGTAAATATTTCCTAAAGAAAGTATTTAATGTCCCTATCACTTTCTAATTTTCACTATTCCATACATGGGGCTCAGGAGAATCAACATTACAATATTTTCCCCAGTAGTGTGTGACAAGATTATTAGCATCTTAAGTCTCAAATTACTCTAAGAGCACATTCTGTATTTATTTATTAACTAAAATTGTGAAGTACCCATTCTTACCTTCTCATTCCCATACATTTACCTAACAGATTTTCATTATGCCTCTATAATTTCACTAATACAAGTAGAGTATACCCACATTCTAAAAATAGTGCTATCTGTGCTACAAGAAAGCACTTTCTTCATCATTCTTTTGATAATAATTAAACATAACATTAAACATCTGTAGGGGAAGGGTCCCAAAACCTAAACCATTAGCACAGGAGTTATTGGCAAATGATGGCTACAGACAGAGGAGGAGTCAGTCTCCTTTGGGGATATGGCAGCTGATAGGTTGCCTATGCCCCAGTGGATGGCTCCACACCCATGTGTTTAACGAGCAGCACTAACTGGACTCAGGAGCCTATTAATAACAAACAAAGCAGAGAGCACATGAAGTTCAGAAGGAGATAGGGTAGGAACACTAATCAGAACTGGAGAGTGGTAAAAACCAAGATCAAAATACATTGTATGAATGTAGGAAATATATAAAAAGTGTCAAAGATTAGATTTGGTGAAACTTGTACCTTCCAGGGTAGGAGTGTAAGGATTAGAATTATTAAGTAAAAGGAGCAGAGATGTAAGAGAAATAAGAGACAGAACAAAGAACATCAGGAGGGACATTCAATGAGTACTGAATCTGCCTAGTTAATTTTCTACACACTTATATATTTCACTCTGAAAGGGAGGGAGGATACAACAGACTTTATTATCAAAATATAAGGAATAGAGTTGAATTCTCCAATCCGTGGTCTAAGTGGAGCAAGATCAACCTCTATACCCAAAGTTCTAATTAACCACACCTTAGATCAGAATTTCTCATTTGTAATCACACCTCTTGTCAATAACTTTGAGAGAGCAAAAGTAAGCTCAAATTCTCTGAGTTTTAGTCAAGGTAGAACAGGCTTACATCTGTGGGTCTCCACAAAGAGTAAGCAGAAAATATTATTTTTAGAATTATTTCAAAAATTGAATTTTTTAAAATTGCTCTGCCTCTATGACATAATTATAATTCAGAACTACACGCAGTTAGGCCACAACTACAATGTAACTTGCTGAAATAAGGTAAAAATCTTAAATCAAGCTCCTTAATGAAAATGTTCATGTTCTTAGAGCAAAATCATTGTTGAAATTCCCTTCTATTATATATACTTCAAAATTATGAAAGTGTCAAACTTTATAAAATAAGGAGAAAATATTTACAGGTATAGATTTTATGTATCAAATATAAAAGTAGTGATTTATGAAATATTAAAGAAATAGAATTACTATAGATTTTACAGCATTTTTCTGCTGTATATAAAAGGTTAATAATTTTATAATTGTTCAAGGAGATTTGATGGGTTGCTTACCAGCTGACCTTTCAATCCATAGTATAAACATTGCTGGTAAGCTCAAGTGCTTTGAATCACTGTCAAAATTAGGAAGCCATGTTTTGAACTTGGAAATTAAAAATTTGTATACACAAGTAGTTTGAAAATTTTGTATCTTCTTATTATATAGCCCTTTGTGGAAAATACATGGTGATAATCTCAATGGTCTCTCTCTTCTCAAATTCATTGTGATCTTTGATCAGTTTTGGAAATGGCATCTAATATGTCAGTGGACATTGGAAGCTGCCTGCTAGTGTAATACTCAACTTGTTTTCAGTGTAATTGTTTGTGTAGGAAGAAATGCTATCATATTCTTTAATGAGTGTGGATTATAAAAGGTATAAAAAAATCAACAGCTCATTTAGACTCAGTCAAACTTTCTTCATCTTAGTGGCTCTGCACATCCTGCTTATTCTTCTTGAAATGTCTGTGTCCTATACTTTGTCTTCGTAGGAACTATTCCTTTATGAAGCTTTACAGCTGGCACTCATTGTACATCCCTGTTTTCCCCTGACCTTACTGAATCTTGAACTAATTGTATTTTATTGTCGTTTCTTTCTCAAACAAACAGTGAATTGGGTAGTGACTAGCAGTCTTTTCTCACTTTACTAACAGTTCCCATATATTATGAGAACAAGTGTTTAAGGTGACATAAGTTACATAAATTAATATTTTATGAACATCATTAATATAACCAGTTATTGAATTAATATTTTTAATTCATAACAGTTTTGGTTCTTGGTTGTCACTGAGTGTAGTTTAACTTGATTGAAGTTAATCTTGAGTAGAAATAAATTTATTTATTTTTATATTATTTGTTTTTTAATTGCTTTTGTTTATCACGTTGATGGAGTAATTAGATAATTTGTTGCTTTGGGTTAGTGTGAGTCTATAGCTATGTTTATTTCTTAGTATAGATGAAATGAACTCGAATTTTATTTTCAGAGGTCATGTAGTCAGCTTCTGCGAAGTTTAGTAGCATAGTTTCTGGTAGGTATTCTCCATGTTTTCAACAACTTTAATAGAGAGATGTTTACAGCTGTTTGTTTTCTAAGAGTTATTGGTCAGTTTCTCAAAGGGGGACATGAAGGAGTGGTGTCACTGCTGTAGTCACAATGTAGAATTTGAGTTAACTGAGTGTGAGCGTGGAGTGTGTGGTGATATACTGACCCTGAATTGCCCTTCCTTTTGTTTTCACTAGTGTAAATAAGATGATCAAATGCAGTTTGTCCAGGAGACTGAGAGGAAAACTCCCATTTAATTATAATGATTAGATATAGAGGTAAAAACATTGCTGACATCATCAAGGTACACCGAAGGCTTAAACAGAGTGGAAATGCTTCACAACAACCAGGTTCAAGCACCTTGTTACCACATATGCCTTCAACTAGTTACCTGAAGTTTGCTTTTCCCGGTGTGCAATAGTGTATTATAGAATCCCACTGACAGTTGTCTGAAGTACACTTTCCTTCATATTATAACAGTATCTATAATACCTGTTTTCTTTACCTCTCCACTGCCCCTTTAAGAGCATCTTAATAAAATGAAATAGGAGAAGAAAGCAATCATTGTCTCTATTTTAGAGCTTAAAGCATTTTTTTCAGATTTCCATGAAATTTTGATAAATATATTGTCAACTATTAGTGTAACAGAGATATAATTTATATTCTATAATACACACTTATCAGGTGGCTATGGAATGCTCACCAATGTGGCAGGCCCAAGGAGAGTCCCTGCCAGACAGGTGGGGAAAAGGAGAACCCAGTGCATAACATAAACATAAAGATGGTTTACACTTGCAATGCTCAGATCCTATTGATAGTCTCAATATTCTAATATAATTGTAGAGTTTACATTACTTAACCCCTTCTTAAACACCCTCAAAGTTTTGTTTTCTGTCTTCTTAGTACTATGATCATTTCTGGTTTGTTTTCCCTAACCAAAAGATAATTAAATGTAGATCTATGAAGACGAAAAGAGTCTAGAAGAAAAAGTCATTTGCCTCTTTCTCTGCAAGTCGCACTCTGCCCTTGAACATTAAATCAAACTTAGTTATAGAGAATCTGACAGGTGTTTTAAAACCCAGTAGCTTCTTAACAAAACAGAATCTAAGCAATAATATATAAAAGGGAGGTAAATGTGAATTAGAAGGCTTAATGTGATAAGTCCTCATTATAATAGCTACAAGGACAGTTAAGATGTAGAATTCAGCAAAAACTTCTGTCCCAACTGTTTCATCCTGTAGCAACTTACTGTGTTGATTCAGTGAGAGCAAAGAAAGGTGATAATTAGGAATTTTTTAGAATGACTGAAAGAGACTCTAAACACTGCCTTTGGTGGTCACCTAATGCAGAAATGCTGTGTTGAAATGAATCTAGCTTATGGCCACTTGTACTGATGAAGGTCTGGCAGATAAAGCATTACCAAATCAATACCTAAGCCATGTTGTGCTTTTCAGGAATTAAATTATGCTTGATATTTTCATGGATACCTACAACCTAAAATAAAAAGGGAGTTGGATAAGTGTCAATTTCAGAAGAGACTAGAAAGGTCTTGTAGATAAACACTGATATGTGGATAAGCTGGTACCAACTGTTGGCTGTAATGAGACTGCATCAGTAAAAAATGCTTACGACAGCTGCCTTCTGAAGAGATGTTCTCTCTACCAAGACCAAATCTATGATGATGAATCCCCATTGTCCCAAATATCTGTTGGCTACTTTCACTAAGTAATGGAAACGGAGAATTAATTTTTGAATTAAGTGGGAAACTTTCTTCCTGGAAAACAAATCTCCTACAGGCCTCATCATATTTTAACTGTGGCTAACTGACAGCTTATAGTGGAGAGATACTGAGACATTTGCTGGCACACAGGAATCCCTGATGCATAGTGCCTGTGAAGAGTCACAGGAAAGGATGGACCGGAAGCTATGTTAGTAGCTATTATCTGAATGACAGACATGAAGATAGAGACAGAAACAAACTGCCTACTATTCTACATGCTGTTTAAACTGCTCTTGAGGTTGATAAATAAAGTCAAAGTCTCCATGGAATACTTCCTATGATCTGGGGATATTAGGTGATAAATGTAAGTTCAAAACTATTAAGTTTCTATCAATTTCCTTATATTCTACTTTTAGAAGATGCTGCCATGTTATATAGTCCGAAAAAGAATTGCTATATAATTAGCTATTTCAATTTCCGTTTTTCAAATGACACACCAAATTAGAAACTTAAATCCCTCTTCAGAACTTTCTGGAAAATCTCTTTGAGCACTTCTATTCTCTATCCTATTTTGTGGTACTGCTGAAAAGCCTGTTGAGTTGTTTCTGTGGACTTACATCTAGTTGTGTTTGATCTCAAGTGAATTGAAACAATAAAAGATGATACGTTAGGAAAGACTTGTCTTTGATTCAAGATTCTGTGGTTTTTTACTGTTACTGTATGCATTTGCCAAAAAGGTTGCTCATGAGATAATCAAAGGTAGCTATTAGTTGTTGTGATTTGAGGTGAAATTGCATTTTTATCACTGAAAAGTTTTATATATTCTCTCTGCACTAAAAGAAACAGTAGCATTTTGTTTTAAAGTATATGCCTTGATTAAAAGAATATAACTTTATATGAGAATAACCCCTGTATCCTTTTAGGGATATAATTTATGTCTTTAAAAAATATATTTTCTCATGCTAAAAAGCCTTTTAAAAATAACCTTTTACCCCCTCATCCATGTGCCTAGAAAAATAGAAATAATCACCTGCTCAATCATCATTGATTTCTGCATTTATTCTGACAGAAGAATGCTTGCATACTAATTGAAAGGATGGCTTTTGTGTTTTCAATAGCTAATCATGTAATTATGTCTTGCCTAGACACTGTTGGGTCTATTTGAATAAGAGTGATCATGAGTTCAATAAGTTCTTAGCAGTTTCTCTTGTTAAACTTACAGTGAGATGCCAGGGGAAGGAAGAGGCAGCTCCGGAGCCATACAAACTAAACCAAGAGATGCTTTGAAAATGTGTCAAAAGCTGCTTTGCTAGACAAGGGTTTCCTGTAGGTCACACTTCAACTCCAAACTGTGCACCACATTCTTAAAAGTTAAACAAGGGTGGGAGAAACATAGAGGGCCTGTGGTGTCCTCCATGACAAATGTGGTTGCTGAACATTGGTAGAAAACTGACAGTTATTGGACAAGGTAAACACTGGCTTTTCTACTGATGTTGTGTTTCGAGCTCCATTACAGATATGTCTGAAATAATGAAATTAATCTTTTCTATTACATATAATTATCTCAGTCACATCTCAAAGTAATCAATGAATAAATATTTGTGTAAATTCTTAATTCATCAGGCTATAATTCATGGTCTTCCTTGAGAGAAGTCAAACCACAGTAAATTAAATAAAGCAATTCAAAAGATTTATTGTGTATTCAGTTTTACTTATTCATTTGATTTTTGATTCTTGTGACTTTTCATTAAAACTTTCCTTTTCAGTATCTATTAGTAATCCCTACATGATTTTCTCTTTTGCATAGGAAATAATTTGCTATTATGCTTGCTATTCATTAAATAGATGACAAGCGGTCTTGCCTTTGCAGATGAAAATTTGGATGAGTGGTTTTGCTCTGGCTGCACTGTTCTTCAATACAGCAGCCACACTGAATCACTGTCCCAGATTCCTTCCCACACCAACAGCTTTGCTTGGCAATTTACCGATTTGGTAGGCTCTGTGCAGTGATCAGCTTAGCCACTAATACTGGTGAGGGTGTCTATATTTGAAAATGGCCCCATCTCTCCTACACTTATCAATAGTCTTCAGGATATAACCCAGTGAACCCTGATGAACACCCAGAAAAGCATCTATACAGCACACACATTCTCCTTGCCAAGTATTTCCTGTGGCCTGTGTTCAGAGCCTCTGTCCCGCGCGACCGTCTCGCCAGCAAGAACGAGGCGGCACACAAGGATCCTTCTGCAGTAAGCTTTAATGCTCTTGAGAGGCAGAGCATAAGCTTCCAGAGCGGAGACCCAGAGGTGGGGAAACCCTTCCCTTAAATAGAGGCTTCTCCTCGCCTAGGACGTGTCAGCCCCTGGTTGGCTGCAACCCATCCCACGAGATGACTCCACGGGATAGGCGGGATGGGACCAGATGGAAAAACCCTTCGCATATGTGCAATGCACCTGTTTATTACTCGGGAACACAGGATATGTGTGCCATCTTGTAATGGCGAATAGCGGGCGCGGCTCCCCACAAGCCTCTTTTACAAAAAGGCTTTATTTTGGTTGAATATTTTGTTCTACCTTATACAAATGGCAGAAATATTGTGTGCTCCTCCAACAGGAGTAGTGTGTATTGCCTCCAACAGGTCTTTTAAAATAATAAAATTTTAAGAAAGACTTGATTGAACAACAAGGAGGTAAGGTCACTGGGGGAGACCTGGTCCCATGGGAAAGAAGAAATAAGACATAGGAAATGAAGCAATGACCAGTAAAGCTTTTAATCAGAATTAGAAAAGATGGAGCATTTACATTTACCACTAATTTTGCTTTCAAGTGCCTATCCATCAAGAAGTCACTTAGTTTCAAAAACCAGGAAATATATTCCTTCCTGCTACAGATTAGAGATAGCAGAGACAGCTTATCTGGGAGTCACTGAGTTGGAAAGAAAAATACAATTTTTTAAAAAGCCAGTTCGTTATGAAAGGTAGCCTCAAGTTTTTTTGTTTTAGTCCAGTCATATTTAATGCAACAGTAAAACAAAAGTCAAATGCGAGAGTGGCAAACGAAAGGGTGGCATGAGGTTCCCTAGGGTTTGTCTCCAAGCTTGTTCCCCGAGTGTCATAGAGAAAGTTCACAGAAGGGCTTTGATAATGTGGAATCAGCAGTCCTGACATAGTATGACAAGAACATGAGAACAAGGCGATGAAATAGGCAAAGTTATTCCAGGATAAAGGATCCACCTAATCTTAAGTTGAAAACAACAACATGAAATTGTGGAGTGGGAGGAGGGGAGGTCAGAAAAGGTTTGAAAAATGAGGTCAGGAAAGCAGAAGAGTTAAGTCATAGTCCATAAGTTTGAAGCTTTAACCAATTAGCAACAGCAAATCCTGAAAATCTAGAGATGCTAAAAGGCAAGGTTGAAGATCCCCAAGTTTGACAAGTATGGTTGGGTGGCTATAAGGGCAGGTCGGTTTAAATTGTTATGGTTTTCTTTAAAATACACATAAATATAGCTTCATTGCATATCATTACTTTTTAAAGCAGTGTAATTTTTATTCCCCAAAAGGCATTTGCTGTGAGTGGAAACCAAAAGAAATGGACATCAGGTAGAATTCTCTCATCTCCTCGCATTATTTTTTGATGCCTGCCTCTTGGCCATCATGTTTGATGCCAGGGCAGCCTTGCTAGCAGAGGAAAGCAGATAGAGTGCTGTAAAGTAGACATGAAAGTTGCCTCCAGAAGCGAAGCTGGCTGCTCAGTCCTGTGTTTTTCTAAGTAACAGGCACATATGTTTGAAAGAAAGAACAAGAGCCAGAGACCAAGTAAACAAACCAGAATGGGTAGTCCTTATAAATGATTAAATCACCATACAAATTGAACTACAAGAGTGAGTAACCAAGTATATATTAAGGATTGCATTGTGCTAGTGTGGAAGCTTTTGGCTATAGATAAAACAAGAAAGGATCTAGATTTTAAGAGCTTAGCTCTTTTTCCCAAATGAGCTTTAAATATTCTTAGAATACAGAAATCCCCTAGATGAGAATGACAAAAATCAAATAGACTTTGGTTTATGAAACCATGATTGGGATTATAGTTACCATAGCAACCTGAGCAATAAATCTATTTCTAAAATCCTTTTATAGCATTTATCCACATCTGGACCATTTACAGGTGTATACAAAAAGATTATTTATATTACAGCCACTCATTTACTGTTGTAGCACCCATTTGTCATTCCTCGTGATAGATTTTCTTCTGTTAAGCTCACAACTCTAGAATTATAAGACAACAATAAATTCTTGTGAAATATAAGGCATGAATTCTTTTCTCTCCTTATTTATCATCTCAGTTTTATCTCCTAATGACCATTTCCAAGGGGAAAAAGATCTAATTCTGTTATAATTCATATAATCTTGACTTTTTTTAACAAATTATTTTTTGCTAACTATCCTTTTATGGAACTATTGTTTATTCTTTTATTATAAAATCCTTACATTTATTGTATATGATTTAGAAAATGTATTAAGTATATAAAAATAATAAAAAACACTAAATATATTATTGGTTAGACAGAAATCTTACAAAGTTAAATTTAAATTCAGTGTCAGGTTCTATATTATGTGTGTTTATGCATGTACACAGAAAAAAAGGTGTGTATTGCTTGTCATTGTTCCTTGTACAAAGTTGGAATTTTAAAAAAAAATCACAGTTCTTATTATTCTGTTTGAGTCAGATAATGCAATACAGCAATTGTTTTACTGTCAGTGTTTTATCTTTGCTTATTTTATTTTACATTTAAGATTAATTTACCTGCATGTATATTTGTGCACAAATATACCCAGGAATATCACAACATGTCAGATCCCTTGGAGGGGGAGTGGCAGATAGCAATGTACCATCCTGTTGGTGCTGGAAATTAAACCCAGTTACTCTAATAGATCAACCATTGATCTAACTGTTGAGCTACCATTCCAGCACTAATTGTCATGCTTTAAAAAAATATCTTAAAAAAAACAATTTACTAAAATTCAGTCATCTGGCAGGACAACAATTGATTTTTCTATTCCTCGGCTATTTGATGTACATATTATTTCATTTGGGAGAATTTTATGTAACAGGTCTGAAAACAGGCACTGCTTCTGTAATACTTCATTCAGTATATCCCTTAAGTTAATGCCAAACAATTAAAATCACATTTTCAAGTTCTACAACCATTAATACCGCAAAATTCAAATCAAAATATTACTAAAATTGGATCTACACTAAATATCGGCTTGCCTTCTTTCTTTCTTTTTTCCTTTTTTATTAACATTTTTTAATACAATCTTTTCTCATGTTACACTCCCTCCTCTCCTCCTGCCCCACCCTTCCCCCCATCCTACCCCCTATCTACTCCACAGAAGGGTAAAGCTTCCCATGGGGAATCAACAAAGTCTGACACTTTACTTCAAGGCAAGACCAAGGCCCTACCCATATATCTAGGCTGACAAGGTATTCTTCCAAAGAGAAGATGCTCCTAGGAATAAATCCTGGTCCCACTACTGCTCCCCCTTCAGTGGGCCTAGTTTGGTCCTATGCAGGTTTCTCTGCTATCAGTTCAGAGTCAGTGATCTCTCACTCACTCAGGTCAGCTGTTTTTGTAGATATCACCATCATGGTCTTGACCTCCTTGCTCATATTATTATTTCTCCCTCTCTTGGACTGGTCTTCAATAGCTTAGTCCAGTGTTTCGCTGTATATCTCTGTATCGGCTTCCATTAGTTGCTGGATGAAAGTTCTATGATGACAATTAAGTTAGTCATAAGTGTAATTATGTGGGAAGGCCAGTTTATGCATCTCCTCCACTGTTGCTTAGAATCTTAGCTGGGGTCCTCCTTGTGGATTCCTGGGAATTTCCCAATGTTGTGTCTCTATAACCTTTTAATGGCTCCCTAAACCAATATCTCTTTCTTTTCTCTTCATCACCGTCCTTTTGTTCTTATTGATTTTCCCTGTTATGTTGGAAAACAGCTAGAGATGCAGGAGGATATGTAAGCATGGCTTCTGAAAACTTGACTATTTTATATTAGGATCTTGATCTACCATAGATTTCCATATGTATTTAGAAATAAGAGTGGGATAAGAGCAACTTCCACAAATAGCAATGGTATTTGTCAAAGGGGAGCCTATCTTTCTGTACAGATAAGTGTCACACTGGAGATTTTTTATTGCTGTGAAGAGACAGTACAGCCATGGCAACTCTTATAAAGGAAAATCATTTAATTGGAGTGGCTTACATTCATTATGTTTAGTCAGTATCATCATAGTGCATCATGGAGGCATGCAGGCAGATGTGGTGATAGAGAAGTAGCCCAGTGTCCTACATCTTGACTTGCAGGCAACAGGAACTGGTCTGAGACACTAGTCAATATCTTGAAAATACATGGGACTGCAAGTCCTGCTTCAACAGTGTCATGCTTCCTCCAACAAGGTCATACCTCCGCCAACAAAGCCACACTTCCTAATGGTGCCACTCCTTATGAAATTACGAGGGCCAATTACATTCAAAGTACCTCAATAAGCATCCTCTATTTTTCAAATCTTATTTTTTTGTTGGCACCATTCATTTCAGTTCATATAGTTTCTGTGCTTTGACTGGTCGATGTTTGTTGAAGCCTCAGCTGAGAAATACTTACCAGACCTGCTAGTAGAGAAGGACACAACAAGAAATTCTTGGTTTTCATTACCCTAGATAATTAATGGATTTTTCTGCTTCAAAGTAGGTTAGTCAAAGTCATGTGTAGTTGAACATTTCAAGTGTAATATTTTTTAAAGGGATATACTGAGAATGGATATGCAAGAGACAAGTTGATACAATTCTTTCTAGACCATTTCTGGTATCTTTAGACACTATCAACATAAAAAAAAACTTATCATTTCTTCCCCATTAAGAATCCAATATGAGACAGAATATTAGGACCATACACACCTGGGATGAAGACCTTAAGGCAGGGATTGTAAGCATTCATTGGGCCATCTTCATGAAAATAGGCTCCAAAAAGTAAATATCTGGCTTTCACAGAAGTCTTTTTTTAACTATGTAACACGATCATCTGTTCTCATATTTTCTTTGTAAGATTAACAGTTCAGTGTTTCTTCTACAAAACAGGAATGGTTCTTACTTTGAATTTAATTGCTTTGAAGAGACATGATGACTGCAGCAACTCTTATTAAGGACAATACTTAATTGGGGCTGAGTTATAGTATAAAGGTTTAGTCCATTATCATCATGGTGGGAAGCATGATGGCACGTAGTCAATATGGTTCTGGAGACCTAGCTGATAATTCTATATCTGGATCTTCCGGCATCAGGAAGTGACTGCCACACTGGGCATGGCTTGAGCATCTGAGACCTTATAGGCCATTCCCAGTGATACCCTTCCTCCAACAAGGACACACATATTCCAACAAGGCCACATCTCCTAGTGGTGCCACTCCTTCTAGGCTTATGGAAGCCATTTTTAGTCAGACCAACTCTACAACCATATCATCATTAAGAACATGAAACTTTTAAAATGTGTTGCATAAAATAATTTATTGTGAATATAAAGGCAAATACAAACACTATTATGTGACTGCTAGTCTATATAGTTGAATGTCATAGGTGATTTGATAACTTCATGTCATTCTTAACCACAGTTTGACAAGAATAGCTTTCTCTAAGCATGGTATTTATTAGGTAATAAACATTCTAAAAACTTATATGGTAGTTCATTTTCAAAATGGATTATATATTGAATTTCAAAGGAAATGCAGAGGCCTGATCACAGTTACAACCTCCAAAAAACATTTAAATTTTCTGCTAGAGTGATGTCTCCTATAACTTCTTCAGCTATACACACAAATACACACACACACACGACCGGGACATGCACACTGTCTTAGACAGGGTTACTATTGCTATGATAAAACATCATGACCATAAGCAACCTGAAGAGGAATAGAATTATTTCCCATTATCTTACAATTCTCAAGTCACACTCTATTTATGAAGAAAACAAGGACAGAAATTCAAGGTAGGAGCCTAGAAGCAGGAATGGAAGCAGAATTCATGGAAAAAATAACTTATTACTGACTTGCCTCCATGATTTGTTAATCTAGCTTGTTTTTAAAACCCATGGTCACCTTCTGATGGGTCATACAACCGACAATGGACTAGACACTTCTGCATCAATAATTAATCAAGAAAAAGCTTTATAAATTTTCTCACAGTATTGTATCCTGAAGGCATTATTTTCAATTGAAAGACCTTATGCCCAAATGATTCAAAAAAGTAACTGGATTGTGAAGCCATTATTTTTCAATTGAGAGACCTTATGTCCAAGTGATTCAAAAAAGTAACTGGATTACATACATACACATACATAAAAAACATGTTTTTATATATATGTATGTATATATGTGTATGTAAAAGTAAAAGTCGGCCAGTTTTTGATGTACGCGTAAAACTCAGAGAGAGAAATTTTGGTTCAACCTGAAGATCCATAAAAAAAAAAGCAGCCAGCCACTGGCTCTTACTTCTACCTCAGTCCAAAATGGGGATACTGCCTCTAGGAATCTCAGAATATGTCTGTGGTTGAGTGCTGTTTCTTTCCTCCTTACAGTCCTCTCTAGGACTAGAATTAAAGGCATACACCACTGTGATTTAAGATTTGTACCACCTGGTTTCTATGGCAACTAGTGTGGCTACTGGGATTAAATGTGTGTGTCACCATTATCTGGTCTGTAAGGCCAACCAGCGGGGCTGTTTTACTCTCAGATTTCAAGCAAACATGATTTATTCAAATACAATTAAAATGCCACTACAATTTTCCTTGGAACAAACAGGCCTGGATGATCCTAGTCAGTTGTAGGATTGTCCAACAAACAGATTGATAAGGAGCAAACCTTTCCTTTTGAATCATTTTTAAATGAATTTTTTGGAATGTTTGAGTACCTCAAATAATAAGTATGGATTAAATTTCTCTATAATTAATATGGCATTATATTTATTTCAGACCCCAAAATTCAATCAGACTGATAAGCAATTTGATCCTTGGTTCTAGTACATAGATCTGAGTAATGAGATTAGATTATCGAGTGAAACAATGAAAAACAAACAAACAGGAAACAAAATCTTTGATGCCAAATTAAATTAATGTGACTTACAATACAATAAAGATATGGACGATGTAAAAGGGGGTAGAATCAGGAATGGTTCTATTACTTATAAATGTGTCATTTGTACTGAGTAGTTGGAATCAAGGCTTATAAGATTAGCACAAGTCCTTGAAAGAACATGCCAAGGCAAAACTAAATATAATGTTTGATGAGAGGAAAATGCTAGGAACGTAAACAGAGAGAAAGTCAATGAAGCACAGTAGATATTGCAAATCATATATGTGAAGCTTAGAAAGTTAGCTGAAAGTTCCTGTATTGTTAGCTAAGCGAGTCAGTAGGTGGGCTGTCAACAACCCGGCCCTGAATCTCCCAGTAATGGTGGTGGTGGTGGTAGTGGTGGTGGTAATGGTGGTAGGTGCACATATCTGCCTCCTCTATAATCAATATTAAGCAATATATTCAATCTGTTTCTTGCTTATATAACCATTTACATAATACTTGTTGAAATATTTGACCACAGATAATGGATCTGTTTCCCATTTATATAGATTATGTACTAAAAACTGACCAAATACATATATTTTCAAACATATTGGAAAGAGCCTTACTGGGACAGGAGCAATGGTTCAAAGGTTAAGTGAGTTTTCTGCTCTTCAAAAGATCAGGGTTCAGTTCCAGGCACCTGAATAAAAGCTCACACCTATCTCAATCTTAATTTCCGCAGTATCTACCACTTTCTTCTGGACCCAGATCACCAGGCACATGTGGTACACAAACATGTATTCAGACACAGCACCCATGAATGTAAAACAAACAAAGATAATATTGGAAAAATAGCTTTACCTTATTTGCTGTCAAGTCTTAGAATTATCCATAATCCTAGCTCCATGTTTGATGTCCTTGCAGCAAGGCCATCTCTGAATCATACAATATGTTCTTGAAAGAAATGATTCCTGCTATGACAAATCTTAATAATGTCCTATGAGGCACAGAGATGACTTCAACAGGTCCAGGACTGTCCCAAGTGCAACTTCTTAGGGAGTCATGAAAAGAAGATTATTTAGGAGTAATGAAGCAAGCACATCCAGGTGTGAAATGGGATCTATTTGAACAATGAATTTCTAACAGTTTAGAATGAACCTGGTTATTCTAAGTTGACATTAAGCATGTTAGGTATAATCCTGTCACTATCGGTACCAAGAACCAGACATAAAGCTCTATATACCACTCAAAGGGTTTTGTTTGTTTAAATTTAGCAGAGAAACTACATTGAGAAAACACTCCAGAGTCCAAGGGTGTTTATGGTAGTTATGATTCAAGATGGCTGTTATTGGGCCCAGCTGCGTCCCTGCCTGCAGTAATTACAAGACAAACTAAAAGAACCCTGAAAAAGACAGCACTCAATAAAAATTGACTTGCTTCCTTCTCAGGCACACTTAGGTCCAGCCAAGAAATTGTAGCTGATGCTAAACCAGGAGTTGTCAGTAGAAAACCTTCATGCAACCTCTGGGCGCTACCTGAGGAAATCCACAAACCTTCCTTCCCAGGCTATAAGCAAACAGTACAGCACCACAGGAAAGGGAAGTTTCCACAGTTGAGGCCCTGTGTGTCCAAGTGAAACTCTGCTATTGAGTTTATGTGCTGGGATATAAAATACCGGCATATAAATCTTGTTTCATTAAACTATGGAAGATTTTAGTTAGCTTGTTGCCGCAGCATAACCCAAATGCCTAATGGAAGTTTAATAGTGAACAGCTTTAATAAGGAATGCATGAAAAGGGAATGCTTTGTACAGGAGAACAAAGTGAAACCAGCTACACAAAGCCCAAAGTCAATGCTATTGTACATATAACTACAATGGAACTGGCCTTCAGAAAATGACAGATCTAGCAAGGTGTGTTTCAAATAACTGTGGCAAGTGCTCGCCTTTTTACCTCATATCTGCATCTATTTTAACCTTAAATATCAATATACTAAATGAAATGATAGATAGATAGATAGATAGATAGATAGATGATAGATGGATAGATAGATAGATAGATAGATGATAGATGGATAGATAGACAGATAGATAGATAGATAGATAGATAGATGGATGGATGGATGGATGGATGGATGGATGGATGGATAGATAGATAGATAGATCCCACAAACTCAATTTTGATGATGTTAACAAGCACACGCAGTGGTGTATCCAAACATCTAATGAGAAGAGGATATTCCTGTCGTTGAGTTCTCCTGTCCTCTTAAAGCTTGTCCCCACACTCATTAGCATTTATGTTCTAAGTCCTTTCACTTGTTTTAGCTGTGACCATTAGAAATGTCTTATGAGGGTTGGTGAGATGGTTGAGTAATTAAGAATATGTGTGACTTTTTCAGGGGACCCATGTTTGGTTTGCAACACCTAAGTTGTGTCGTATTATGTACTATTAACTAACTCCTTTCACAAACTGGCATGCGTGGTCCCGAGATGAGGAATTATTTTCCTGTGGGAATTTAGGTTGTTTATAGTTTAGTGTTAATACTTCTGAAATTGCTATCAACCCTCTAACATAATTCTTTGTGAGAATGTTTTTACTTTGCTTTAGTAAAGTCCTATTGGTAGAATAACGAACTAATAATTAGTAATATGCAACAGAATTTAAAAAGAACTCCAAAAGGAACACAGTTTTGTATAATAGAATATTATTCAGTCTTGAAAAAGGAGGAAATGCTGCCATTTGTAACAACATGGACGGACAGATCTAATTATCATAGTAAGAGTACATGAGAGCAGGGGGTCTTGGGGATTGATGATTCATATATTCAAAACAATGACCAGTTTCACAGATGTATGCTCTTCTTCAAAACAATCGATTTATAGGCATTGACAGGGAATGTTTGGCATTTCTCAAGCTGATTTTGAAAACAAGAAAGCAGGACTAGTTATATAGCTCAATGCCCCAAAACCTAAACATTTGAGTAAAATACTCAGGACCCACATGTTGAAAGGAGAGAAACACTCCTGAAAATTGCCCTATGACCTCCACACATGTTTGGACACAATATATCTGCACACACACACACACACATACACACACACACACACACACACAATGTGCACATTTTTACAACGTGATATGCACATTTTTAAAACCAAATAAAAAGATACAGAAAGCATTTTATCACTCCTTTAAAGTTATTTTTATGGAAGAATCAGCCTTATAAGTCTTTTTATGTATTTTTTGTTGTTATTTAAAATTACGTCTCATTTTCAAATCTTTAAGTCTTTTCTGAGTCCCATTTTTATTTATTTGTACTGTATGTTATATTTCAGAAAATGTGCATCCTGAATTTCAGTCTTTCCTGAGATGTGTACTTTTGTTGTCGCTACTTTGTCATGTTGATGGCACGTCATAAGCAGTGGCAAAAGCTTCCTTGTGCTCTTGGGTGCATCATTCTTGATATATCAATTAGACCAAGGTGACCAGACTACCGTTCAGTTCCTACATTTACTCTCTGCTTAGAGTCTAGCTGTTTCACTCTGAAAGAAGGGGTTTGAAATTTCTGGTTATTTTGGATGAACTGTTTCTCATTTTAATATGACAATGTTTATTAGGTATTGAAATTCAGTTACTGAGCTTGCAGGCTTACAGCTGAGTGCCCATGTGATGGATTTACTGTGCTTCAAAGTGTTTCTCTTCCGTCTCTAGCAATCTTTGTTTGGAAGGCAGCTGATTCTTGTTCTGTCCAGTGCTATCTGGCAAACATTTCCCATCATTTGCTCTCTCTCTTGCTAGGTGCACTCCAATATACACCTATTTAAATGATACTTTTTTGTGTATTTTCATAATCCTTGGCATTTCATTCACATGTTTAATCCATTCACATTCTCTGGCATTATTTCTATGGTTATTTTAAACCTTTCATCTGACAAGGCATAGCTTCTTGTGCTGTCACTTACTGCTGTGTTTCCTTCTGTCGGGTTAAGCTCAGTAATTGAATACTTTTTAGTAATGCATTTTTCTTCCTAAGTAGCTTTCTAGTCACAGCATTTTATATTTTGTTAATGGGCCCTGTCAAGATAAAACTGTATTTCCTCAACTTATCAGTACATACTTAGAATTAATACTGTACTACCTCACAGAAAGCATAAGTACCATAAAAGATTAATAAGCCCATTTACCGTCATCCATTCTATGGTGGTCAGTGTAATTCCACATTTATTATAACACCCTCATAAACCATTTTAATATTTTTACTATGAATGACAGTTTGTATTGAAGAAAATAAAGAGTGCAATAACTCTTCTGTATTTACCCACATACTTACCACCTACATCTTCTTAGTTTCTTCTTGAAGATTCAAGTCTCTGTTTGGAAGATTTTTCTATTCATTTCCTGAGTTACCTTGACTCTTTCTTGCAGTGTGGATATGTTTGTTTTTTTTTTGCATCCCAGTGCCTCACTGAAAACCTATACACAAACTTCAAATCTTCCCTCTGCAAGCTTTCTCTGTCCAGGGTTCTTCCCATTCAAATCCAATCAACTGGGCAGGACCAAACACCAACATTTGAATGTCAGTCCAAAGCTCTGCTTTTTTCCCCTTTCCTGCTGCACCTCTGTTAGGGCAAGTCTTCCAGAAAAAGAAGATATCTAAAATTTATTAATAGCGTTCTTTCTCAGTATCCCTGGTCTTGGAATGCATTTTCCATAAAACCTGGAATATAAGATTTTGCTTTATGTGTTCCACTTTACACCTGGAGGTAGCTAGGGGCCATTGCTTCCATCACATTTAACTTAAATCTTAGAACATTTTTTTTAAATTTTACTTATCATAAAATTGCTTCTCAACCTGGCTTGGTGTTAAAAGTCTTTAATCCCAGAACCTGAGGGACAGAAGCAGGGAAATCTCCGTTAGTTCTAAAAGGCCAACCTGATTTATATAGTAAATCCCAAGCCACCCAGGGCTATACAGTGAGAGTTATTCCCCCAAAACCAAGAGGAAAAATGCAAACAAAAATAAACTGAGTCAACAACAGCAAAACAAAACCTGGATCCTGAAGAAGACTTTCCAGAAAATATCATTAGTGGGAAACCAATTTAGGAAAGGAGGAAACATAAGTTTTAAAAAATCTTTTACCACACAATATAAAGAATAAATTTCCCAATATTTCTTAAGTGAAATGCATTGAAGACTTAAATAACCAAGTGAAAGCCTAAGAGAAGTTGTTTGCATTCAGTTCTCACAGCCTGAACACTCTGCTCTGCATAGGTCAAGTTCTGTGGCAGTTTGTTACACAGCAGCAGCTATTATTTGGCCATAGCTTGTCTTTTATTTATGAGGTGGTGTCAAATGAGAGTAGTAAGCAAACCAGTATGTTGGTTTGGCAAGTACCAGATGCTAGAGTTTGTTAGGTCCATCAGTATTCCGGTCTTAAATCTCTATCCTGTAGTTTGAGAAAAGTCAGAATGCTGTGGTAAGTATCTACTGTGTGTACTGTTAATCTACACAGAACTTGGATTTGCTAGGAGTCACAGTTGAATGCTATTTTAACTTAGCTTCACTATAAATGAAATAATTAATTTTAGAAACTTAGAGGAGTGACTTGTCAACATATAAAAAAGCAACTTATATAATATTACATCTCATCTGTCACTGCTGCTAACATAAATTTCATCAACTTTTATTAGCATAAAATAATTGTATCTTTGTAGCATTTTTTGTGTATTTGTTTATTTAGTGTATAGTTGCATGTGTGCTTGTACGTACCACATGCTTACAGGAATCACCAGAGAACAGAGGAAGGCATTGGATCCCTTAGAACTGGGGTCACATGTGGTTGTGAACCACCTGGTATGGTTTCTAGGCACCAGTAAGTACTCTTAATACTGAGCCATCCCTCCAGGCCCCTAGTGCAACATTTCTTTAAATAAAAATTGTTTCTCTCCTGTATCTTTAGCTGTTAAAAATGTGAGGAGGGCAATTGGTATCATGTCCCATGATAGCATCAATCAATTTTGTGTGCACAGTCATATATGGGTGATGTCCTCTGGAATGTGAATGTCAATAGTCACCACCGAAGACAGACAAGGATTTTCTTCCAGTTGTGCTAATTCTTACTTTTTATCTTAGAAAGGGATTCAATGATGCTCACAAATTCTTAACTAGTGAGTATGCTAACTACTCTTGAGGGTTGCTGGAAGCAATTGGCAGAGGAGGAAAGAGAGTAAATTAAAACTAAGTTACATAAAGAAAAGTATATATCTGAAAGATGCCTGTGATCATAATTTGTTTTTATACACACACTTTGAGATGTAGCTTTCAGGTATGTTCCAGTTGTCCAATAGTTTTTCATTTGCTGTAAAGACTTCTTCCTACCTGCAACTGTTCACTATGTTCAGCATGCCCATACTCATTATTCTGTTTGTGTAATGTCTAAATCAGCAGCATAACATTTGTGAGTGACAGCTCTAATAGGATATCAAAATTTGTCCAAATAAATATTTATAATTTTGCCACCTGAAAATATTTCCCTTTCATACCTCATATACAAAATACTTCTTTGTGTGTCTCTGTGTCAGTTTGTGTGTGTGTGTGTGTATGTGTGTGTGTGTCTTTATCTGTCTGTCTGTCTTCCTATCTCCATGGCAATAAAACTGTCTGGTAGGACAAATACGAGAAAGTATATCACTCCTTAAGTACTGTATGCTGACAGAGAAAAAAAACGGCTCTAAAGAAAAATTCCCTCTGTTGATATGATTATTCTTCAGATCCAACAAAAGCCCCAAGTGGAGTTCAAATTTATAACACTTTGATTTGCATTGTAGTACAGATTTACTTTTTACGTTTCTGGGTCTTTAGAAGTCTCAGCAGTATCTGTGTATCACCTGTGTCAACAATCACACTTGCTTTCAGGATGGAGTGAGTGCTACAGGGGGATTTGCAGCAATATCCGTTTCTGCTTTGTGTGGTTCTGCTAAGCAGCACGCTCTTACTTTAATTTAGAAGTCTTTAAACTGTACAGTAAACTAGCACAGAACTCACAAGTCTGTGACCTGAAAGCAAGATCTAGAAAACTACACTGCTTTTACTAAGTAAATGGCCTCCTGGGTTCTTCATGAACCCCAATAAACACAGATTCCTTCAAATGTGCAGAACAGGGAGACATTTTCATAAACAGAAACTGCATTATTCATTCTACAGAAATTTGGAACACTAGTGTTGAAAGGCACCTATAAATGAGCAAAATTGACCTTCTAAATTGGCAAAAATGAGAGAGAGAAAGAGGGAGAGAGAAACAAAGAAAGAAAGAAGGAAAGAAGGAAGAAAAGAAGGAAGGAAGGAGGAAAGGAAAAAAGGAAGAAAAGAAGGAAGGAAGGAGGAAAGAAGGAAGGAGGAAAGGAAGAAAGGAAGGAAAGAAGGAAGGAAGAAAGGAAGGAAAGAAAGAAAGAAGGAAGGAGGGAACAGTCCTTTCTCTTATAGAAAGGACTGGCTACGGATAAAAGAAAATCATACATGACAAACTAATAGAGAGCCTTGCATCTGTTCCTGTGACACACACCCACTTTATTTTAATGGAATTTCTCGTTGTTGTGATCATTGCAAGCTGTACTAAAAGTGTGCCGTGTGATCTGTTGTGTTCTACAAACCTGGATGATAGAGGCACTACAATCATAATTGAATTCTCACAAATTAGATACTATTTTTTCCCTACTCACTTTAAAACTACTTCTATCCATTGTATTCTTAGTATACAAATTGATGAATATCCTCATTGAAATTAGTTAGAACAAAAATACTTGTTTGAGAGAATACTTAAATTCTGAGATTATAAATTTGATAAAACTGCTGAAATGAATTCACATCACTTCTGTTCATCTTGATGGTGGTGACAATGAGCAAGTGTGCCATTGCAAAAGAAATCCCAAGTCAACTCTTTTCAAAATGGACTCTTCCATGCACCAAAACTTCCACTAGTAAAATAAATTAGTAAATCAAACCATAGACACTAGAGGGTTATGTCCATCTGCAATGGGTCAATTCTCCTGTGTGACTTTGTTTACACTGTGGTAAAGTACACATGCCACAAGGCTTATTCTCCGAGCAATTTATAGGCAGTGTTTTTAACTACCCGCTAATGCACTGCAACCGCAATCACCACTGTGCAGCTCCAAAACCACTTGCCATCTGTGAAAATATCTTAAACCTGCCGCCAGTTCTGCTTTCTGAATCTGGTTCTGCCCTCACTACCTGATGGTCAATAGAATTGGAAAAAAAAATAAAACAACCAAAACAACTATTAGTTCTTTGAGAATTTCACACTCAACATTTTGTTCATATTCACCCCCTCCTTCATGTTTTTCCATGAAACCATCCCCTTTGCCATGTACCCAACTTTATGTCTACCCCATATCAAGACCAATGTGTGCTGCAGATGTTCGTGAACATGTGGCCTCTTACTGGAATGTGGTCAACTTACCCATAAGAATAACAACATTCTTAAAGAAAACTGAATTTTATCTCCCAGCAACAAGGAATTGCCTGTTGCTCTACTACTCTGAATGGGACTTCATTTCCAAATCCTCTCTTTGTTAAGATTTGGTTAAGGCTTGGGCTTGTATGAGCATACTATAAGCTGTGACTTCATATCTGCAGCCATCTTGATATGTACAGAAAGCACTGTTTTCTTGTAGTCATCCCTTGCCTATGGTTCTAATAATCTTTCCACCCCTTCTTCTGCAATGATCCCTGAGCCTTGGGATGAGAGAATGTAATATAAATATTCTACTTAGGCATGAACATTCAGGATGACACAACATTTTATAATATTCCAGCACTCAGGACGCATATGCAGGCAGGTCTCTGTGAGTACAAGGTCAGCCTGCTCTATAGAGAGAGTTTCAGGACAGCCAGAATAACACAGAGAAACCCTGTCTCAAGAAACAAAAATAAATAAATAAATGGATGCTTATTTCTTGTGTTTTTTATTTATTATTATCAGACTAATGGCAGTGTATACATAATCAAAACTGTGGGAAGTTCATATGTATGTAATTTGGACCCTGTACACAAAAGTAAAAGGTTCAATTGTGACCAAGAGACTCTTGGGACACACATGTACAGTAGTGTGCTACCAACATCCCAGTGAATCTTAGGCCTTTTCTCTAGAGTGACAGAAGTTGCCTAAGTCATTAATACACTAAGCCACAATGATATTTCCAAGTAGCATCTTGGTAAGCATCTTTATGCCACAGAAGACTGATGATAAGCAATATCCTATAGCATAGAGTTCCATACAGTAGAGTTGAATGTAAATTTGAGTCAGTACTGAGAAACCCAGACTTTGCAATAGCTTGGTGGGTATTACCAACATCCTTTTGTTTCCATTACTTCAGCAGAGTAAGAGTTAAATCAATGTGGATCAACCCAACCTGTAGATTATGAAAATCTACGTCAGAAGTTCATGTTGGTAACATCATATAAAGCTAAAGGGAGTCATTGGAAAGGACTTCTCTGGTTGCTCAGATGTTATTTTATCATGAAGTATTGTTTAGGGACAGAATAATTCCAATTCACAGAAAACTGTATATTTCACATGTAATGTTCTAAATTTATATTACAAATAGTGAGTCTTATTACAGACAACCTCCTACATCATTTAATCTTAACATAAAGGGGACTGGAGGCAGAATTGTTATTTTTTTCAATAGATAATACCCTTCACAGTCTACCCAATGATACCAGAAAAATCCATGCAAGCACTGTAAAGAGCAAGACTTTTAAGTACAAAG
>JAQHUG010000253.1:1644224-1666318 GCA_028555095.1 Dicrostonyx torquatus | reverse complement strand
TTTGTCTTCATGGACTGCCATTGGCAGCACCAGCAACAATTTTGCATCCTTTTCACTTGTTGTTTTTGGATTGGTTTGTTTTTTTTATTTTCATCTATCAAGTTCAAATTTTACTGCTCATATATTCTTGAATGTGAAGTCTTCTACTAGAGCATGATCAACTAAGCAGAAAAGGGGAGGTGATGAGGGATTCCCCTCTGTATGCTGTGAATATCACTGGTTAATAAAGGAACTGCTTTGGGCCTATAGCAAAGCTATAAGAGAACTGAGCTAGGCAGGGAAAACTAAGCTGGATTCTGGGAGAAAGAAGGTGGAGTCAGAGAGAAGCCATGTAGCCCCTCCAGAGACAGACACCTGAACTTTGTCTGGTAAGCCACAGCCTCATAGTGCTACATAGATTACTAGAAATGGGTTAAATTAAGATGTAAGAGTTAGTCAATTAGACCCCAAGCAGTGATTTAATTAATACAGTTTTTGTATGATTACTTCGGTTCTGCGTGGCCAGGACGAACAAGCAGCCTCCTTGGAACAAACGCTCTTACAGATAACTGACTATACCTCTCCAGCAACTATCAATTGTCAATTATAGCTCCTTAGCTTGGAGGTAAAACTTTGTGTCCATTTGGTCCTGGTTGGATTTGTACAGTCCTTGTACAGGCTATCACTACTGCTATGGGTTCGTATGTGCCTCTATTTTGCTTTGCTCAGATGATGTTCTTTCTTTATAGTCATCTACTCCCCCTGGATCTTACAGTCTTTCTTCCCTCTTTCTCAATAATCCCTGAGCCTTGATAAGCCTGTGTTGTAAACACAGAGCACCTGATATGTGTACAATCAATGCATCTCACTTTCATGTATATATTATAGCAACTGTGCGCGTAAAAAATTAACAAAAAAGTCTAGAGATTAGTAAGAGTAAATGATGTCATACTAAGTTCTTCAGTAGAGTCACAGATTGGTCACTGGAAAGGTACAACCATCAGTGAGAAAAGGAGACACTGTCCTACAGATGTTAGATGTTCCACATTTAGTTTATAGAAGTAGTGAATTTCCGGTTGAAGTCTCAGACTTTGTTTGATAAACATAGAAACTTTTCTTAAGATACATCTAGAACACAACTAAGAAAGTAAAATGTTTTTTAGTTAAAAGTAGATAATGCCTCCCTTTACTTGGTTGCTAATCTGTCATATGTACTTTGAAACTGGCATAAGGTAATGCCAATTTCTTTTGACATTTTGAGTACCTGTCATTTGCAAGGATTTGTTATATGTATTTGAGAAACATCTGCATGAGAAAAGCAAGCAAGATTTCACCTTAGAAAGATGGGTTGGTGAGAGGATTCATAGGTAAAGGAGCTTGTGGCATAAGTTTGATGACCTGACAGTGGCAAGAATCTGTGATGGAGGGAGAGAATTCAATTCTGAAAGTAATCTGATTTCTGCTTATTTGCTGGGCACATATGCCCACATTCATGTACATGTGTCATGCCCCCCACCATCCCCAAATGTTAGAAAGATATAATATAGAATTTTAGAGAAAGGCTGAATAGATAATAAAACATGATAATCATTCTAATAGAATATTGTATTTCAAGAAATCCTGAGACTCAGAGAAAGCCTTTTAGAAGCTATATAACCTGAGATTTTAAGACCAAGCTGAAATGATTTAAATGAAGGTGTATTCCACCAATAGATTGTCCATTTGTAGATGAAGAAGTAGTGATGAAGCCTGAAAGAGGCATTAAACAACTGAAATTATGAACAGGAAGCAGAAAGGGGGATGAAAGGTGCAGTCATAAGTGCATGCACTGCACCTGCAGCTGAGAAGGTCTGTCTGAGAAGACAGAATGAGAGCACAGCTTGTAGCTGCAACACTAATGAACAACAGAAAGGGCCCGGATGTAAAGTGCCCACTGAGAGCAGGAAGGAGAAAGAAACTCATCTAAAGAAGAGTCTTCCCAATGAAGGTGCGTGTGTAAAAATGAGGAAAAAGAAAACTGTACTAGATTAGTATGGTTTTCAAAAGATGTTTTGGACTTATTTATTTTTATGTGTAAGAGTGCTCATCTGCATGTTTGCATGTGCACCACATGCCTGCCTGGTGCCCTTGGAGGTCAGAAGAGAGCACTGGTTGCCTGGAGACTAGAGCTGGGCATGGTAGTGAGCCTCCGTGTGAATAGGGGCAACCGAACACAGGTCCTCTACAAGCGCAACAATTGCCCTTGGCCTCTAAGAATAGGTTCTTGTTTGAAGATGTTAAAGAGGAAGGTTTACCACTATTTCTAAAGTATTTTTATGAAAAGAATGACAGGTCGGCAGGGGCCACACAGTGATGTGAATTCAACGGGACGTTTTAGAACAAAATGATTAGAATAAAGTAGCCAAGGAAGGCAAATGGAGCTTCTAGAAGACCCATTTCAGCCCATCCATTAAGTAAATGAGGCTGGAATAGACCAGAGGGGTCTGGATTTTAGTTATAGAAATAAACCTTGTACTCAATGGATCCCACTTTAGAGAAGAAAAGGGGAAGACAATGGGGATGGTGCCAGCAACTTCATAGAGTTGTGGGAAAAAAATTAGGAAAAAACATACTTGATCTATATTTGTTTTTTATCTTTTTGTTCAAAAAGTAGACCATATTATCTTGCGTAAGCAAACAAGACACAAGGTTGGGAGAAAATGCCAGGGCTATGATAAAAATATACACCAAAATGCAGGGAACTCCAGAGAACAGATAGAAATGAGATGTGTCAAAGCACTAAGCACCATGGAGAGGAGGGATGAGGATGCTGAATTCCCAGAAATGCTGCTGAAGTGAAGATCAAAGGGAATTTAAATAATGCACCAAAATTCCTAAAGAATTCCAGTCACTTCAGAGCCATACATTTAAAAAATCTTAAGAGTAGCACAAATACCTAAGGGATGTTCATAATGACTAGAAGAATTCACTTGAGCCAATATTTGTTTTCAAACACTGCACGTGAGTATTCATGCAATTAGCAGCCCGCTTACAGAATCCATTTCTATTTTGACATATGCCATCTTTTATTACTTTTAAGTCATGCTGAGAGATTACATATAAGATAATGGATTATACTTTGGTTTCTACCCACAGGATGTGATTTCAGGACGAATTAGTATTCTGGTAGTATACTGTAGAATGGTTTTAAAATGGAGAGAGATTCAGGAAATGACAACTGACACATTTTGACTCCCATTGATCTTACACAAGCCTCAATAGGCACATGGCTCATCTTAAAAGCACCTTGGGGAACAATGCAGTATTTACTGTTAAAAGCATTATACATCCATAAATCACAAACTAAAACTTGCTGAAATCCCAGGAACTCTTTGACTTTGCGAGTATTTTAATCTTCCATTGCATTGATGCCTCTATTTCTGTCTCTGCACAACCTCACCGTTGTCTTCTGTGCCGTGCAATGCAGAACAGCAGGAATAACAGGGGTGCCAAAGTGGCATGCGGGCACAGGAACCGCACAAGTTAAAGGTCTGATTCTCAAAATACAAAAATACACGCAAAGTCATCATGACCTTGGAAGGGTTATGTTTTCTTACTTCAGATTTTCTTTTAAAAATGTCGCAAATAATAGAGAATTTGTTGTAAAATTACTGTGAGGATTAAATTAAATAATAAATGCAAATATTGATTTAATGTTATTGTTAAATAGTATAATTTTATTTCTTGTCTTTCTAAGTATGCTTTATATTTAGGAGTATATGTCAATCTTAACAGGATATCTTCATGCAAGTTGTGTTCATGTGTCTTTCAGTCAAATCAGAGATTGTATTTACTTCATCTCCACACACCCATAATTTTCCTGTCTTCTTCCTCTCAAAAATACCAAAATCTAAATGTTAGTTTTCTATTACTTCTTTGCTCATTTCATCTTATCTTAACCCATTATTTGTTTCCTCTGCTTAAATATAATTTTCACTCTAATATCAATATGTGCCTTATCATTAGTTTTATAATGAATTGAAATTTGATTCCCCCAATAAAGGCACTAAATGTCTTCATTCACTGTTAGTTTGGATTTTTAATGCAAAAGACCTAAAGTTAGTGTTTCTAGAAAAGGATTTGTGGCATAAACGTCATACAGAGATAACTCTTTTGCTTCTTTTGTTGTTTGTTTTATAACATCAGAGACAAGGCTAAGTCTACAAACATCATATAGCAAACAAATCTTCAGAGACAGAATTAAAGTATGATTAATAAATATTACTTTCTTTTTCTTCCATCACATCCAACTTCCAGGAAGTGTTTCTTATTCTATGGGCCAAGAAATGCAGAACCTTTTTTGACTGCATGGCTATTGTCATTATAAATAGCAGTCAGTAAAGCCAGTAAGTCCTCTAACTGTAGCATCTTTCCTGCAGAGCCAACAGGCTGCTTCCTTCACCTACTTTATCTTTAGACTTAATTATCCTAGTAGTGCTCATACAATTAATATTGAAAACTTCCTTGTTTCTGATTACCTTATGCATATTGTGCCTAACCTTTAGGTGACAAAATGATTGGCATCTAATTTACTAAATCCATTGACTCCCTTGGACATATTCTTGCAAAAGGTGAAACCCTGTGTCAATCTAGCGAGCATCCTAAGTGACTCTAAATTGTATTTGGTAATGTCATAAGGGTGGCATGCTTAGTGTATGAAATCACTAGTGACAGCTGACAGGGAGGTGGTATGTGGAAATAATTCAAATTGCCCTGGACCGATTTATTAGTCTAGATAATGTGATCTGACTCAGCTGCCTCTCTGTCCTCCTGTCCAGCATTTCCATGACAATGAAGCTGATTGATTGTGCTGTGATGCATTAGTGGCTACATCCTACAGTCAGTGACAGTAGCTCCCCAGACTCATCAATATCACAAAAAAGCTTTTCAAATACCCAGCAGATTTATTTCTTTCTTAGTTCACAACTGCGGAATTTTGAAGTCACTTCTCCAAACTGAATATAATATGTCTGCTTGTTCATATGTAGTCAGTCGTTTTGTGTTTGGTTAGGAAGCTAGAGTGAAGGCCATCTGAATTTCAGAGTCATTTGAGTCAAACTTCTTTGTATAGTAGCTGAAGAAGTCTTTATGTGCCTACTTTTCATAATGCTGATTCAATTTTCTAAGTATATGCAAATATGCTATAAACACTGTAATTAAATCCTGGTAAGAAAAACTAAGCAAAACTTGATGTCAAGCCTTGTGCTCATCACAGTTACCTGTTAGCTATCTGCCTCCAGCTCCTTAAACTGCCCCCACAGAAGCATCTAAACAGGGAACAAGCCAACAATTATTCAAATTGGCCAGAGAACAGATCTGGGAAGTGGCTGTCACCAGCCTGTCACTTAGTCAGATTCAACAACTGTCTCAAATAGGAGATTCAACAGCAGTCTCAAATAGGAGATGAGGAATTTTCATGTAATAGAGCCAAGCCCCTTGAGAGATTTCAAGTCCTAACCGATAGAAATGGAAGAGGAAATGAAACTTCCTTAAGAGCACATGTTGATAATACACCTGGTTGCATATTGGAGAGGAACAAATGATTAAGCCATGTGACTAAGTCTATTTGTTTGCAATCTTTTAAGAGTTACTCAGATAACATATGTCCCTGATTTCATTCTAAAGCATAAAAGCCTATTTTAGACCACTATTTTAATCAGTTTTAAATTGATAACATAATTATATGAAAAGTAGAGATGGACACGTGTCCAAGGACCCAACATGAACACTCTTCTCCACAACTACATCCTATACCCAAATGCAATTGTTATCATGGACACACCACATTCTCATCTAATGACCACAATGTGTATTTGGTTTACTCAGTCTGCCCATGCTAGGGATTTTTACTATAGCCGTAATTTACTGTTTTATTTCTGGACTAAATATTCTAGTTTTATGAAAATATTAGCCAAAACCGTTTCTGGTGCTAATGACATTAAAATAAGCTTGTGATAATATATTTAAATTTACTTTTCTGTTATTAATGTTTGGGGTTTGATGGACATAGTGATAGCTGAGCTGAATAAGGGAAGTATTTCTTCATCTAACTGCAAGGACCAGGCAAGTCAGATTCAGCCACAGAAGATTAGGATCAGGAGTCAAATGTTTCTAGCATTCAACAGCAGCCTATTCTGTTGACAACTACTAGGTTTGGGAAGAACAGACCTGAGTCCAAGACTGAATTCTGAATTTGGAAGGTCCATGCTGCTATTTCTCTGTGGCCTTCGTTCTCCAAAGTTAATTTTCAACAAGATTGATATAAAAACAATATGTCCCTGCTAGATTAACTGCGACATACTTTTATCAAGAAAGCCTTCTAATTTAGTGTATTTTAAATTAATGTATATTAGTGCATTATTCCCCCTGTATCAAAAGTGAATGAGGCTTAAACCTCCGCCACATCCTTACCAGAATGTTCTCAGCTCTTTTCTTGATCTGACAGTGAGAACAAATTTCATTAATTTTTAATATATGTTTTCCCAATTGCTAAGGATGATGATCACTGTTGGAGGTATTTTTAGCTATTTTAATTTTATCTATTGAGAACTCTCTATTTGGATCCATAATCCATTTTTCATTAGGTGATTTATTTTCATTAATCTGTTCTTTGTATATTCTGGGTACTAATTCTCTGTCAAATGTATAGCCCACTCTGTGTGCCTCCTCTTCACTCAGTTGATTGGGTTTTTAAGTTAATTAATTAATTATTCCCTAATATTATATCCTGACCACAGTTTCCCCTCCCTCCACTTGTCCCATTTCCCCACCCTACCTACCCTCCACCTCAGATCCACATGTCCTCCATTTACCTCTATAAAAGAACACGTCTCCCAGGGATATCTACCAAACATGTTATGTCAAGTTCCAATCAATTACACACAAACCCTTATATCAAAGCAGGACAAAGAAACCCAATAGGAGGAACGTTCTCCAATGTTGCCCTGTCTAAGTCACCCTTAGAAGCAAGGATTAAATTCTTCTGCTCCAGGCCATCAGGGTCAGCTGTGCCACACCCTCACTGTCATGGTCATCTCTACTTTATTGCTCACATGCGATGCGGCACCCACTCTCCCAAGTGCTGCAGCTCGTGAGTAGCAGGGACAGCTCTCCTGTTCTCCATTCTTACAACCTCACAGCCAGCTCTTCCACACACCATGGGAATTAAAAGGGGGATGGTATTTCTCCCCTACCTGCACCATTATATGGCAGATGAGGGCCAGGGCAAGATCTTTCATGCTCATGTTCTTGGTGATGGTTTCACTGGCATCCCCTTTGGTAGGGTCAGCTCTACTCTGCTGCCCTGGTCAGGAACAGTACCTGCTTTCTTGAGTGCTGCATCTGATAAGTAGGAGAGTCAGCTCCTGCACTAATTGGGAGACACCAGGGGCAACAGGGAGGGCATCTTTCCTTTGCTCCCACTGCTATACCACAGATGAGGGCAGCAATACCAGTTACGTCTGTCTCATGCCCTAAGTGAATCATCTCTGCCCCTGTTTTCAGAGTCAGTTTTACTGTGATTTCCAGATAAGACACAATAGTCAGTCTCCCTTTCTCCTAAACCCAGCACCATTTCTTAAATATGTTGTCTTTTCCCGATATATATGTTTTGCCTACGTGTCAAATATTACTTGGCTATACTTATCAGTAATAGTGCTTGTATTTTCTATTTTATTCTTTTAATATACAAGTCTTTTTATATACCATTTTCATGTTGTTTTTACTCTTATAGCTCTATGGTGTATCTTGAAATCCACAATGGCAATTCCTTTGTTATTGATCGTTTTTTGATAACAATTGTTTTGGCTTTCTGGCATCTTTTTGGGTTACATGTGAACTTTAGAATGTTGTGGTGCTTTGAATGAGATTACATTGGATCTGTAAATTGCACTTTATAGTTATTAATAATATAATATAAATAATATTAAGTTATTTTCTTAATATTGATTCTATTGATCCATGAACAAGGGATGTCTTTCTAATTTTTTAGTGTGTTTCCAAATCTCTTTCTTCAGAGCACTAAAGTTTCTACTATAGATATTTTCACCTTATAAGTTAGTTTTTTTGTCAAGATACTCCCCTTCAGGCTACTGTAATTATATGTGTATCCATGACATCTTTCTCCATGTACTTGTATTGATTTTGTGTTCTGCTACATGGATGAAATTGCTGATTGTTCCTAGATGTATTACAATGAATTTTTGCATCTTTTATGTATATCATGTCACCTATGACTAAGTATATTCTGACTTCTTTTTCTTATCTTATCACGGTGCTTTCTTTCTCTTGCCTTATTGATCTAGCTCGTCCTTTAAATACTTTCTTAGTTATGGTTTTTATTGCTGTGAAAAGACTATATGACCAAAACAACTCTTTTATTTTAATTTTTTAAATTTTATTTTATCTTTTAAAAAGAAAAAGAACTATCTTTTTTCATTTTACATACATATACTAGTTCCCACTCTCTCCCCTCCTCCCTTTTCCTTCACCTTTCCCCTTCAGTACACCCCCACCACTCCTCAGAGATGACAAGGCGTGTTGCTCCAATGAAGGAACAAGGCCCTCCCCACTATAGTCAGACTGAGCAAGGTATCCATCTAAAGAGCATGAGTTCCAAAGAATCCAGTACAAGCATCAGGGACAAATCCTGATGCTACTGTCAGTGGCACTGCAGTCAGCCCCAGTCCTACAACTGTCACCCACATTCAGATAGTTTGGTCCTATGCTGGTTCCTTCTCTGTCTTGTGGGAGTTGGGGAGCTCCCAGTAGTTCAGGTAATACAACTACTCTTAGAGAAAAACATACCTAATTGGGGCTGTCTTACAGCTTCAGAGGTTACTCCATTATTGTCATGATGGGTGACATGCAGGCAGACATTATGGTGGAGAAAGAGCCGAGAGTTCTAAATCTTGATCCATAGGTATCAGGAAGAGACTGTATGACACTAGGCCTGGATTGAGCTTCTGGTACCTCAAAACCTGACCCCAGTGACATATTTCCTGCAACTAGGCCACACATCCACTAATCTAAGACTGCCACCACAAATACCATATACAAGGAGTAGGTATAGTAGACAGCTTAGTTTCATTTCTGATTTTTCTCCAAAGTTTCCTACACATAGAATAATGTTGGTTATGTATTAGTCATATATTGTCTTTATCATGCTCCCTCCATTCATACTTTCTCTAAGAAAGTTGGTATTTGTGAATCTATTGAGATGCTCATGTGATTTTTAACTTTAACTCAACTTACATAATTTATATTTTGATTGATTTATGTATGCTAAATCCTTGAATTTCTGGGAGAGTACTAACTTGATCATTGTAGATAAACTCACTGCTTTTTCTGTATACAATTTGTTAGTATTTTGTGTGGTGATGGTAGTCATTTTTGCTTTGTTTTATTTGTGTTCTTGGTCATGCTTTGTATTCTATGAATTACAGCTTCATGTGTTTTCCCTCTAGAGTCTCTTGGCTCTGGTTCTTCTTCTCTTTACTTTAAACTATAGCTTCAAGTACTCCCCTTTGGAAATGAAGTTTCCAAAGCTGTCTGTATCATGGACACTCTTTCTCCTTCCACTGTTGTAGATAGTTTCACTGGATACAGTAGTCTAGGTCTTCTGTCATAGTCTATTAGAATTTAGAATGCAATGTTCTGCACTCTTCTGATTTCAATGTTTCCATTGATAAGGTAGCTTACATTCTGGTGGACTTTCCTCTCTAGGTGACTTTTGTTTTTCTTCTCTTGTATCTTTTAATGTTTCCTTTTTGTGCTGTGTACTCTATAACATTGGAAGCTTATTTTCTGGTCTTGCACATTTGGTGTTCTATGTGCTTATTGTATTTGTATAGGTATATTTTTTCTTTGTTTGGAAAAGTTGCATTTTATTATGTTTAAGATATGATCTATGACAATGTCTTGGGATTCTATTTCCAAATCTACTTACATAATTCAAAGGTTTGCTGCATCTTTTTTGTGAATTTAAAATAGAGAGAATTCATAAGCATCAATAAAAACTTTACAATCAAATATTTCAATTAAATATTATTTTCTTATTTAATATATACCTATTGTATTTATATAATTTTCCCCTTTTCTTGTCTTCTCTCTCATGCCCTCTGTCACCCCTCCCTCTATTTTCTCTCAACTTCATGGCTACTTTTACTTTAATTGCCATTGTGACAAGTGTGTATGTCACTATATATTTCAATATACATATATGAATAAATATATAAATATAACCTGCTAAGTCCATGAGTCCATTTAAAATTGCTTGTATACATATCCTTTTAGGACTGAGCACTTGATAGCAGGCACCAATTAATTAGGGGCCTCAACCTTAAAAGATTGATCCCCTCTCTCTCTGAAATTATTAAATACCAGTAGATAGATCTATAACTAGGGATGGATCCCTGTCAGTGTTCCCCAAACCGTGTTGGCATTTCAGCTGATGTTATCATAGTGCTGCTTCTATTTAGGTGACCAAATTGTTGAGATTTCATAGGTGTAGCCTTTCTTGTCACATACAGAAGACACTGTCTTATAGCAGACATTGGTGACTTTTGTAATATATTCATGCCCTCTTCTGAGATGTTCTCTGAGCATTACGTACAGGGCTTGTGTTGCAGATATATCAGTTTTGGCTGGAAACCCAATGATCAACTTTTCTTTAAATTCTGACTACTTGTTGGATTTCTGTGTGGTTTTCTTTTCTTTTTTTATTGTTAAAAGAAAAATTTACATTTACTCCCCCTGTTCCCGGCCCTCCCGGTCCACCACTACCCCACCGCCCTCCCCATGCTTCCTTAAGATGGGGCAGGATACAATGCTCTATGGGAAGCAAAAGCCCCCCCCCCATCTCGGTCTAAGAAGATGTGCATCCATATAGAATAAGTTCCCAAAAAGCCAATACATGCAGAAGAGCTAGGTCCCGGTGCCATTATCATTGGCTTCTCAGTCAGTCCCCACTGGCAGTCACATTCAGAGAGTCCAGTTAGGTCATATGCTCATTCAGTCCTGGTCCAGCTGGATTCGATGAGCTCCCAATAGATCGAGCACACTGTCTCTGTTGGTGGGCCAGTCCCTCACGGTCCTGACTTCCTTGCTCATCTTCTCCCTCGTTCTGCTCTTCCACTGGACCTTGGTAGCTCAAAGAAATTTCTTTGCTGTGAAATGGGAGCTATGCTTAGCAGCAAATATAGGAAAAGAACTGGAAATACAGATAGAGATTATACCAATTTGAAAAAGTTGGCTAAGCTTACATTCCCAGGCCTGATTTTTCTCTTTTTAAGTGAACTTTAAGTCCAACTAGACAGCTTATTGTTTTATTCTCAGATGTTTTACCATTTCTAAATGGCTTTTTATACTTAGTTTAATGATCTTATATATAATTTCTGGTGTTGGTAATTCTTTCTTTTCTAAGATCTGAAAGAAAATTCTTGTAAATTTGAAGAGAGTTTTGCATGTCAATTATGCTTTCAATTTAATTAGATATGTGTTTTATGAAAAAAATTCTTTCATGTACCTTCTATGTTCCTCAAATAGAAAAATTAGACTGCTTTTAGAGTCCAAGTGTGATTTCAGATTGATGTGAATATCACTAATCACCATCTCCTTCACCATAAATGAAATGTTTCAAATTGCTGCATGGACCTTTGGATGGATGCATTTACCTCTTGAAAATTAATAACATCTTCATTGTCAAAGTACAAACGAGAATAACTTTTATAAGTGGTGTCTTCCTTGTATTTACTAGAAAAAATTGTATGGAATAAAAATTAAACTGAGAATTCTTTAGCATCAAAAATTACTTTTGCTATTTCTCATGAAAAAATGATTTTACATTTATAGCAGTTTATGGTGCAATAATTTTACTGTGTCATCAATTATATTTTATTTTGTTATAAAATTAACATACAATTTATCTGTGTATTCTCCATCTGTCTAGTATTGCAATTATTTTCAATAGAAAATTCTCATTATATTTACCTAATATTGCAACTATAGTTATTCACATATGTACTATTATGGGGAGGGAAATAGAATAATTAAGCTTAACTTTCCAACATAACGTTAATTCAATTTGCTTAAAATATTCAATCCAAAGAACATGGATATTACCATCACTTTTCATTCAAGTAAATTATGTCACTTAGAATTGCAGACATTTTGGTTATTGAGTTAATGTTTTATTTCTATAAGCAGAAAGAAATTAAACACCATGGATATATTTGTAGCGCTTTTAAAATTGACATAGAGGTACTAAGTACTTCTTAATTGTGTCTAAAAATCAAAGGACCTGATTATAAAGGATGGGTTCTGTGCCTAGGAAAGTCTCTCACTCATAAAATTGCATCCTATACAAGCAGAAAGTCCAAATTTACTTCTCTGAGCCCAAGTATAAAAGCCAGACACTGAAGTAAAGGTGCCTGTAGTCACAGTGCAAAGGAAACTAAGGCAAGAAGAATTTCAGGTTGGCAAACAGAGAGTCTACAAGAATTCCAAATTTACTGAGATACCTTATTACCATAAAAAATGTAGAAAGCAATAAAGAGGATACTTGGAGTCATGTCTGTCCACCACATACATACACACATACACACACACGCCACACATACACATGTTCAGACATGTGTACTTACAACGTGTACACACATATGATGTACTTGTATACACACACTCACACACACACACACACACACACACAAACAGTCTGCAGAATCAGTTTTATTATCCGTTCTCGTATATTCAGTGATGGACATGTATATATCATGCATTATGTCTTACTTTTGATAAATAGCACTGAGACAAAAGGTAGCACTTCACACCTAATATCACCCTGTTGGTATGATTCCAATTCAGGATTTATAAACTCTACTGATGACAAGCATCCTATTACTTACAACATTATCTCAAAGATAGAGATCTTTTTGTCTAAATAAGATGAAATGTTATAAATGTTTTATGATCATAATTCACAAAAAATGTTCATGTTTATCCCTCTCTATGTATGAAACATCATAAATAGACTGAACTTTCTTTCATACATGTGGTATGAAAGCAAAGAGCAAAGCCTATGTATGTTCTAAAAGAGAGAAAAGAAGCTAAAAGAACAATGTGGTTTTCAGGAGCTAGTGTTAGAATGTTTTCTATAACTTAAAGCATTGCATGTAAATAACATGCAAGTTTGAATGAGTGATCCTCATTTATGGTTAGGTATTTACCCTTGTCTCAGATCACATTTACTGCAACAGGAGTGAGCTGTGCTGTATGTCTCAGACAGAGCCTATTTGTGCTCATGAACTATTTCTAGCATAGAAATTCTATACTCTGAAACACAAGAACTACCTCCTCTAACAAAAGGAGCAATTCGAGTTTTCTAGTCTTTCTCAATACAATAATTTGAAGTTTCATTATTATGTCATCTCGACATCTCCAAATTCATTATACCCCCAAAGTGTTGTCTTTAACATTTTTTAAACTTTATTTTATGCACATTGGTATAACAATGTCAGAAAATCTGGAATTGGAGTTACAGACAGCTGTGAGCTGACATGTGGGTGCTGGGAATTGAACCCAGGTCCTCTGGAAGAGCAGTCAGAGCTCTTAACCACTGAGCCATCTCTCCAGGCCCCTGTCTTTAACATTTTTGAAAGTCTTAATTGTTTGAGGGGAAAAAAATCAATGTGTGGTCAGAAATTTGTTGTCAAACTCTAAGTTAAGCCAAGATATATTATTTACTGGAGTTCACTTGTATTTTATGTAACCTTTCCCTACACTTTGAATTTTTTAAATGAAATTTGCTTATACAAATTTGAAATTTCCGACAGAGCACTTAGTTCTGTGACAGGTATATGACTGTGCACCTTGAGTATTATTACTCATTTGTTTGACTATTGCATATAGTCTTTCAATATTTAGCAATAAACCTCCCCAAATGTTAGAATTCAAGACGTTATAGAAGTTTGTAGAATTATGGCATCTTTATACTTTATAGTATTTGTCTAAAGAAAATTTACAGGAATTAAGATTAATATTTTATATAATAATATAGAGGTTTGAATTGCCACCACATGCTAATGTTTTAATACTTGGGTCCCAGTTGTTAGAACTGTTTTTTAAGGATTAGGAGGTATATCCTTGTTGGAGGAGATTTGTCACTGGTGGTAGATTTGGAGGTTTCAAAAGACTCATGCGATTCCTAATTTTATGACTCTTATCCTATTAGTGGATCAAAGCACAAACTCTCAGTTATTGCTATCTCAATGCCTTTTCTCCATCATCATAGACTCTCATCCTCTGAATCTTTTGTACATAAAATATTTTCTTTTAAAAACTGTCTTGATCCTAGAGTCTCATCACAGTAAAAGAAAATTAACTAAGACAGATATACATCCAGGTAGGTAACAACATAAGCCTCATCAACCTGAAATACTTGAATATATATGTTTTGAATATTCATTATCAAAATAATTCACCCATTGTTAATGATTCAAAATTGTGTGAGGCAGTTGAAGCAAACAAAATCATAGTAACTGGATAATCCCTAAGATCTTTAAGAAGACACACAATGCAAATTTCATTTCATTTTTGTTGGACTTCATTAATCCTGGGTGACCTTTAGAAGAAGTACAGATAAGTTCCCACACACAATTTGTGACAACTAGTTAATACAGAATAAATAATCAGGTACAAACCAAGGATCACCAAAGGCAGAGAGGTATGTTCTTCTTTCTGAACTGGCTTGTCATCTTATTTAAAAAGCACATATGTAATGAGATCATATGGTTTTGACAACATCCTTGTATGGTGTTCATTACATCATCTCTGTCAATATTGCAAGTGAGTGTAGTGATATTTCACATGTGTTTTAATAAATAAAGCTTGCCTGAAGATCAGTGCAAAACAGCCACACTAATCAACCATACAGGCCAGGCAGCGGTGACACACACATTTAACCCCAGCAGCCACACTAGTTAGTTGTAAAGGCTAGGAAGTGGTGGTGATTGCTTTTATTCCCAGCTCTAGAGAGGAATATAAGGTGGCATAAGACAGGAACTCACTCTCTTTCAGTCTGCAAATTTCAAAGAGAGCTAAGAGCTCTCTAGTGGCTCAGCTACTTTCCTTTTCTGGTCCTCAGATTGTACCCCAATATCTGTCTCTGGGTTTTTTTTACTAATAGTGCTACAAGTGAGTAACCTTATTAAGATGATTAAGACTCAGGATTGAGTACTAAGTACATACAGAAGAGTATGAGATACACTCACATGCATTTCAGTTCTTTCTCCTGACAGCCACTGTCATGGATAACTTTGAGCTCCATACCCCTCAGCATTGAAACCAAGATAAAAACAAAGACCCTCCTAATTAAGATGAAAAATAAAGATCCAATGTACAATGCACATGAACAAATGAACTGAACTTTAAAAGCTTAACCTACTGTCACTGTATCCTTGGAAATATGAACATGCTTTTCTTTGTAGATTGAGTTAGTCTCAATTTAATTTCTGACCAGATGAAGTACTAATGATTCTTTTGTTTACTTTCAGGAAGTCCAAGTTGATAAGACAAATTGGTCTATTTTTATTTGAGATACATACAAAAAAATTGCTGTGAATCTCAACACGATGTCTCATAAACTCAAACCAAGTTTTGTCGGTCAAAGGCTCATAGACCATCATGATAAAGTACTAGTGACTAACCTCAAAGTCATTTGGCTCAGGGGATAATGTGAAAGCTGTTAAGTATGGTAGTTCTAAGTTTGAATATTATCTCTTCAGAACACCATGGCATGGGACCCTAAATTCACCCTGAGATCAGCCTAAGACTGAACGAGGCCTTTCTTGCATGGCTTAGAAATAACAGCATAAAGACTGATCAAAAGAGAAAACAAGGATTGTAATTACTTTCTTTCTTCTACAAAATGACAACAAAGTGTCACCAGTACATTGAATTTTTATGCGAAAACTAGTTGGAGTAAAATTCAATTCATATGCACTTATAAACATGTATGTTCTTTTAAAGGCTGCATGCTAACAGGGTGATACAACAAGATAGCGGGTCCTTCCTACCAATAACCTGCTTGCCATGTTGCTATAGATGTGTAAACTCAAGTTAAGTTCACTGACTTAACTCTCAGTTAACCCCTTAATATATCACCTCACTCCTTTTCTCTAAATATTGGCCATAGTATTCATTATGCTATATATTTTCTTACATGTAGCCTGTGTTCTCCAAACTGACAAGACACTGACTTGACTTATTTAAACCATGAAATTCACATTTTAGAAGAAAAACGGGCAGAGTGGATAAAAACATTCCTTTGTTACTTATTGTTTACTCAAATTCCCATAAGAAAATATGTGTAGAGGAGCTTGCACATGGTAGGAGATGATCATCGACTGAGGGGGTCTGTCCTGGGTGTACCTTCATGTGACACTGGAATGTTTCTCCATCCAAAGAAGAGAGATTGGAAATGTAGGTGTTTCTCTTACCATTTGAGACTCAATTTTAGTTCAATTGTTCATAAATGCCACTGACGTCATATAGGTGAATATAACATATTTCTTTTTTTTTTTTTTTTTTTTGGTTTTTCGAGATAGGGTTTCTCTGTAGCTTTGGAGCCTATCCCGGAACTAGCTCTTGTAGCCCAGGCTGGTCTCGAACTCACAAAGATCCGCCTGCCTCTGCCTCCCGAGTGCTGGGATTAAAGGCGTGCGCCACCACCGCCCGGCTAACATATTTCTTTCTATGTTACCATATTTGCATATGCTATTTCTAATAAAATTTAATCTTTTGTTATTTATTTTTTATTTGTTTGAAGATACAGGAAATTAAGTTCAGGAGGGTAAGCATGTTTCGTAAATGCACTCCCACTGATCCTTATTTCCAGTCCAAATATGACACTTTTAAAGGGTTTCATTAGCACAACAATTGTCCACTTCTTGGAAACACCTTATCTGTGCATTAATCCAGCAAAAGGAAATCAAAACTGGGAGATAAAACTAAGGATTAAGAATGCATCCTGATACCGTTGACTGTCCCAGTGACTTCATTATGTATGAATCAAGTCAGAGTCTGGATTTTTGTTGTTGTTGTTGTTTTATTTATTTGTTTGTTTGTTTTTTGTTTGTTTTCAGAGTCTGGATTTATAACCAACAATTCTACTTGGTTTATTTAAGTAAGATATCTGGCACAAATATTCCTGCCTTTGTCATATGAACGTATATAGAAATAAGAAGACTAAGCAGTACTCACAGTTATTGATTACTATTGACCAGCTATTGATTCATCATATGTTATTTGGGAGATAGGATGATCATTGTCCATATGAAATATTTTGATTGTCAAATTTAATAAAGTGCATGTTTTGTGTTATAATAGCTGTCAAGTTATCTTCTTTAGACAGTTAAGAAATAAAATAGTACATATAAACTTTATAATACATATAATATATGGAAAATAAGTTAAAAAACACAAAATAGTTTGAGTTGAGTGGAGCTCAGCACCCTGCATGTTTTAGGAGGAAGCATGGATACTTTAATCAGCAGTATGACAATAAAAAAATCTGTATTTCATCTTTATTGTCTATTCTAACTGTTTCCTGCTTATAGAACTTAGCAAGGGCATTTAAAGCCACCTGTAACATTACAGTTTCAACACTGTAAGCTAATTATGAGTCTTCAGATTTACAAGGCAAAACTGAGCTAAAGATGAGATGCTTTGCTGTAAGGAGTAAAATAATCTAAGGCACCCGCTTTACAATGAAAATTGATCACAGCTAGTATTACTCAATATTATAAATCATCATTTTAATTGTTATGAAAGTAAATCATTTTTTTAAGAGGCCATAGGACATTGTAGAGGGATCCAAACTGAGTAACTAGTATTGCTATAACAAGTGTGCATGATTGAATGTGGGTAAAGGATGGATAAGGAGCCTGGCGGTGGTGGCGCACGCCTTTAATCCCAGCACTCGGAAGGCAGAGGCAGGCGGATCTTTGTGAGTTTGAGACCAGCCTGGTCTACAAGAGCTAGTTCCAGGACAGGCTCCAAAGCTACAGAGAAACCCTGTCTCGAAAAACCAAAAAAAAAAAAAAAAAAAGGATGGATAACGATATATTACCATGATCATCTAGAATTTAATTTGAAAAGGTAGCGTGTACTTTGTAATTGAAATATTGAAGTAGAATAAATCTTTAAGAAATGATCACTCTTGTCTTTCAGTATATCAAATAAGCACTCAAGATAGTTGATACACACACAAACGTCTATTTTATGAATTGAGTTTTCTGGTAATATATTTTTATTTATGGGAAACAGGATTTTAGAAGTAAGAATGTATTAGAAAATATCATGAAAGTGTAAATCTCAAGACATACTTGTCCCTTTAAAACATAAAACACGACAGTTTAAATGCTTCCACTAAACATCTGACAGCCATCCTGCTACCTGAACGAAATGCATTTTGCATGAAATATAGCTTATACCTACTCTCACGCACTCTAACAGAAAAGAGTGGCTTGCATACACTTGGCTTGTTCATATTAAGTACATGGGAGCAATACATATTGTATAATTAAATTTTAAAAATCAGAATCTAATAAGATTAGAAAAGTTCATCAGAAATACAGGACCTATGAATAACGGCAATTGTAAAGCATAGCAATTTTGACATTCCTTTTTTATAGTGGTTCAGTTCTATTTGGGAATACATTCTTTAATATTCATTTCAGGTTACCTTCATTCTTTTTCTCTGACATGAGAAGAGTATTGATTTAAGTAAAATGCCAACAATTTTATTATTTGAAATTGAGGCCTTCAGAATCTGGTTAATCGTCAATGGAATATGATAAGCTAGCTGCTGAGTGAGAAATGCCCTGGTGCTCTGAGGCTGTAACCACCATGCCAGTCTATTTCCAAAGATGTCTCCCTGTTTCCTTTCATTTTCATGAATATAAACATGATAGGGATTGCATTCCATACATTCACAAGTGGTGTCAAATTGTGAACTGAAATATCTATTATGAAGACTTGTTCCTTTTCAAATACAAGTTCAGATAGGATCAAAATCACAGAGACACCAAGCCAAACATACCTAATGCTTTTGAATATAACAGACATTAAAATATCATGTCAGACCTTGAAACTTGCAGAGAACATAGAAATGGTTGGCTCACCAGTAGAATTGCTGTCTATTAAAAATAGTTGTGAGTATATATCAGTTCATCACATTCTAAAAGCCCGTCCTTCCAATCTTCTGTGAAGGAGGAATTGGAAACTTCTTCCTTCACTGTAAGTGGACTCTTCAACTTTGCCTAATATGAAATTCCACTCATGAACTAACTAGCGTTTGACAGATAATGGCGACTTCTCATTGATTCCTGTCTCCCTAAATGAATGATACATTAGGCTAATGAAGTATTTGTTTTCCATTCCTATCTTTTAACACTAGTGCAGTCTATCTGGTGATTTACTAGACTAGATGAGAAAGCAGCTATATCTGTTCTTTCTTGATTTTTTTTTATTTTGGTTTTCAAGAGAGCCTTTCCTAGAACACATAGACCAGGCTGACCTTGAACTCACAACGATCTGCCTGCCTCTGACTCCCGAGTGCTGGGATTAAAGGCTTGTACCACGACCTCAAGACTGATTTAAAATTTTGACATATACTTTTTGTTTTTTGGTTTTTTTGAGACAGGGTTTCTCTGTGGCTTTGGAGCCTGCGCTGGAACTAGCTCTTGTAGACCAGGCTGGTCTCAAACTCACAAAGATCTACCTGCCTCTGCCTCCCGAGTGCTGGGATTAAAGGAGTGCGCCATCACCGTCCGGCTTGACATATACTTTTGCCTCACACTGGCATCAAGTCTTTGGAGAACGTTAGCCTTCATTTCACAGGGTTCTTTGCTATCCACACTAGCTGATATGCTCCCTTTCCACTATATCAACAAACAGGAATTAATTTTATTTTGGCATCCATAATTAACAAAGTGTTTTAAGCTATATTAAATGCTTTTTAAAAGCTGGCTGGGAGAGATGGTTCAGCAAAGTCAGGTTAGTCTTTCTTGCTTAAAACATTGCTGTCTTGGGATTCATATAGGATAATTTTGTTGCATTAGCTTTCTGACTCTACTTTATCAAATAGACAATGTAGGTCACATACATAATTAAAATTTTCTACTATATAGATTTTTAAATTTAGGAAGCTGTGAATTTGACATATTATGTGCATCCATTATGCTTAATACATGTAGATTTACATAAGACAATATATTAAGTGTATTTTCATCTTTACCTTTGTATTTTTAAACAGTGTCTTTTCTCATGATGAGTATTTAAAACCTGTTTTAACTGACGCCAATATGCACCAGAATGTAAATCTTTTCTGACAAAATGAATTGCTTAAAGGAAAAATACTGTAGGTTGTTTTACAAATGTAAGAGAAGCAACACGCACAGAAAAATTTTTAAATGAGACAAAATTACAGAAATATAAAATTAAATAGTGATTACTTAATGTAATGTAAGACATTTACCCAATTTTACAGTAGTCATTGTGTCAATGGAAATCATAAATATTGTGAACAAAGAAAATTAATCAGAAGCAAATAGATAATATATAATTATATATTTATATATAATGCACTACAAATATAATATATAATTTAATACACAACATATACCACAATATATATTATATATGAATATATATAGTATCCAGATTTCTATTTTAAAGATTTTTATGTACAAAATATACTGTCAGATTTTATGATTGCTTTAACTAAAGTTATTGGAATTACACACCCCCAAATTATTTTTCTATGATTAATTTGTACTCCTTGTTTTCATTTTGGAGTTTTTAAGAAATGTGTGATATGATTAAGACTACTATAATAATTTCATCTGGGAAGATGATGATCTGAATGTTATGTCATGAATTTTTAAATATGATATAGAATTTAACATTACATAGTTAAATGTTCCAGGAAGTCCTATCTGTACCATCTATGGCTGGTTTGCATGTCCCTGATTAAGTATGTTAGGTATATTAAAAGAAACTACACAAGATACAGTGCTCTGATGGCATCAACTCTCCTACCAAAGACAGGATGTCTGGACTGCACAAGGAATCCAGGAAATTCCTATCCAGGAGATTACTGAGTGGTCATTAGCAAGATGCAACATATTATAAAGTAGTTCTCGTGCAACATTTACATAATTGATGGCTATCTCCTAGACTCAGATTCACCATACACTCACTCTTCTCCCACACATACTCTCTCATTCAGAGTCCATGGGAAAGAAGAGGAAGTGGAGGTCTCACACAGAATCTGGGCTGTGGAAATGTACTCTCAGTTGTCCTATGAAGAGAGGCAAGTCCACTGCCTCTAGTGTGCTATTTAGAAAATGCACATCACCTACAAGTAATTAATATTTTACTAATTTGAAATATCAATATTATATTCATGTTTTTAACACATGGCATATTTTTGTTAGCAGGCTTCAATGTGGCATTTCTTCTTCACAGCTTCCTCTTTACATCCTCCCTCATCTGCACTGTTTCCAGATGCTACTAGTTACTGGTAGACTTTTGCTAGTTTTCATCTATGGAAACATGATGCTCGCTGTACTTCTCTTGTTCTGAAGAGAAACCACCCACTGCTACTATATTAGAACCTAATTCTCCCATGAGTTCTAAAGTGTTGATTTTCAGAAGTTGGATACTGACCGCGAGATGCGTGTAGATTTAAAATAGTTACAACCTGTTCTTCTACTGATCATTTGAATCTTTGTTTCTTTACACATTTTTTGTCATAAAATCTGTCAATATTTCTACTTTTCTTCAGTTTAAGTTTCTGATTGCTAGAAACATCATTTTTTATCCTTTCATTTTCTCCCTATATTCATCTGTATTGGTAATGAGAACTTCTTGCAGAACATACTGTTGGGCTTTTTATTATTATAATTATTCTTTTATTTTTTCATTCAAAAATTTACACTTTCTCCCCTTCTCCCAGTCCCCTCCCACTCCCCCACTATCCCTCCTCCCTCCCTCTGCTTCCTTAAGAGAGGGGCAGG
>JAQHUG010000253.1:1629527-1643432 GCA_028555095.1 Dicrostonyx torquatus | reverse complement strand
GGAAGGGTGGATATTGGAGAAGGGAATAAGATTAAGGGAGTTATTTTAGGTTTGGCAAGATACTTGGCTCTAGAGGGGATCCCAGGTGTCCACAGGGATGTCCCCAGCTAGGTATTTGGGCAGCAGAGGAGTGGGTGCCTTAACCAGCTTTGTCATATAGTCATATTGATGAATATCTTGATCATCACCATAGAAATCTTTTCGGATGGACAGAGATAGAGACAGAGATCCACATTAAAATCAGAGCAATGGACTGAGCTCCCAAGGTCTAGTCGAAGAGCAAAAGGTGGGAGAAGATGAGCAAGGAAGTAAGGGCCGCGAGGGGTGGTCCACCAATTGGGCTTTTAAAAACATCATGAGTAACTGAGGTGCCTTGGTGCAGACCTATAGACCCAGGACTTCAAGAGGGGTGTCCTGACTGTAGCCAGGCTGGGCTGCAGAGTGTAACCATGCCTCTACAAACAACAACAAAAACAATCACTAATATACTCACCCATTTTTCATGTAATTGGATAATTTAGTCACTTATAGTTAAATTAATATCAATAAAAACAGATTATTATTTCATGATTTTCTCCTAATTTTGAATATTTTATTCCTATCTTTTCTTCATGGATCTCTGTAATTGGACAACATATTGTATTGATACTTCTTGGTTCTTTTCAATTTTATTTTGAGAATCCATACTTCTGTCAGTACTTAGATCTCTGTTCTGTCAGTTTTAATATTTTAGAAGAAAAGTTTTCTTCCTCCCAGTTGGAATGATAGCGTTACGTACAGTAATCTTGGCTGGCAGTTAATTTCCTTTGGAAAATAGCATCAGCCATCTGAGAGGGTGTGTTAGTCCAAACAGAAATACTTTAAATAGAGCCTAATGCTTCCCTTTCAGAAACTAAAAATGCCTTTCTTTGCCTTGTGACAATCTGAGTATAAGACACTAATACAAATATGCCTTTGATCATGGCATCTTGAGATATGGTGATCCCCCTGTATATCAATATTTTCCCAAAGATTAGGAAAGTTTTCTGTCAGTGACTAGTGACTGGAGTTTTATGTCCTCAACGTTTATCTCCTCTCCCTCAGGTGCTCTAAAACTGGAAATGTTTCCTCTTGTAATGGTTACAAGCGGTCCTGACTCCTCCAGCTTACTTATTCTCTTTTATGGGCTTGTTTCATTTTTATTTATGTGTATGTGTGTCTGTCCCATGTGTGAAGCTGTACTGTGGAAGACAGAGAGTGTTTGATCTGAAGCTAGAGCTGCAGGCGGTTGGGATCCACTGAAATTGCTTGGCCACTGGGAATCAAACTTTTCCCTCCCACCTACTCTTATACAGAGCCCACAGGAAAGAAGAGAAAGCACACACAGAATATCTGGGATTTGGAAATATACTATAAGGTGTCCTATGAAGAGAGGCGAGTCGACTTCCTCTGGCATGTTGTTTATACTGTATGCATGCCCTCGGACACAGCTGCAAACACTTTTGCTACGAATTTGTTGGATTTGTTGTTTTCTTCAATCAGTGAGTTTATTCTCTCTATCATCTCTTCCGTGTCTGAGATTCTTTCTTCCATCTCTTGTATTCTGTTGGCTATACTTGTCTCTGCAGTTCCTGTTGATTTATCCAGCTTTTCCTTATCCGGCCATCTCTCTGTTTGTTTTTTCTTCATTGCCTCTATTTCAGTTTTCAGGTCTTGAACTGTTTCCTTTGCCTGTTTGATTGCTTTTTCTGGGCTTTCTAGGGTATCTTTGAGGTATTTATTCATTTCTTCTAACTTTTTGTTAGTCTTCTCATCCCTTTCTTTAAAGGAGTTTTTACCTCTTCTTTAATGGTCTCTATTACTTTCATAAAGTTACTTTTAAAGTCAATTTCTTCTACTTCGTCTGGATTAGATTGCTCAGGTCTTCTTGTTGCATAATCGCTGGATTCTGGCGTTGTCATGTTGCTTTTCAGGTTGTTGGAGGAACTCCTGGCTTGGTGCCTGCCCATCTTTTCCCCTCCTATTGGATCAACTGGTACTCGACAAGGGCCACTTGCTCGGTCTGGATGGATCTGGATCAGGGGCCTTCCCTGGCCCAAGAATCTGCCGAGCTCCCTCCAGGTCTGATGGCTGTATCAGAAGCCCTCTCCAAGGGCCTGCCGCAGTCAAAATGGCGGGCTTCTCTGCTCCACAAAGCCCTGTGGCTTTGTACAAGCACCCTTTTCCCTCAAGGCCTCAGCCTGGGAACAGGCTGAGTTCCTTTTGGGAAGCGAGTCCCCTGCCACTGATGGGGACAGATGCTTGAATGTGAGCTACAGTGTCCTGCAAACACTTTTAACTTCCAATCCATATCTATGGTTCTCATCTATTTATTTATTTGTTTACTTACTTTCTTATTCATAGATATGGTATTACTGTCTATCCCAGACTGATTTGGAACTCTGGTGTAGAACAGGCTGGGCTGGAAATCTCAGCAAACCTCTGCTTCTTCTTTCTGAGTGCTAAGACTAGAGTGTGTATTATGATGTTTGGCTTTTATTGAGCTATTTTATAAAGTTTCTTCTGAGTCTTTTCACTGGAATTTTATTACTGTCAAGCTCCTTGTAACCTGTAGCTATGGACAGTTCTATTATTGAGAGACATTGTTTTATTTTGTTGTCCATGGATTTTATGTTGTAATGAGATTTGTGTAGCTACAGGATCAAATATTTGCTGCTTTTTACTCTATAGTTTTCTACCTCAATGTGGGAGCTTCAAGTATGCAATTGGCCTTACTTGCTGTTGGATACTATGTGAATCTTTGGGTAGCATCTGTAGTTGTGTATATCACAGCCGAGTCAGAGGATCCATTGAAAGTGTGGGACATACAAAAGCAGTAACACTTTCTTTGGAATAATACTTCTGTACATGGTGAATATATATTACTCTCATTGGTTAACAAAAAGTTTACAGGCTTGTAGCCACACAGGAATTATAGACAAAACAGCCAGACACAGAGGACTCTGGGAGGAAGGTGGGCAGTGTCAGAGAGAGGCCAGTCACCACAGAGGAAACAGAAAATACAAAAATGAGGTAACAAGCCACGATCCACATGGTGAAGCTTAGATAAGAAATAAGGGTTAATTCAGAAGTAAGAGTTAGCTAGTAACAAGTCTGAGCTATCAGGCAAGCATTTATAAATAATAGTAAGCCTTTATGTGATAACTTGAAAGTGACTCCCAGGATGAGAAAACTCTGCTTCTAACACGGTGAGAGTTCAAGCAGGTCTGGTTAGAACAGCAGTAGGAGGAACCACTGCAATTGTACCACATGCAAACACAGCAACACTGTGCATGCTATGGTAGGTATAGGTAGGACAACCATAAGTGTGGGTGTTCATTGATGTCCTCTACCACGACAGACACATCCTTTCATACTGTTAATGTTAGCCTCACTAACTCAAGCACACATGGCACTCGTGTCCTCAACAGTAGTAACAGGACTGACATATTTCCCCTTCAGTCAGTCCCTGGTTTAGGTTCAGATGTTGCACATGGGAACGTGATAGTGAGAGCTCCACACTCCTATACTTTGTATCCCCAGGCCTAACAGCATTGCCTATTTTAGAAGCAGGGATTAGATAGCTGGGCTATCAGGAAGAACTCTGCTGTTCCCAGTTCCCACTTTAGTGACAGTGTCCACTTAAGGAGTGGTTCCTAAGAAGTGGGCATTTACCATGAGCTCCTTTAGCTACACAAGTTCAAGATTAGGGTGAGGTCTACAGTTTCACGTTTTTCCCCCACCACACAGTTCTGCGGGTAGGACAGCAATGGAATACCAGTGGCTTTCTTTCTGTCTCCATCACAGGCAACTGGATGCATTTCATAGATTAGGATAGCAGAAACTCTGTAGGCAACTACCTTGAGCCACAGTACTAGCATATATCCACATTTGCATGACCTCACCCTGAGTCGTACTGCACTAGTTTATGAGGTCAGTTTTTCATCATCATCATTTTAATCCCTGTCTAAATATTATGTTTCCTTAGGCAAGAGCAGGCTCAGATCAAAATCCTTCTACTGAGGAACTGACAAGGATGCTGGTTCTAAAGTTAGCACAGTGAAATACCCATGAAGTTCAAGACATGGGAATAGTGGTGGAGCATCTCAAGTACAGAAATAGCTTAGTTCTCAAGATGGCTCCTTGAAATAAAACAACCCATGGTGAAGGATGCTGCTGGAAGAAGATTTGGGATCTATTCCAAAGCAAGCTTAGTATGCATAGTACAGGCTGCTTAAAGTCCATGAGAATGTCTAAAAAATTTCCAGTAGTCAGAATGGCTAGCATCCATGAACACAGTGGGCTGATTTACCTCTCCCCTACAAATAGAACACCCCTTCCCCAGCCATGGAAATATAACTGGAATTTCTTTTTTCACTTATCATGTTGCTTGGATCTCCAATCTTAGAATAATTTCTTTCATTGATTTCTAGTGTATTCCTATGATCTTTTACCTCAAGATACATTATATGCCTATGACATGGAGTTCTTTAAGCAGAACAAAATGTGAAGGCTGGCATTTCTGTTCATCAAAGTTTGAGCTTCAGAGTGCCACATTCTTGTCTATTACAAAATGTCACTTTGCTTATGACCCGGAAGGGTTTGCATGTTTTTTTTTATACCTATGAAAGGCATCTCAGGTACTCTTTCCGTATCTGAAGAACAATTTTTTGATTGTTGATCTCTGTGAAATTTTGAACATCTTGGCAACTTTGTGTGTTTGGAAGATGGGTTGGATCCACTAGCAGGAAAGAGTTTCCCCTGGCTTCCTGATGGCCACTACAGTCTTCTTTCAGCTTGTTTATGTCTGTAGCTGTGCATGCCTTAGGATCTAAGTCTCACAGATTAGAAAACACGTCATAGAAGGCATTACCATGTAGGATTGCCCAGATGAATTTAATATGCACAGAATGCTGTAACAAACGTGTGTTCATGCTTGGAAGTGCATTCTCAGTTAACAGCTCATGAAGAACAGAGCTGTGCAGGTTGCATTCTGCCACTAAGAGCTAAAAATCATGGAAGAATAGTTTTTTTTAAGTAAGAAATTGGTGCTAAAGACCTATTTCCTGCAGATTGATTGTATATGTGACTAGTTAATGTAGTCCTGTGTAGATATCAGCTAACAGAATCTAAAAGGCCATCCAATGTTGAGGTGATCAGATAAGAGCTAAGGAAACATAGAGGCTTTTTATAAATTGAAGTAATAAAGCATAAAGATAAGCACATAGCTGTTCTTTTGGACTTGAGGCTTCTCATGCAGATGGCATAAATACAGAGAAACTTACAATAATAAGGGCTGGCTGTTAGACAAAATTTAATAGCTTTATATTTTGCATCAATAGCATAATATTCACAAATCTAATAAAAACAGAAATAAAAGTGGGCTATAAGAGAATTCATCAAAATCTGGTTTTGTTTGATTTTGTTTATGGATTTTCCAACTTCTCTAAGGGTATTAAGCAAGTAGATAATAGAAAAGTAGTAAGGGATGGGTTAGCGAAAAATGAAGAGAGGGAAAGAGATAGGCGAGAGAGACAGAGAGCAGGAGAGAGAGAGAGGGGAGAAAAGGTAGAGAAAGAACCCTACCATTTTACCCATGCTCTCATTCACGGAAAGAAGAAGCATATATCACAGAGTGAAAGCCAGGAGTTTTACGTAGAGCCGCTGTTTGCTGTTTGTCGATGTGACCACCACAGTTATTTGTCTTTTTAATTTTAAGCTTCAAAGATTCAGTTGTGCTTTACTGCCTGATTATTAAAGTGAATTTTCAAAGAAATGTTGTGCTAATCCTTCATCCAAATAGCCTCACAATTGGAAGAACCAAGGTAGAAAGATGAATTAATTCCTGTACCTGTGAATCAATCCACAGAGGTCATAAGATCCTTTGTTCCTATTAATTGTTTGGAAACTAGACGCCCAAAAGAATACCATTTTGTTTTAGTAGCTGGTTCCTGAATGCATAGTGTCTGGAAATCATATTTAAGTCCCTTAATTTTCACAAATGATCACAAGGAAATGGTTACTCTTTTATCTTTTATCAAGCTACGGGTACTGAGGGGAAAATGCAACTGTCTATAAAGAGAACTCACATACCTCTGGGAAGCAAGAAAACCTCCATTCCTGCTGATTATCTGCCCAAGACACACTAGACTCAAAGGTGTGCACTCTGTTGTTTTCTATTGGAGTGTAGGGGCAGGGCAGAAAAGATGCTGTTTTTAGGCACATTAGAACTCAGGAAGAAAACAAAGGATCTGAATGCAAGGAAGAAAGCTGCAAGGCAGCCAGTCAGCAGAAGGGACCATGTAAGGGTCACTGTATGGCTTCTTGCTTCCTTTATGCTGGGTGACTCTGTTCTTTCTACTTTTATGAAACAAACTTTTGAAAAAAAAATAGTTATCTATATCTTAAATCTGAATAATTATAAATCTTCAGTAGCTGGTTTAAATATACAACTTTATGATGATGACTTCTTGTGAACTATGTATTGCCTTTCGACTAAAACTTTTAGTTACAAATACATGAATCTGAATGCCCAAGACTATGACAAATGGGAGCTATTACTTCACATCTCAAATGGCTCCAAGTTCCATTCTTGCTGCATAATTCACTGCCAGAAATTACAAAAGTTCCTGAGGCCCATTTCTAAACTCCATTTGCTCCTAGAATTGCCTGGGGGTAGAATTCTAATAGAAGATATGTCAAAGTCCTTCATATATCTGATATTGAGAATCTACTCTCTCATTTTTCTAATTTAACGAATATTTATTGTTATCTACTATTTGGAGATTTGTGATAGTGGTAAAATTATACATAAGATGTGGATGATCAGTTTGAGGGGCAAGTATGCTTATGGATGGTAAGTATCATTATGGTTCAAACAAAATATTTTGGTTAATATCATTTATATGAAAAAAGATAATATAAAGGTCCAAAGAGGGATACTATGAAGGTGCAGATTTAAGTTGATAGGAAAAGAAGCTCTAGAGAAGTGTTAATTAAACTCAGACTAGAAGAATCAGAATTCAGCCAGGGGCAATCTCAAGGGTGGAGCATGAGAAATACTCTGGTAAAGCATTCAAAGGGGAAGGACCTCTGCTCTGAAGCTGGATATCCAATACTCTCCCCATAAGTCTAGAATTAGTGATACTTCCATCTGAGACATTGGTTCCTAAGGAGCTGTGAGCATCATCCCAAACTTCATCATTTGTGGGGCTTGAATTCTTCTGAAATAAAATAGACTTGCTATTTGTCAAGCTTCATGAGTTCATTAACACACAGGTGTCACTTGAAACAGAACCTTAGTTCTCACCAAGTTCCAAATGGCCCCAAATGTTTAACAGCTTATGTAAATGACATCATTACAACTTAAGTTTGTAACTCATAAGTTTGTTTCTTATAAAAATTTGACAAAAATCATAAAATTTTGGAAAAAATATTTTTTAGTAATTTTACAGTAAGAATGTAATAAAATAATCTGGGTTTTTAAATAAGAGCTATTATAAGATATAGAAATTCTTTAAATAAATTTAACCAATTAAACTTTATATTAATGAATATACTTAAATTTTCTAAATTTTATTACTATTTAATCATTAGTGATATCTCAAAGAAGTTAAACAGAAGTTTGACAGATTATAAAACTTTAGGACTGAGTTTAAAGACAGTCATAGTTACAGGATAAATTGGATTTGTGTGGCTTATTTTCTAAGTGAAACCTGTGTGAGCTAGGCAGTCTTAATTTGATCAAGTTTAGCCTCCTTGTACTTTACAGTAGTCTGCGTTTACACCTCATGCTTTCAGAATGGAATTGAGCATTAAAAGCAGGGACAGAGAAGGAAGAACACACCTACTGCTTTGTCTGCTTTAGTGTAACCTGGCAATCTCTAATTCATATGCCACTGCTCTCCTGGAGGATGTGCCTTCTTCTCTCAGTAGAGGAAACAGTACACCAAATTCAAATTGACTGTGGTACTACGTGATCAGACGTGCCTTGTCATCTGACAGCATTACCACACTCTGCAGTCCACCCCGACTCCACACATCCCTTCTGATATACAGCACCAGCACCATGGTGGTGTCAAAAATCCTTAGTTCTCTGTCACACTTCTAACATACATCTGCTTGTCATTCTTTGGTACTTTTGGCTTGCTTTTCCTCCCACCCTTTAAAAAAAAAATACTAGTCATAAACAAAGGGCAACAAGCCTATAATTCAGGATCCTAGAGCAACTAAGTAATAAGGTGAACCCAAAGAAAAACATATAAAGACCCACCTGAAAATTGGAATCAGGCAAAAATATGGAAGGAAGGGGCCACGGAATAGAAGGAAGGGAAGAAGGGGGCAGTGAGGAAAGCTTGAGGGAATGGGATAGTTGAGATGGAGGAAGGGCAGATATGAGAGCAAGGAAAGAGATATCTTGATTGAGAGAGCCATTATGGAGTTAGAAAGAAACCTGGCTCTAGAAAAATGACCAAGAACTCACAGGGATGACCCTAGATAAGACCCTAAGCAATAGAAAAGAGGGTGTCTGAAGTGGCCTTACCCTGTAGTCAGACTGATGATTATCTTAAATATCACCACATAACCTTCATCCAACAACAGATGGGAACAGAGGCAATGACCCACATTGGAGCACTAGACTGAGCTCCCAAGATCCAGTTGAAGAGTGGAGGGAGGGAGAGTATGAACAAGGTATTCAAGACCATGAAGGGGTCATCCACTGAGACAGTTTGAATGAGCTAATGGGAACTCACCAATTCCAATTGGACTGGGAGTGAATGAGCATGGGAACAACCAAGCCCCTCTGAAGGGGGTGGACAGCTGGGGCAGACTGAGGGGCCACTGATAGTGACACTGGGATGTGTCTCTACTTGCATATACCGGCTTCATGGGATCCTTTTCTCTTTGAATGTAAACTGTGCTCAACCTAGATGTAGTAGGGAAGGCCTTGGACTTTACATAGGGAGGGGTGCATGGCACTCCCCTAGGGTTGGAGAGGTGGGGGGGGAAGGTCTTTGGAGGGAGAGGGAGAGATGTGGGAGGAGGGGAAGGGGTGGGAATTTGGATTGGTATTTTTTAAGCAACAAAAATAAAATAAAAATTAATCCCCCCCAAAAAAAAATCTGGTCCTGGGTTCAGAGCTCAAATATTAAAATGGTACCTCAGGCACTCCAATTCCATCTGCAGAATTTAGAATCTGAATAACATTATGCAAGTCAGTTAATGTTGTTTGTTCATCAGTGTGCTCCTATATAAAATGGATTCATCAATTACATCTACCATGTACTTTCTGTAAAGAAGGAAGGATAAAGTACAGCTATCTCAGTGTAGTTCAGAATAAGCACTCAGTAGTTTTCAGCAGAGTTGATGACTTAGAGAGAAGGTGATGAGAGGCTTGAGGATGGGTTCTAAGAGGCGGAAGGCATCTTACGGGACTGTTTTAAGATCTATGGATTTCCTGCCATTGAGTTTAGACTTTTCAATGAAAACAGGTAAGAATAAAAATCATCTAAAGAAAAGCAGGAGTGTGAGTGTGAGGCTGATTTCTTTCCCACCACCATTTTCTTATCTCTTTAGAGGAACCAAATGTCTTTGTGTTAAATTTTTAGATTAAGCAAATTGTATGATATTTCTATATTAATAAGTGATTAGAAAATTCTAACATTGAACAATTCTAATAACAAAAATATCTGGGGGTATGACTTTATATTTTTCAGTATTTAGATCTCTCCGTTAATACCGATTATTAACATATCTAAACATATGTTTGCAATGGAATTATGTTCTAATCTGCATCTGTGTAAGGCTCAAGACAGCAAAAGCCTTCCAGATGAGAAGATGGACTTGGGGCAGCCTCTGTAGACTGTGTCTCAGTGCTGATGGTAAAGTTGGAGAACAGGTAGCGGCTCTCAGAGAAGCAGGGTAAACGTGGACTACCGAGCAACATTCCATATGTAGCCCAAAGTTTGATGTTGACTAAGAATTAATAACCATGAAAGAAATCATGAGACAATAAAATAAGGAAAAGGGAAAAACCTGAAAACCACAAACCAAAACCAAATCAAAACAAAACAGAATAAACAAAAGACCCAAGACTTTTGTCAGCAGCATAGTGAAATGTCCATCATTCTTCTCACTAAATTTCCATTATACTGTGATTTAGATGCAAAATGAAATGTATTCTACTCTTTAGAATAAATCACTATTTAAGATTTAATTTATTGTATTTTTTAAAATTTAGGTTTTTGTGATACAACTCGTGGCATTTGTGTAATACAGAGCGGCTACATTTACTAAGCTAAGGATCACTCTCAGGGAAATTGTTTTTGAGTCCCATTCCTCACTTACCACTTTCCTTGCTCTTCCTTTTCTGCCTCTGGTGACATCCATTTTGCATGGTTATTCTGTTGGAATCTAGGGAATTTTTTTCTCAGTTGCTTATCAGTTTATATTATCCAGAATATTGAAGTAAAAGGAATTGGTCCTTTTCTCAGCAACTCAGCCATGCATTTACCCTTTCATGTTGGAAGCAAAAGAAGATAGACTTATGAAGATTCTTTTCTTCTTTGAAAAGGCTCCAAATTCTGAAACCAAGCACATGAGTCTTCATTTATGCTTTTGTGGTCTATCATCCGGTGAGTGCAGCTGGGAAATCATCTTGGGAAGTCTCTTGGAAAACACAGTAAAAGTGAACTCCAGGTGTTTAGAGTAATTCTAGGGAAACAGAGTCCTACAAGCGTATTTCATCTCTCATCTGGAGTAGGTTTTAATGGTATATCCTGATGGTATGCTATAGGTGCATGTCATAGTATCCTTAAAAAATAAATATGAAACTGAAGACAATCATTTAAGATTATATGTAGTTATGAATTTTTCATTCTCTGAGTACTTCCTAAGCTCTGTATAGTCAGTTTCACAAAGTAATACTGTGATATTTTTACATAATTTATAACCTATCCAGTACTCTCACTTTGAAGTCTACATATTTTAAGCTCATCTAATATTTAGTTGTAAAACTAAAGAATCAAAACAAAGAGGCTTGCCTTGATTGTATAATAATTACTTTTCTTTCGTTGTGACAAATTATCTTACAAAAGCAATGTAAAGAAAGATGTGTTCATTCTGGCTTTCAAGTCTAAGAAATAGTGTTTGAGGAGGGGTCAAGATGGTAGAAGCCTATAGTATGCGAGCATTTGTCATCCGTCATGAAGAAACAGACACAGAGGGATATGGGTGTCCTCTGCTTTCTTCATCGTACCCAGTCTGGGGCCTCGGTATGGCGCAGTGCTGCCTGTACGTAGAGTAGTTCTTCCGAACTCCATTAGCCTACTGTAGGAAACCCTCCCATATCCACTCAGAGACTTGCTTCCACAGTGACACTGTAACTGTTGCCACCTAATACCCAGAGCACTTTACCTGAAGCTGTCTCAGGATTCTGTGTCTGGCTGTGTCTATGTGTCCCTAAAAAGGGGCTTTTACCTCTGTATTTAGTTAACAGCACAAAAAGCATCACATGGAGGAAAGAATTAGGGATGCTCTACAAGAAACTTTAGCAGTTTTCCATGGGATTACGTCACTGACCCCAACTGACCCACCCTCATAATAAACAAATACAATCAAACAGCATCCAAATACTATGTACAGTAGTTGCTTTTCAACCCATTTCAACAAATAATTATCCCAACACACAAACAGACGTTCAACTGCTCTCTGGGTCAGGAACATGGAAAATTATATAATTTAGTATTATGGCAATGTTTCAGCTCAGATTGTAAAAGTTGATTAGGTGGGAAATGTAAGGTATTATGTATCCAGTTGTTAGCTTGTTCTTTTAAAAACAGAGTAAACAGACAGGCTGAGCACACTGTATGATAGCAGTCTTAAGTTTAGAGAAGTCAAGGTATGTCGTTAACTTTACTGTGAGGTCCGGCATCTGTTAGGTCCGGCAAGAGATATTTTTATAGCTGTGCATCCCTCAAATCTACAAAGATGATGCTCAATATGAACTATCCTAGACAATCATCTCTAACATAATTATTTCCTCTATGGCTAAATGGTATTGAGGCTTTCACAGCAAGGAGAAGGAATGACAAAATATGTTTAAACTTATTCTTATATTTTAACATTGTCATATAAACCTTTATTAACAAAAAGAGGCAAATGAACATTTCTTTGTTCACTGCGAGTTGACTTGATAATACAGCCTGGATACTTTCCTTGTCTTTTTTCTATTGCTGTTATAAAATACAGCCCAAAAATAACTCGAGGAGAAAAAGATTTTGATGTTGTTGCTGCTGTTATTGTTTTGTATTATTTTTCAAGTTGGGGACTAAAGCCAATAATCAGAATTGAGGGAAGGAAATCAAGGCAGGAGCCTGGAGGCAGAAACAGAAACAGAATCTATAGAGAAAGCTGCTTCCTGCGTGTTCCTCAAGGCTTCCTCAGTTTGCTTTCTTACACAAACCAGGACCACAGTGAGCTGTGCACTCACCTCTTAATCCCTAATTTAGAAAATTACCTACAGACCTGCCTATAGGCCAATCCGAAGAAGAGTTCCTCAACAGAGATTCCTCATTCTCATATATCTCTAGGGTTTTGTCATGTTTAAAAAAAAAAATCATGGGGTAAATGATTACACGGAATTTATTTATACAATAGATGACTTGCACACATTTTATTATGAAAAATCAGCATGTAATATGTGTATAAATGCACACAGATGACTATGATGTGACTGAAGTCTGAGTCACCTGCTTTCTTCCCACTATTTAGCATTGGTACAAACATAGGGCAGGTACTAAGTTAGTTTGCATGGAACATTGAGATTAAGAACACTTTTATCACTTAAAGTAACTACACAGATGCATGTGTATAAACATGCATGCACACAAGAACCAAGAAAGAGCTTGTGACCTGCATGTAATCTATAGGTTACAACTGTATAAAGAAAATCTTTTGTTTAAAGTGCATGGAAAATTTCATTTGACTACTTAAACATTTGTAATGGGAAAAAATGTTTATCTTAAAAATTCTTAATCAACTAATAGGAAACTTGGTTTCTCAACTGTAATGGGGGAATTTAGTAAAAAAATGTTCCATAGTTTAATTGATGAAGTTCTCAAGATAGAATAACTGATTTCTTACATAGTTTTGAAGCATCCCAATGTTAAAGAGCACCATCACTGTCCTATATGAAACATGGACATGTTCTTGAAACAATTTATGCTAGCTGTAAGACAATTACTGGCATCTCTTACCAGTCTGATGGTATCACAGTGAATGCCTAACTCAGCTGCAAAGGGAGTATGTCCAAAGCAGAGTGGGGAAGTGCCGCCAGTTACAACAGTAAATTTGCAATAATAGAAATGTTCAGTTCCAACATACTGTAGAAAATAAATAAAGCATCAATTTTTATATGCCAGAAAACATTGCTTTTTACATTCTATTAATCTATAGCATTTTTTCCTTATTTATTTATTTGTGTGTGTGTTTTAGTGTGTGTGTGTGTATTCCTCAGTAAACAAAGGACAACTGGCATGAAGATCCTGAGGACCAAACTCATATCATTAGGCTCAGAAACTGCCTTTGCCTCCCATCCCATCTTGTTTGCTCATGTAACAATTTTTCTTTCTTTTTTTTTACTTTTCCAATATAATATTTTTATTGATTATTTGGGAATTCCACATAATGCACCTGATCACATTCTCTTCCCAGTACTCCTAGGTCTACCTTCCCACTTTTGAGACCTTCCCCCACAAAAAGAAGAAAAAAAATACAAACTGCAATTTTGATTGCCCATAATCTTTTGTAGATTTTCCTTTTAAAAATACAAATAAAAATACTGGAGTGATGGCTCAGGTGTTAAAGCATGTACTGTACTTTTATAGG
>JAQHUG010000253.1:1552251-1563703 GCA_028555095.1 Dicrostonyx torquatus | reverse complement strand
TGATCAGACCCTACTACCATCTTCTGTATTTGTTTTATTTATATCATTACTTTATTTAGTCAACAAAACATCCTTTGGAAAAAGTAAAAATCACGGAAGCCAGGAGATTCATTAGATAACCCAACTGTAAGCTGGAGACATGGATTCTAGCCTGTCCTGATTACAGCCTTTCCTTCTAGCCTTATGCTGAAAGATTTCACTCCTAATAGTTACAAAATCAGTTTTTCATTTTATAACAAGGCTTTCCAACCTGAAAAGCTCACTTCAGAAGGCACCTACCTAACTGAAGAAGAGAAGACAAGATAGGAAGATCATAGATAGCGCCATCTAACCTAGAGAGGATAAAAGAAAAGTCAGGACTAGATTCTGGCAAGAGTGATTTGTGAGACTCAATCAAGTCCAGTGCCTTATCAGGTAGAGGTGAGAAACTCTACTTCTGTTTAAACTCTCTTCCACCCACATCCTATTTAGTAACTAAATGTATGTCTTACTTAAGGGCACTGCAAAAAGCCTAAGGTTTTCTCCTTTTCTATTCAGTTGCTTTCTCCACGGAAAAGAATCTCCCTTCACAGCAAACATACTAAGGACAATAGTAAAATCTATGTGCCCCATTTAAAAGCTTCCCCAGGCACTCCTTGCGTCTTCCAAGACTTCTCCAGTTCTAGTATCTCAGAGTGAATCTTAAAGACATGTTAAGATCTACTTTTATCTTGTTTTGCACCTCAAATTTATGGAACAAGAATTGTGCCCTTTGAATCTCTCAAAGCACTCTTATGGGATTCTTAGACAGAATTGGTGCTAAATCAAACTTTGTTGTATTTGATGAAATAAACTCAGTTGCCTTTTAGCGAGTGGAGTGCAGTCCACTACATTAGCAAATATATTCTTAGCTCATAATTCATATCCTCAAAAGAGCTTGTTGAATGTTGTCTAAAGTAGCTTTATGACTCTTGACTTCTGTTTTTGTCTAGATCATTCCTGTGAGAGGGTGTTCATAAAAGCATTCCCTGTTATCTGAACAAAACTGACTGTATAAACTTAAATTCTAGTATATAGTGAAATGAATGACTGACACTACCTGAAAAGCATTGACTCCAGTGTGGGGGCTCTTCAAAAGGCCAGGTTGTGCCCCTGGTGTCAGGGTAGAAATGATCTTAAGGTTTTTCTGGTATTGATATTCAAACTTTTTCTTCATAAGTACAAGGGTTGCTGGATTGCTCTTATTAGTCTCCATTTCTGATCGGAAATTAAGGCTGGCAGATGAGAGAACCAGAGTAAGTTTATTAAATAAAAACATTTTAACACCGAATTTTAAGACTTTTATAAATCATTATACTAATAGAACCTTCACTTCCATGTGATTGGACAATTCCAAAACTCTGTTACATAACACACCCAAGAATTGATGATAGTAATTTTTTTAATTAAAAACCTAACTCTCGCTATGTTGAATAGCTCTGATTATCACCATGGGAATGATGCCAGAGACTGAATGTACCAATGAGGTTCAATTACCTGCACTCCGGTAAGACAACACTTCCTTAAATGTATCTGAAATTCAGAAGCCAACAATTTTAAGCCACTCATTCTAGTCAGTATCTATTTTGTGACGTAAAGACTCTGATTCCCTATCCCTTCCAATCTTACCTCTTTCAAAAGCACCAAATTAACTTTTATGAAGGAAAAGAAAGAACCTGTCTGGAGGCAGGGGAGGTTAATTGGTGCTATTGTTTCTGTGACACGGCGCTATTCTACAAAGTGTGGTAATTTCATCAGACGGAATTCAAAACTTTAGGGAGAAAGAATTATGGCCTTTCAAGCGCTCAAAATACCTTTTGAGATATATGTGAAAAAGATAATTGAAGAGTTTGGATTGTCCTTTGAGAGGATGTGGGAAGAGAGCTTGAGTCCAATCAAAGATTGTTTTAAATAATAGGAGGTGAATCCTCAAAAGAGCTAGGCAGAACATGTTTTAACAGGGGGAAGAGGTGTGACAATGGAAAATTCTGCTGTCCCTTAAAATTTGTTTTCTTTTTCAAAAATGTGAATTTGTCTCTGGAAATCCAAAATTGTAACTATATTAGTGGTTAGATTTTTAGATAGGGAAAGCTCAGAGGAATATAATAAAACCTTCCTTTTAGCAGCTAACCATTACATGCCTACGAGTACATTTGCTAATATGAAAATGTTACCTGATTCATTCCTGATAACATCACTCAGAGGCCTTACAAAGCAAGGAATCAGAGCTTAAAGAAATCCAATATACATTCCATGGCCATGATATTAAAAGTGATAGAACCAAGATTACAGTTAAAGTCCCATTGACCATTAGGAGCTTTAGCCTCCATAACCCTTACCGAGATAGTTCTTGCTTGCCATAATTTCTACTTTCCTTTTACAGATAGTGATGGATAAACTTTTAACCACTAAAAAGTCTACAGCATAGCCCATTATAACATTCATTTACTTTCATGTGTACAAATATTTTCTTTTAAACTAATAGCCAATCAATTGGAGAAATGTGATTTAAAAGTTGATGCTTTGAGATGTTTTATAGCTTCTCAGAAGGATATGCTCATCCCAATTCACCAATGAATTGCATTAAGGGTCTTGGTCACATTTAGTACACTACACAGTTTGTTGCTATATTTCAGTACCCAAAATATGTCCTTGAGCTACATCTGTCACCTCTGCCCATTACTTAATTGTATCCCTTCTCTAAGTCACTGTGTCTGAACCTCATCAAAGAGTTAGAAAAGTGGCCAAAATTCCACTACCATGTCAGAGTAGACTATAGATTTATTACGTCAAATGGTTGAAACAATCAGGTGAAAGAAAGGTCTCTTCTGAAGTGTACTGCAAGGAGATCAGTCTATGTGATCCTTTGAAAGAGTGCATTTAAAGGACGAAAGTGGTGTAAATGAGAAAAACTTCATTGTAGAAGTTAGAGTTGGTGGAGTCCCGAAGGTAAACACCTGTCTAGTGTGGTCAGAAGAGCAGAAGGTCCTTAAACAGAGTGACTTAGGACTGGGACAGCAGGCATGGAATGAGAAATGAAAATAACTGAAGGATGGTCTAACTCTCAAGGGTAGGAGTCCTGAGAGGAACACAAGAGGCCTTCATAACACTGTATTTTTGGTACTGTTTTTTGTTTGTTTAGAAGTTTCTTTTTTCTCTATTTTTTTCTATCAAGACAGATTCTCACTTTGGACTAAACCTCATGATATAATTCAGGTTGGACTCAAACTAAAAGAATCCCCTTGCCTTTGCCTCCTCAGTGCTGAGATTATAGGAATAATGGAATCAGACCAAGGAAAGGAAACTGAGGCACACAGAAAATTCCTCAAATATAGCTTTGGCACAGACTCTCTGAGGTTCTAGGTGGTCTCTCATGATGATACAGATAGCCGTAGGAGGCAGGGGTTCTTTGGGTTTGTAGATAAGCAGTAGGGGAACCTGGAATTTTAAACACAGGGTTGTCACTTCAAAGGAAGAAATCCATATTCTTTTATCTGCCCAAAAGTTTGGCAACAGACATAGCTACTCACACTACCTGTGAGGCTAGAGACCACACTAGACATCCACTCAAATCCTGATCATAAACTTCTTCAATGTGTAGAATCAATCTCTATGGAAAGTATCACATGTACGTTACAAAGCATTTCAATGTAGTTGTATCTGATCTTTATTTAGCTTATTGTGCCTCAGGGAGGTTTATGTATGCTTTATTGTATATGTAGGATTGTGCTAATTATCACCAGAAAAGTTTTCACTGAATTGTGTTGTGCTTAAAGGTATCTGAAATAAACTACTCTGGGTCATATTCCCAATGTTTGAACCAACATTGGCTACTTAGTCATGCTGAATGGAACAGTCTTCTCGCGTGCGTGGACTTTTACTCTTCTGGCCATGGTGTTGGCAGACACCCCTGCAAATAACAAATGTAGAAAGAGTAAAGAAGGATGTGTCTGTTTCTGTGGTACCGTTCATCAGCTCCCAACCCTCAGTTCTACAGCTGTCAAATAAGAATTGCTGTAGAACTGAGTATGGATGTCTTTTATTAGCGAGTGTCACTGACTTACTATAAATTGGATATTTGGCTTCTTTGGGCAAAGAGTACTTTTCTGTAGAGTGGCCTACTTCCTTGTGCTGATGTGAGCTCTTTGGTTAATTTAGAAAAAGGAAAGGGATGTGGAACATGGTACATACATGCCCTCTCTCTTCTCTTGCCTCTAGTGGTAAGGAAACTTATCATGTAAGCCCTTGTCCTCAGACATCAATTGACAGACACCACGTTTGCAGCATGCAGCAATTTAGTTCTCAGTTTTGCAATGCCTTGGAAGGCAATCCCAGCCCAGATACAATTATTTCAATGATTACCAGGGTAGCAGGCACAAGCCACATTGTGTTATATTTTATGAATTAAAAAAAAGAATATCTATTTACATTTTTAGCCAATTATGTTAGTGGCTATAGTCACAGACATTGCTTGTATACAAGCCCACACAACTATTAAGAAAGTAGCATAGCTTTTCAGCTTGGAGTTTATTTTCTATCGAGGTGGTAAAGTCAGCAAGCACTGTTGCAGACACAAGCTTTGCCTGTCGGGAGGGGGCTGGGGAACAACAGACAAAGACACTCCATATCCACCAGGAATGTATTGAACATCCTCATGTATTGCTAGACACTGTAAAGGGACAAAAGTGTACATCCGTCTGGGATTTAACATTTAATCCTTTTCATAACCATTTTGATGAAAATCTGCCTTACAGTTCATTTGTTTTTCAGGTTAATGGCACATTTACTTTTATAGTCTCTCTCTCTCTCTCTCTCATCTCTCTCTCTCTCTCTCTTATTCACAGACACACACACAAAGGTTTGCAGATGTCTTGGAAAATAGACTAAATACATATGCTTGTCCTACTTTGCTGAAGGCAAGAACACATCCACGCTTTCTTAGATCCAATGTAGGTCACTGAACATGGCCCAGTCTGTTCATCACAGCGGCACAACTGGTTGCAGAAGTCTGCCTTTTGTGGGGTTTGCCACATATGTTCATAAGCAAGCACACTGGATGATCCACATTGTGGTCAGATAGTTCTAGTACTTAATTCTAAAACATTGTCATTACTCAAGTATAGAAGATAGGTGTATATAGAATATAAAACTAAAATACAGTATCAAATAAGCAGAATAGCAGTTTTATGATGTCTTTCAGTAATACCAATCTTGCCACTTCCTGTTTGAAAGCATTTCTGACCCACAGTTGTGCCTCCTTACCTCAATCAGAAAATTAAAGAATTCCTAAGTCAAGGACCTGGCTACTCTGGATTTTGCTCTTTTTACAAAATTGTTGTAAAAATCAATCGACAAAGAATGAATGGCAGTGACACAAATCTCATTTCAATGTATGTCTAGAAGTATTTCATCTTTGGTGCACATTTTCATTGATTGTTGAGTTCAAATCTAACTTTTAATATAATTTCTTTCTGTGATTTATGGCCGAGCTGTGTACTGAATTCCAAGCACCTGTTATTGAAATATGATATGGGCTGAGAGCACACGGCTCTCTATTGATTTGCGCCAGCAACCTCTGGTCAAGAAGCTCACTTCACTCATCTGAACAACTGGCAATGTCTTTAAAGAAATCTAGTACTTATTGAATTTGTGTAAGGCTGCTTAGTGAACCCTACTATAATTTCCTTTATGGTGTACTATCTTACAAATATGGTTGACAAACAGGTTTTTTAAATACAAAATGGGTTTCACATTTTTCTCTTAGAGGTAGCAAACTCTGAAAGGCAGGTCAACAGGATATAGTCACATAATTTGAAATAAAATATTTGAAACCAATATGAGATAAAAGGCTTTTATCTTTGCTTTAGCTATATTGTGGATGCTGAAAATATATTTAAAACTTTAAGGAAAATTTACCTCAAGTACAGATTTCTATATGAAATAAAATTTTCATGATCTAGCCATTCAGTAAATTTGAGCATCAAGTACTCCCTTGTAACTCCCTTAAGATTTGCAAGCAATCATTCCTTGGTTTCCTATTATTTCTGGAATATACGTGTTTATGCTTCTTGTTGCTGCTAATATGATATGTTCCTTTACCTCTGTGGCTTGTAAGTTTTACAGTGTGGACTCATCTCGGGCAACTTTTGCTTGTTTTATTTTCCTGTTAAGGTTTTATGTGATGGAAGTATAAGAATTCCCCTTGAGAGATTTTACACAACTGTTTCTTTTTTATTTTTGAAAAAAATATTTATTCATTTGTTTGTTTAATTAATTATTTATTTATCATGCATACAGTGTTCTGCATGCATATATGACTGCAGGTCAGTTGAGAGTACCAGATCTCATCAGAGATATTGTGAGCTACCATGAGGTTGCTGGGAATTGAACTCAAGAACTCTGGGAGAGCAGCCAGTACTCTTAACTTCTTTCTAGCCGTACACAACTGTTTCTATAACTCAACAGATGTGGTACTATTTTTGACTCGTTTTAATATGATGATTCTTAGGGATGTGTATGCGTGTATATATGTAAATATAATACACATATAATTTAATTATATATTATATTCAGATATATATGCTATATATATATATATATATATATATACAGTATATGCCTCCTCAGTTCTACTCATATAATTCAAGGTTTGGAAATCTTAAAATAAAAGGAAACTGAACTATAATTTTAAAAAACAACCTAAAACCAGTGCTGGTGTCGTAGCTCAGCAATAGAGTTCCTGCCCTAACATGTATGAGCTGCTGGGTTCAGTCTCCAAGGACACAAATCCAATATAATAAGTGCGTTGGTAAATTTTGCTACACTTGTTGTTGAACGTTGCTTGAGGGTCCACATAAGGCAGAAGTGACAGATGTATAAAGCAGTGTCATTGTTTTCATAGTTCTGATTATGAAACTAATGAGCTCTATTTATGTATACATGTGATATGGGCCCTTGTATTAAAATCAGACAAAGGTGCTGGTGAGTCAGATTAGTGGGTAAAATTCCTACTGTGCAAGCATGAATATGTACTTGAATTTCCAGAACAGAAATAAAATCAGGAACAGTGGCATGTGTCCAATATCAACACCTCTAAAACAAGAGGGAATCAAAGACAAGAGAATACTCAAAGCATGCAGGTCAACTGCCCTTGTACACAGAGCAACATACAACAAAGGATTTATCACACAAAAAAATGAAAATTAAAGACACAAGCAAAAAGAAAATCAAGGCAGAAGGTGAAAACGAACCCACAGTGTTGTAGTATAATCTTCACATGCAACCTGTAGCACACATGTCCCCATCTTCTCACACACACACACACACACACACACACACACACACACAGACTCTCTCTCTCTCACACACACACACATCAAACACTCTATAAAACATACAGATAAAACCAGAAAACACAATAACGGTGATCCGCAACTGTCTTATCTAATTGAGACTATTGTAGAGCCGAATGGCACAATACAAAACAAGCATCCTTTAAATTTGCTCTCTACGTCCGTCAAAATCTTCTATTTTCTTGATCAGCATAGTTTACAAGCTTCTACTATTCTTTATAGCATATATTGAATATGATCGTTAAAGTCAGACAAAATACGAAACTGAAGGAATTTCTATTACTTAAAAGAAAATACTAAGAATCGAGTGACAAAAGGCATAATGGTTAAAAATATTAAAAATACTGAGGAGTTCATTTCCTGCCAGGCATAGTAAGGGATGTCTTATGGTCATTATTTGCTTTAAGCTTCTTTGTAAGGAACCCTTGTCAAAGTGAAGAAAAAGAGCTGACACAACTGGCAGATAGTCATGTTGATGTAGACAAGTCTACATTTTATATAAAACCCCATATTTCTGCTCTTTCTAATTATATTCATTGAGGTAGCAGAGTTGGTTTTGTTGTTGCTCTGTTATTGAATATTGTATAGCATCATTTACTAAGAAAATTGGAAGCTGATAGAATTATCTTATTTTTATTAAATGAAATAAACTAATAAGTTGAAACTATGTCAAACAGCTTTCCTGTCCTATTGAAAGGTTCTATGACTCAGTAAGCAGTGCAGGAGTAACAGTAGTGAGAACACAGATGGCAGTTCCCAGAGGAGGACCACTGGGGAAGGGAGTATCTGGGGATAGCATGGTTTACTTGTTGCTGGCTTCGCTGTTTCTCAGCACACAGTATTTCACTTGTTTTAAGGTTTTATTGAGTGTATTTCCCACCCAATGCATATTTTTAAAGGGGAATCTAATTTACATACACATCCTTTTTCTTCTGTTAAGATGCTTATGAACATACATCAAAATTAAAATGTGAGAGCATATTGAGACTCAGTCAATACCTAATCCCTACGAGACTGATAATGGCCAGTCTTTTAACAAATGTGCTACTCTCTCTTCTTCAAAGGTCAAGAAAATTTAAAATCTGCTTTTGTTTTAACTGCTCTGTAAGTTTTTTTGTTACATGTAACCCTAGGTCTGCAAGTGAGAATTTGCAGGGAAGGTAGACTGTACATAAATGGAGTTTATGTCTGACTTATTTTTCCAAAAAGATTGTCTTTTATCAACCTCTCTCAGGTCCTCTGACAGTTTGCAACACATACTTTCTTCAAGTGTGCTGTCTCATTCCTGCTTCACGTTCTCATCACTTGCTTTTTCTTCTATTTTTACAAGAGTAGTTTTAAAAACTAAAGCCTTTATCAAATTCATTGCCTTGTGACCAACAAGTGTGGAGATCTAAAGAACGAGTCTGGCCTCCATAGGGAAGACAAATGGATGCTTTAGTAGAATTCCTGACTGTATGAAATAGGAAGAGGCCTGAATGAAATTGTAGGATGTGTTCTAGTGCTTTGTAAGGCTCATGTTTCAACCACTATTTCGCTCTGTCCCCCCACCTCTTCTGTTCATTATTCATTACACCCTTTACTCATTGCATAGAACCACAGCTCCATGGTTATTTTGAGTTTACATGCTAAGGCTTTTAATTAGAAACAAAAGAAAGAAAGAATGAAGAAAAGAGAAAGAGAGAGAAAAAAGAAAGGAAGGAAGGAAGGAAGGAAGGAAACAAGATAAAAGAAAGACAGATATAGATTGATTCTGGTTGTTCCTAAATCCAAATCCAACACTGGCCTAAATAATTGGTCATAGCAATTTTCGGAGCATAATTTTAATATGTATTGAAAATACCCACCCTCTTAGGCATTCACTATTCTCTTTGAAATCTTGACTTAACTGTTCCATTTTTAAAAAATATTATTTGCTTCTCTAAAGGGTACAAAAGTAAATTTTACATCAGCCCTTCACATTCCAAAGTAAAATTATCTTGAGAACATTTTTAATGTGCAAGCAAAATGATGGCAAAATTAAATGAATAATCTGGGAATTTCGAGGACAAACAGATTAACCATTCAGAAGTTATGCAAAGCTGTAGTGTTTACAGTGTTTTGGAAAATTACAAATTATCTCAGAAGTGAGAGAAGCCAGAGGGTAAACACCACAATTTCCCACAGGCTCATATAAGTAATTTTGGAAAATGAAAAATGAAATTAGATGAGACAATATTGAAAACAGGAAAAATATATCCTACTAAACTCTGGAGTTAAACAGCATAAAAATCAATTTTGCACAAGCAATAATATTATGTTCTAGAAAGCATGTTTTATTTAGCCTCAACTAAGAACTCATACAATACACAAATCTAACCTGAAACTATTGCAACACAGACCTTGAATTTATAATTTACTAATTGAAATGGAAGGAGTGTTCACTGTCAGGATTTTCAGGGAGTGCAGGTTTTGGTGAGATTTCTTTCCAGTAATATCCATCTCCATGATTCCTCTCCATTCTCTATTTTACCAGTCCCCTCTGACTCCTATTGAATTTGTGTTGCTTCCATACACCACTTTTGTAGAGACTGAGATACTAACGGAACCTGAGAGCGCACTGCCTTAAGTCATGTGGAGAGTTCCAGTTTTCCCTATACTAACGCAAACGGGGATTAGAGAACGTAAACAAGACAGTAAGAAACTGTAGCCGTACTGTTAGTTATTAAACTCCTACCTTAGGAAACACACAGTCAAGAATAAACAAACCCCATCATGTCATTGTGTTTCCGTAGTAAAGAAGTAATCTGTGGATTTTTAAGACTATAAAGGAACTGGAGAGAAACGAAGGCACAGCGATGACTTTCAGATGCTTCCTGCCTACAATAATGAAGATTTGGCTTTATCTATCATATCATTAGTGTGCCCGTGCTGTGCAGTTGTTCCAGAACTTACAAAGAAACAAATGTAGTTTTATGGAGTCCTAACTGTAAGCCAGTGAGCTGTGTTCATTATGGCAACCATCAGATTTTAGCATGAAGCTGGGAACTGGGAAAGATGGGAATCTTTCCATCTTAATCAGTGCCACACAACTGGATTGCAATTTGTCTTTGTTTTCAGTTCCTAATTTGCAATCTTCTGTTAACCTCTAGTGTTGTGATGACAGGCTTGCCCTGCCTTGTGGGCTGGTTCCTAAGTTCCAGTCTAAGCTACCTTCTCCTTAATAAGATGGATTTCCCTACTCTGAACATCCAAATGCAGTATATCTTTGTGATAATGATTTCCAATATGTACAGTATACAATGTCGGCCACAATTTTACCACTAAAAGAGAACTCCTCGCTTTGACCTTTGCACTATATAGGTAGGAAATGCCCTACCCTACTATGGCCAAAGTAGAGGTGAAGAGTAGTAGGTAGTAATCTAGATATATTTAATCTCTAGATTTAATCTAGATATATTAAATCTCTCTGTCCATATTCTTGACCCCACAATTAAACATTACCTGTGTTTACTCAGTTACTAAAACTTCAAACCAACAATCATCCACTATTCATTTTTAAGTCACTACAGACATCTAATTCATCAAGTCCTGTTGATGCTATCTTCAACATATAGCCAAGTTGTATCCACTTCTTTCCATTGTAGATTGAACTTTGATCTAAACAACCAATAGCTTTAATAGCATTTTATTTCATATTCATATTACACACAGTATTTTGATCAAATCCAACCCCTTTACCTCCACAGGTGCTACATCGATTTAGTCTACATTAATTATCTCATTTTTTAGAAATTAATATACACTAAGTCCATCTGTATTCACAAGGGTGTGTTGTCATCTGCTGAAATGTGGGTAACCTCACATAGTTTTTCGTTCTTTTCATAGTCACATTGGTTTGTATGTTTCTCTATTAATTGACATCGCTCCAAAAAGGAACCTTCTTTTTTCTTTTTATTGTTGAAAGAGAAATTTACATTTACTCCCCTTGTCCCAGGCCCTCTCACTCCCCCAAGTATCCCTCCTCTCTCCCCATGCTTCCTTAAGAAGGGGCAGGGTACCCTGCCCTGTGGGAAGCCCAAGGCCCTCCCCCTTCCATCTTG
>JAQHUG010000253.1:1527859-1551376 GCA_028555095.1 Dicrostonyx torquatus | reverse complement strand
CAATGGAAGAGTGTTCCCCTTACTCCACATCCTCTCTAGCATAGGTTATCATTGGTGTTTTTGAATAATCTCAATTTCTATTTATTTATTTTTTAAATTCACTTGTAGTCATTGCTTTTCATTGTTGTCTGATAGGAACTCTCAGTGTAGACCAGCTGGCCTCAGAACTTGTAGTGACTTTGCTTCTGCAGTGTGTGCCCACTGTACCTGACTGTGGTTGCCTTTTTTTTTTTTAATTTTCTTGTACGAGGATTTTTGCATGCTTGTATATCTGTGTAGCACATGTGTTGTTGGTGCCTGCAGAGACCAGAAGAAGGCGATGTTTACCCCCGGAATTGTCGGTTGTGAGATTTTTTTTTTTTGTGTGGAGCTGGGAATTGAACCCAGATCCTCTGAAAGAACATCCAGTGTGCCTAACCGCTGAGCCATCTCTTGAGCCCCCAAAAGAACCTTCTTTATGAGAGTTGAGAAATGTGCTATTCTCTAGTCATTATGGAAGGAATGCAGGGAATATCTAATTACTATGTGCATTTGGCACATAGCAGGTCTTCCTCTAGGACCTGTGACCTAGTCAGACTCAGACTTGGGATACAGTTAACAGTACAAGACATTAGTTTGATCTGTGAAGCAACTTTAAGTGCAATCAGAGGTGTTTGACTACTTTCATGGTGTTTGTTCTATGAAGGCAGCAGTGGATTCGTCTTACCACTCCAGCCACTATTGTAATTCTCATGGCTCAGGCTCAGGTGGGTAAACTTGATGATTACTTTCTCCTCCGATAATGCATACAGGGACCTCCAGCACTATGAAAGTTACCCAATAGGGCGGAAGCTTCCAAATTAGTGGCACATTGATTTTTCCACGACTTATGACTCAGGTACATGGTGTCTTCAGCAACAGGGTCTTATTATCAAGATGAAGATAGTAACTAATATTATAATATCCTATAATATCTTGGGAAGGGCTTATTGTGCCCCACTGATGAGCAACTAGAAAAGGTTTCATTTATACCTGGCACTGGGTCTTTTGTCTGATACGCTATGGTTTCTGGGGAGACATTGTCTCTCCATCATAGGATAACTACATTTAAGCCCATTTTATATATATGTTTCTTAATATATTTTAGGAAACTTACAGAAGTAGGTTTCTATATGGTAATTTTAAAGGTCTTCAGTGCTAGTTATTTTTCCCCATAATCTCTTTTCTATCCTTCCTTCCAAATTCAGTTTAACCCATTCTGTTCTGTTATTTTCTGTTGTTCTTCTATCTCCATTTATGCCTTTGCATTCTTTCATCCTTCCATTGAGCATCCCAACGAGTCCCAATAGTGATATTTTTATGTTTTATGAGTACTACAATAGAAATGCATATACCTGAAGATACAAAGCCAGTTTCCACATACGAGAGAGAACAAGACATTTGCCTTTTTGTTGTTGGTTATCTCAGGATGATGATTTCCAGGTAATTTCATTCCCTGGAGAATTTCATGCTTCTTTACAGCTGAACATTATTCTGTTGTGTATATGAACCACATTATCATTATTGATTCATCCATGATTGACACATAATTTCTTAGCTATTATGAACATAGCAGCAATGGACTTAACTGAGCTGGTGGTATGTCTGCAGCAAGATAGGGTCTATTGGGAACAGACCAAGAAATAGTAAAACTGGGTCATTTGGTAACTATTTCTTGCTTCTGTACAACCTCCACAGCAATCTACATTACAACAACAGTGAATACATATCTTTCTTTTCACATTCGTGCTAATATTGATTGTAATTTTAAAAAGTCATAGCCATTCGGATTAGGATAAGATGAAGTCTCAAACTACTTCTAATAAGTCATATTTTTGAGAAATTTATATGTAGTTCCATGCCACAAATTTTATTTGGTTATTTAGTTTTTTTATACTAGGTTTCATAGTTTTTATATAATCGAGACACAAACTCTCTGCCATGTTTATGGCTAGAAAAGATCCTTTTCCATTCTGTAAGCTGCCCCTTCACACAAATGATTGTGTTCTTTGTTCTCTAGATGATTTTTCATTTCATGAAGTCCTATTTGTCAATATTGGTCTTTACTTGCCCTACCAGTATCCTGTTCAGAAATGCATTTTCTGTGCCTATAAGTTTAATTGTATTTTCTACTTTCTCTTCTATCAGATTTGAGGTATCACGTCTTACACTGAGGTCTTTGATCCACTTGAAATTGTGTTGTAGGTAGGGTGAGAGACAAAGAACTAATTTTATTCTCCTGCATGTGGCTTATGAGTTTGACCAGGAAATATTTGTTAACAATGTTGTCTTTTCTCCAATGTTACGTTTTGGTCTCTTTGTAAAAACTTAGGTGACTAAAACAATGTGTTCTTATATCTGGGTTCTCAGTTCTATTTCAATTAATTATATACCAGCTTTTAATGTCACCATCATGTTTTTTAATATACTCCTAAAATATAATTTGAAATCTAAGATGACAATACCCAGGCAGTGTACTTATTGTTCTCCAGTGTTTGACTATTCTGCACCTTTTCTCTTACCGATGAATTTGATATTATTCTGCACCTTTTCTCTTACCATATGAATCTGTTGTTATTCTTGCAATTTTTGTCAAGTATTGTGTTGGAAGTTTTATGGGAATTGGATTGAAGCTATAGCTTCCATTTAACAGAATGTTTATTTTCATACAATCACTAATCCAGGTTCATGGGAGGTCTTTCCCTCTTGTATCTTTGATTTATTTTCTCAGTGTCATAATGGTTTTATTTCACAAGCATGTTACTTTGTTGGTTAGTTTTATTCCAAGATTGCTTTTCTTTTTTTCTGAAGCAACTGTAAATGGAATCTTTTCTTTATTTCTTTTCTTGGTGTGTTTGTCCTTGGTATACAAGGATGCTACTAATTGTTGTGTTTTAATTTTGTATTCTGCTATTTTGATGAATGTTCTTATCAATTCCAAATATTACAGTAGGCCTCTCTATGATCTTTTAAATATAGAATCAATAGCGTGGTGTTTTACTGGGACTCCTAACAGTGATGGCTGCTGTATCTATGACTCTTTTGCTTGCTCTTGGGATTCTTTTTCTCCTTTTGGATTGCCTTGTCCAGTCTTGATACGAGGACTTTTGCCTTGTCTTATTGTATTTGTTTTGTACTCTTTGGCTCTCAGTCTCTTAGAGGCCTTCTCTTTTCTGAAGAGGCAGAGGAGGAGGAGTGAAACTGGAGGAGACCTTAGTCAGAATGTATTATATGAGAGAATAATCTATTTTCAATTTAAAAAGAATCATGTTATTTATAAACAAGGGTACTTTCATTTCTTACTTTTCTATTCAATTCCCTTCTTGTATTTTATTCCTCTTTTTAACTCCAGGTTTATTAATGTGAATATTTTTTTCTTTTTCTGTTGGTTAATTTAACTAACGATTTGTCAGTGTTTTTAATCTTTTTGAAGAACCAACTCTTAACTCTTTTAATTTTCTTTTGTTTCTGTCCTATCCGTTTCAGCCCTTAGTTTTTCATTTCTTCTAGTCTACTATGTTTAGATGTTGTTTACTCCTGTTTTCGAAGACCTTAAATTATAGCATGCAATTATTAATATAAGAGCTCTCTGGATTTTTTTTAATGTAAGTTCTTGGTGTTGTAGACTTTGTTCTGAGGAATGTATTCTTTGTGTCTTGTAAGTTTTGGAATGTTGTATTTTCAATTCCACTCAATTCTAGGAAGTTTTTAATTTCTTCCTTGATTTATTCCACCTCCTGATTTTAATTCAGCAATATGCTGTTAAGTCTCCATTAGTTTGTGTATTTTCTGCATTTTTCATTTCTGTTAATATAGAGATTGATTCCAGTGTGAACAGATAGAATACTGGATGGCATTTTCAGTTTTCCTATATTCATTTAGACTTGTCTTATAACTTCATTTATGGTGAATTTTTGAAGAAATGTCATGATCTTTTGGAAATATAGTGCATATATTTATATATAATACACACACACATAAATAAAGTGATAGATTAAAAAATACATCCGAACAGATTGGAATGTTACATATATGTCTGTTGGATCCATTTGGTTTATGATGTTATTTAATTTCAAAATTTCCTTGTTTAGTTTTTGTTCGGTTGTCTTGTCTATTGATCAGAGGTCATAGTGAAATTATCCACCATCACTGTCTTTGGTTTGATGTATAATTTTTTACATGCAATAATAATTCTTATATGAAATTGAGTGTCCCTACGTTTGCTGTGCATATTCTAGAATTGTAACATTCTCTTGGAGGGTTGTTCCTTTGGTGAGTATGACATGAAACTTCTTACCTCCTCTGACTAATTTTAACGAACCACTACTAAATTTTGCCTTAAAGTTTCAAGATGGATCCTGCTTTTCACATTGCCAATTTTCTAAATTTCCCACAGAGAGCCACTTTTTATTTATAAGAAAAAGACAAATGGCATGTACCTGTCATTTAAAACATTCCAGTGGTCCTTCAAGATCCTAAAGCTGTATGCTGCCAGATTTATAGCTATGGTCTTCCATGTAGCCTGTATTCTGATTCCACATACCTCTCCAGCTTTATTTTTAGCATTCTTTTCAATGTACTTATTTACTAGTAATATTTTGGCTTTATTTCTTTTGCTTACCTGTGAACTCATTCCTTGCCAAGCTGGCTTGTTCTCTATCATTCCTCTCTAATTACTGACTGTCCAATTTAAGCATTTGTCTGCTGAGCCAAATCTCTGTTTTAGTAATTGAAAGTATCTACTTCTCTCTGTTTGAAATTATCTCATTCTCTTGTGTTTAGCTGAATATGCAGTTTCTTTCATCTTCTCCATGGCACAGCATAGGAAGTAGGAGACATTTACATGGTTATCAGCTTCTCTGAAATTCCTAGAATAGCACAGGAGACAGGGCTAGTTGCAATGCACTTTTTTAATGAACAAAACTATTTGTTGAACACATGATTGATAAAGTTTTGAATAAATTATTTCTTATTCTTTTTTACTCATAATATTATAGTATGGTTGGTTCATTTGATTTATTACATGATTAAACTTTTTTAATGATATAAGGTAGATATGAAGGAGATTTGAGGTATATAGGTTGACTATCACGATTTTCATAGCCTAAGGGAAAAAGAATAAAAGAAATAGGAGAGTGGATAAAGGTCAAGAGTTCTTCAAATTCTTGAGGCATCGGGCACCCAGAATGCCAGCTGAAAATCTAGACAAACCCATTTGTTTCTGATAAAAGTCAGGTGCATTCTCTTTTTTTATTGTTAAAAGAGAAATTTACAATTACTCCTCTTGTCCCCAGCCCTCCCACTCCCCCACTACCCGTCCTCCCTCCTCCTGCTTCCTAAAGGGTACCCTGCCCTGTGGGAATCCCAAAGCCCTCCCCACTCCATCCCGGCCTAAGAAGGTGTGCATCCATATAGACGAGGTTCTCCAAAAAGCCAATACGTGCAGAAGAGATAGGTCCCCGTGCCATTATCATTGGTTTCTCAGTCTGTCCCTTTTGGCAGCCACATTCAGAGATTCCGGTTTGGTAATATGCTCATTCAGTCCTGGTCCAGCTGGATTTGATGAGCTCCCAATAGATCAGGCACACTGTCTCAGTTGATGGGCCAGTCCCTCACGGTCCTGACTCCCTTGCTCATCTTCTTCCACCTTCTGCTCTTCGACTGCACCTTGGGAGCTCAGTCCTTTGTTCTGATGTGACTGTGGGTCTCTGACTCTATCTCCATCCATCAGGTGAAATTTCTATGGTGATGATCAAGATATTCATCAATTTAGCTATGGGACCAGGCCAGTTCTTTAGATTGATATTTTCATATTACCCTGTTTGAATCAGGATAGGCCCTTATGAAATTATGGAATGGTTGTATTTGCTTTGAAAGCATTTGGCAGAGAACATTGGACAATAGGACTGGTTATATAGGGAGAAAATATTCACAGACCATAGCATGCTGAAGAAGAGAAAGGGTGTAGCAGAATTGTTATCTCTTCTGTCCAATTTAAGCATTTGTCTGCTGAGCCAAATATCTGCTTTAGTAATTGAGTTATAGTGAGTTTATTAACACTGAGGTTGTTCATATGACTGCAGCTCAAGATGATATGATGTCATCTTCTGTCATTTCATGTACCTATACACCTGTAGAATACACACAAATGCACCTAAAATTAAATCTTAAAAACATAAATGTCATATTATTACATATGACCTTATAAGTCAAATTGAGGTGACTCAATTCACATATACTTACTGACATATCTAGAACTCCAGAGGTGTAACTCACCAGTACCTCAAGGCATCCACTATTTCAGAAGCATAGCAGGGACTCTTATGATTCACAAAGATAAACAAGGTCAAGGCCTGACCACAACACAGGGAAATCAAATTACTAAACTGAAACTACAAAGTATGGACAAAACTTCTTTAAGTAAAACAATTTCTTCTCTGGCTATCAAGATAAGCTTCACCGTGGAGACATCATTTAAGGTGTCCCTGTTGGATGGTTGAATACTGAGGTAGGACAAAGGGGTGAGCCAAAATACTGTGAAAGAAACAAAAGAGAGGGAAGTAACAAGTAAGATAGGAAAAAAAAGGAAAGAAAAAGGATGAATTAAGGGAGAGAGTGAGGGAAAGAAAAAGGAAGGAATGAAAGAAAAAAGAAGGTAAAGGGAATGAAAAAAGAAAGGGAGGAAGGATAGAAGGAAGGAAGGAAGGAAGAAAGGAAGGAAGGAAGGAAGGAAGGAAGGAAGGAAGGGAGGAAGGGAGGGAGGGAGGAAAGACAAAAGTTTTAAGAAAATTTGTAGCGCAAAATAGATTCTAAAGATACACTCTTAAAAAGTCAAAGTGTATGTGACTAAAGGCCCTGATCATTATGGTATTTACTTTGGCATCTTTTGTGAGGCTCATATCTCATAAAAGCAATGCATATGGCATCAGAGCTCTGTGTTAGGGTGTTTCAAGACTTGGTTCATGCCTGGACCAATATTGCTATATAAGCATCCAGGGATGGTGCTTACCTTTAAAACATACGTGTCTTAAATTTTTTGCATAATATCATGTTCCTGAGAGATTTCTAAACATAATTTTGAAAAGCAATAGATAAATTATCCTGGTTCTAAAATGGCGGTAATAGAATACATAGGTAAGATCAGACCATCTATTTCTTTACTTGTTTAATTTTGTTCATATATTAAACAATTGGATTTTATAGTATTCATGACCATATTAAAACAATAAATTTTGTTTTTTTTTTCAGATGATGGTACCTGTCAATTAACTGAACAACTGAGGTGAGTGCTTCCTTCTGCTTTTCCTCCTCAATCTTTTTCTGCTTCCTCCTTCTTTTCTCCCCTTTCTTCTTCTCAAACATGTATGAAATTCTTTTTCTTGTAGGATTTAAATAATTTTATTTGCTTATATTAATTGGTGTTATGCTATTATGTAAGTTTTACTGCAAGAAATCCACAAAGAATTTTATAGTACTATGTTTTCTCTTTTATTTTCTTCCATTTAAAAATAAGACTTGGAAAAATTGGAAAACAAGATTATCAACAGAGAATGCTGTTTTCAGAGATACTTTCCACTTATTCAAGCTATAATAAGTCTTTTAATTAGGAAACTGATTCATCTCATGGAAAACTATCAGAATATTTTGTAGTGTGTGCATCAATAGCAAAACCCCCAACACTTAGTAACACAACCATGTTTTGTTTTCTCTAATAATCTATAATATTTAAAGAAAAGATTTATGTACCTTAGCTTATTTAATTTACTTCCTAATTTAGATAATGGTTATCAAACATTAATAATCAAGTCATATTTCTTATCAACTTAATTCATCTCATCAAAGTTGCTCTTTTTACCTGTGATCTTGATAAACTTGGCATCACTGTGCTTCTACATACCATTGAACTTGCTTTGAGAATTTTCTTCACACTGCTGGTCTTAAAAGGAGACTTTATATTAAATGGTTATCCTTCACTGCTTTGGATTTACCTATTTAGAATAGATTAAGAAATATGGATTTATTTTTCTTTTAACCAATGCCATACATAGGAATAGTAAAGTAGGAATCTTTAATAAAGGCTCTTTCTTTTGTCATCCTAAATTTCTTGATATAAAATGAGATGGGCAGAATAGAAGCAGAGTACAAGGAAAATAGGATGAAGGACAAGTCTGCATAAATGTTAGGTTACAAAAGGGAATAAATGTCAACCTATGTAGAATGCTGGATGACATATGGTTTAGGAATCAATAGGGTAGAAAAGGTATTTATTATTTCAGACTATCTCAATAATAATTGCATGAGATTTGCCTAAGTTAACTTTCTAAATTTTAGTTTTGGTGACATGGATATAACATTGAGCCCAAATTTGAGTTAATTCCTAGGTGATGTCAAAGTCAGTAGTCTAATGAGTACACTGAAAAAAACCACTTCAACTAATTCTCACCTTTTCCTCCTCTCCATATAAAGAACACTAATTTTCACATATTTGTCTTGGTCTCATTATTTTTTTAATATATTTTATGGCTCTTTCTTTATTATGAAAAGAACCGTACCAGACTAGGGCAAACTGCCCAGTTTGGGTTAAGCAACAGGAAAAGGCATGGGTATGAACTAGCTCCCTCATGCCCACTCTCACTCTCATTTCTAGTTAATCAAGGGCAAACCTAAGGATTCTCAAAAGTTGATTTCGCTGAGTGAAGTCTTACTGAGTGAGTGAAACATAAGATGGCATTTAAACATATTCTCATACTGCAACCTGTTTAAAGGTGCTTACATCACGTACGACAATACAGAAAGTAAAAGCAGTGCTAACAGAGAGTCAATAATCTTAAGCAAACAGACATTATTATCAGTGCTATGCTTGAGATTATACTTGACTTTTCTCCTAACATGGAACACAGTGTTTTTTGTTTTGCCTAGCACTGCTAATGGACAAGTTTGCTACTTATCTGTTCGTTCAGCTTGTTCAGATCCCAAGGGGTAAAGCACAAATAAATAAATAATATTGTGTTAAATAGATTCCCTTTCTCCTTGGTGATGGATGTTAGGGACATCTGAATTGCACTAGCTTATAAGTAGTTTTGTCTTAGTGTTGATGTTGGTGCTGATAGTTGGGGAACCTGTCATAATGGGAGTAATGACTATGATAATGTCATTACTGTAACTGCTACCATTCATCAAGTGATGCTCCGACTCCGCCACGCTCATAAATTTTTCACATTGATTATTTTATTTAGTTCATTCCATGGCCTGTAAGATACTACAATTATTTCTCAGACTGTCGAAATGGAAATGAGGTAAATGAACAAGTCACCAGAGTCCATATGAAGAGCGTACAATAGGTCTGAACTGTATCAATCAATATTGCTCAGTGCACCAAGCCAAACACCTAATGTGCTGTTCTCAGAACCATGACAACGTGATTCTAAGATCATGATTCTCAGGATTCTCAGAACAGCACATTTTATTGAACAAAAACTTTATTTCCTCGATGTTGGTAGGTCCCTCATGAAGCCACATTTAATCCTTGGAGAGAACACTCTCCTTTATGTGTCCTCTCTTACTACGTGGTAGGACATATTCCAGAGCCATTTCAAGTGATACATCTTTCTAGCTGAATAGCCTGGTCGTTACGTAGCACACAGGTCAGTTCCCCGAATGGTCTGAAGAACAAGCCTAATGGAACTGCCTCTCCTTGTGCCATATTAAGTGAAACAGTAGAGCTAAGAATCACTGTAGAGAAAGACTGTACAAGAGCAAGAATACCTGGAGACACGGTTCAAACTCTGACACTAGATCCATTGACTCTGATCTCTTAGTACATGGTAGGTTTGCTGTAACTATGGGAGTTGCATCAGAATTCTATTGCTTTGTTGAAACTAGTTAAGAAGAGACAGATGGCGTGTTCCTTGCAGAAGTTCAGGGTGTTTCTTTGTCATTATACTCTAGAATAATACCTAGACAGTAGAGCAAACCATTTTGTGATGTTGACTCTGTAGGCATTGTAACGCACACACAGGATGATCTATGGAAATACTCTGCATTTCATATAAATGGCTTGAATATCTAGGTTTTGATTTCCACCAGAGATCTTAGTCCAGGCCCCTTCAGATAGCTCAGGGAGTAGTAGTTTTTACTACATTAGTTCATTTGCTCCCTGGGAGGATGTTAAAGTGAAGACTGAATAATAAAGAGGGAACAGGCATTATGGTTCATGCCTTTAATCATTCCAGCATTCTGTAGGCAGTGCACCTGCCTGGGAGAGGGAAGCATCTCTGTAAATCTGAGGCCAGCCTGGCCTACCTAGTGAGTTCCAGGACAGCCAGGATATGTAGAGAAGCCATGTCTCAAAACAAAACAGAAAGCAGAATTACATGATATTGTTGAGACTACAGATAGTTTGACCTATGTGTCTACCAATAGCATTTGGGTCATCTCATAACCAAGATGAAATATGTTCTAGAAAATTCAATATTGAGAGAGGCAACAAGCCTAAATTTAAGGAATCTGGAGGCACTTAAAAGATTCCATGACAGTTTGCTTAAACATCTGCCTGTACTCAAAGCAAAGATGCTGGACTGAGGATTTACTGACTGGTGTTCTATTCATGCCTACTTCAGAAACCCATTTCCTGTACACATTTACTTACAGGTAGGGGAAAGAAAGGCCAGTTATTTTGTGTTTATGTTGTCACATCATGTCTCAGTATTATCCACAGAGACAGTGTAAAAGATAGAGTATCCATTTCTGAAGATTCAGAAGACAAAAGACTGCTGCTGTTACAAGTGGCCCATCTGAAATGTGGAGCCCCTATATGAGGCAGTGAATCATTTTGCAAATGAAGAAGCCCATATCCCAGTTGTCTTGCCCAAATGACATAACTAGAGAACAGCATCCCGCATACTCAGAGCTCCATCCCTGGGAGCAGGTCACCAGTTGACTGTACCTGGCTCACAAAGAGCCAAAGAGACTCTTAACTGTCCAGAAACACCACAGAGAGCTATAGTTCTGCCTCACTGCTTCTCAAGGCATTTCCCAGCATCTCCACAGAGAACATCTGTCTTCGGGACTATAAATCTAGTATTTTACCAGCTCTAAAGTTTCTCGATTGCTTACAAGTGGCAGGGATCAACAGCCTACTCCCATCATTTAGGGACTAACAATGTGGAAAATTGAGTGAACTCAATCTTATTGCCTCAGAAGGCTTCTCCCTGTGAACCAGTGTCATCTTCAAAATTCAAAGCAAATCCCAAATAAGAAGGGAGAAAGTAACAAATTATAAGAGTTAAAAAAAATAATGTTTTTTTTAAAGAGAATGAATCTAGAACAGAGTTCTTCTGTTTTAAGTAAAAAGAAGGTGCATTTTCTATGCTAACCCAGTGAGTTCTGTTTTTAAGAGTAAAGAAAAATTTCATACATCTTACTCTCAATGGAAGAGAACTGACATCATAGTACATTAAGCAGGCATTTCTAAGTTGCACCAACAAAATAATTGGGCACCTGTATAAATGCAGAATCACAAGGACAGAATTCAAATTTTGTGTTGCAATATAGATAATTGTACAATCAAACAGGTACTTTGATTAAAACACATTGTATATGTAAATTTTTCATTTGCTGGAGTACTCATATTTTGGCATGTGCATACATAATTAGAGATTTCTAATTAAGGTTCTCTAGTGGCAGAAATAACCTGATACAGTGGATTTCATGTTTTACCTATTAGCCAAAAATTGTAGGTTATTTTATTTTCAAATATCACATTGCTGTCATTTCAAAGATTACTTTGTCCCTTTTATAGATACCATTTAAAATCAGAATATTTTAGCCTCCTTTTTGAAACCTAGTTAAGTGATTTTTTTACAAATATTATGACATATCGTATGTTAAATTGCCCTCAATTTGAGCATCCATTCCAAATAGGAAGTCAGATAAATTGGTAGTATATATAGAGTATGCCTGTCAGCCTTCCATCTAGCCATTATTTTCGGGAACATTTTAGCATTTCTAAAGTAAATCAATTTGTGCACTTCAAATGATCTATTTACCATCAAGACAACAATGAATGGCATTTCGTAGAAAGACAATCTAGTTATCAAGATATTTTGATAAATTCCCACCCTGCAATCCATACACTTCATTACAAACCTCATTATCAATAATACTTCTATTGACTTCCTATGTGCAAGCAACAACCATATATAACCAGGTTGTGGGTAGTTACTGTGTTATGAATGAGCAGTCTGAGAAACAAATTGCATGATTCTCCCATGCTCACATATCTGCTGTTTTCCAATGCTAAGAAGTTCAGAACTTGAAAGGCCTACGTCTGTGCCTCAGGTGTAGCGTTATGTTTGCATAGATCCATGAAGTAGCTGTAACAGACCGCAACGCAGAGACGAGAACCAGCCATGTAAAATTATCAACTCTTTCTGTTCTCTTTCAACTGGCATAGCATGAAGTAATACTCATTGAATAAAAGAACTCCAAACATATCACCCTTGTCTTCTGACTCAGCTGCTTACCTTCCAGGTACCCTATGAGGACTAGTGTATCTAAGAAAGCTAGTTTAAGATAGACAGCACAGCAGGAGAACAGAATCTCCAATAACTAGGCATGTTTTACCTAGTCTCCAGACTTGTTCTTTGTGTCCCCTGATAACTAAAGGCAAAAGTAGAATTCTTTATTTCCGTTCCCATCAGCTCTGCTCCAAACCCTACAATCAAAGGCAGCTTGGTTTCCAGAGGGCAGCTCTCTAATTTGTTCATTTTGCTTCCAATGACCTGGGCATTCTCTTTCCCACTCTCTTATGGTATTCTGGCTTCCCAACTGCCCCAGGGCACTATGAATTTGAGGATCTTCATGTCTGTTTCTCTATCTGCATAGATTTCTGGAAATCAATAATCTTCTCTTCACAGCCTTCAAGACACTGCTCAGGGCTCATCCTGGCACAATAGATTTTACCACCATGCCCTTCCTTCACCCTTAATGCTGTTAAAACTGCTAGTTTCCTCTCTTCTTTTCCTTTGAGTTCTTACAAACCACACCTTTGAAAAATCTGTTTATGTGTCCAACTTTTTTCACTATAAGATATAAAGCTAAAAGAGGCATCTTATTCTAGACTATTTTCCTCAGTGTCCCTAGATCCTGCCTGGCACAAAGTAAAAGCTTGTTAGCTACATGCTACCTGAATAAATACAGTATCAAAGGATAGATAAGCATAGCACTAAGTTATTTTATTCACAGTATAATAAGACACGTAAGAATGCATGTGTCTGCTAATGGCAGCTACATGCCACTAGATACAATATACAACAAGAGAGGTAGAAATAAAAGTAAATGCTATTAAAAATAAATTATCAGAAAATATAATGTATTTTTAGCATCACAGGTCAAAAACAAAGGCTATCTATGTCATACTATAATTATTGTATGTTCTTATTTTGAACATCTTAGAAATATTAATTTTGTCTGTATATTATATAATGAAAATGCCATCATTTTATCCACTTCATATATGATTAAGCTAAAGCAATCAACATTTAAATTACTTCTTTAATCAAAATAAATTAAGCAATATACTTAATTAAATTACTACTTCCCATAGACTTCCATTGTAAGCTGAATACACAAACACACACAGAGACATGTACACAAAGACTCACACATAGACGCGTATGTGCTTTCTTATTTTTATTTTCTGAAATAGTGACAACACTAATAAACCTTTTTATTCATTGTCTCAGAAAGCCATTTTTAATTTATTGTTTCTGATGTGTTTTCTGGAAAACTTAAAAATATATTAGTAAACATACGTGTATTATCTGTTTCAGGATTGATCTACTCTTGGTTTTGAGTGAGTAAGTTTATTAATCATGTAGGAGCAAAAGCTAAAGAACAAATAGCAAGTAGCAGATAGATCAATAACATCAGTAGATTGGACTTGCATCATTGAGTAGAAAAGACTGAGGAAGCCCTGCTGAAGCAGATATTCTGTTGTTCTGACTGAGCGATTTCCATGCACAGCAGAGAAGATTCTCAACAAATGATTGTAGCATTTCTCGTTGCCACTATAGGCATTGCTCTATTGCAGGATAAACAGCAATAACCTCTACTGGAGATGGTTTACCATCAAGTTATTCTCCAGGGAGTGATGTTTCAACATCTTTATCTATTTGAAATTCTTGTCTTCCCTGTAAAAGGACAATGGGCAGCCTACCCCTAGACTGGGAGTTTGGGGGAGTTATTTGAAATAAACCTGCTTGAGACTGAGGGAGGGAGAGTAACTGCCTCGCATGTTCAGACTCTATCCATAATGAGCACAAACAGTGCATGGAAATTTACTAATGTATTTGTATTATAATGTGTCATATACTTCGCTTGGACTAATACCCATAGGATTATGTATTTTAAATCCCATGGTAGTTTTCACCAGCTAGATTTAAACATTTCCTATTAGAATGCATTTTTTAAATTATTCTTCCTTTTAAACTTGTATTAGAGCTAGTATATGACTGAAGGCAACCTTCCCCTTGGTGCCTAACTGACCCTTGAGCTGAAGATGTGCCTGATGTCCCAGTACATTGTTAATGTATTTTATAGAGAAGGATTACTAACAATAGCATGAACTTCTGTTCTCAAACAGACAATACATTTTATATTCATCTAGTTAAAGCAGATATTTGCAGAAAGCCTGAAGGGCAAATAGCAGAAAAGCATTTTAACCAAGAATGCTGTGTCCACAGAGGCCACTCTACAAAAAGAAAGGTGAAAGAAAAACATTTTTTGCTTCAAAGTGAAAATAGTTTTTTCATACCCTAGGTGTAAAGGAATCAAAGATTAAGTGTACTCATAATTTTACTTTAATTTCAAAATGAGCCAATTAATTGAAATCTAGTGGGGGTATAACATGCTCAGGATCGTGAGTATGACAGAAGACCTAAACCATGTTTTATAGAAACTCCCTTAACAAGTCTTCATAACCAACTTGAGTTAATTAATTAGCCCTCACTAGGAAAAAAATGGCAGATAGTTCTCCAGATCTGGGAATTCACGTCATCAGAGCCTGAAAGCTTGCGGCATCACAGCTGACACTGTGGTCCATTTCAGCTGTGTTCCATTAATGTGCATGTTCCAGGACATTTCTCTACATGTTAGTCTTTGCTGGCTCTGGGAGCAAGTACAGAAGACAAACCATATTCCTGGTTCTCCGTATTTCCAGGCATTAGCCAGGCTCACAACCACAGTGGCCTGTAGTTTACTCTGGCCAGCTATGTTGTACAGAAGTTTCTGATAAACTCAGATCTACAAACTTGACACAAATGGTTGCTTTTATTTTTTCAGTCCCATTAAGGGAACCTCCTCTGGCATGCTGCCCTAGGGAGACAAAGAGAATCCATGAGTTTTCTTAACTTTCAAACAGATACAGCCAATTGTCTAGGAATTCAGATATCCGAATGTCTTTTTCCATTTTTCATTTAAAATTCCTAATTAGAAAATAAACATAGGGACACTTATCACATAATTAGCTTGGTTTCATTTACACAAAAAGTTTCAATTTTTAGAAAATTGAAGTTTTCACCAGGGGGTGGGGAGGATGGCACACACCTTTAATCTTAGCACTGGAGAGGCAGAGGAAGGTGGATCTCTGTGTATTCAAGGCCAACCTGGTCTAAAGAATGAGTTCCAGGACAGGCTCCAAAGCAAAATAGAAAAACCCTGTCTCACTAATCAAAAAACAAACCAACAAAAAAGATGTTTTCATTGTTCCTAATATTTTGCCTCTCTTCTATCCATCTCCCTATTTTTACTCTTCCATGATTAACTTCTTGGTATTTGGGGGAATCGTTTCTTAGAGATCATAATCAATCCTGAGATTCTTAGCATTGTACTCTGGCAGCCTCCAGGGAATCTGTAACCATCACCACTAATTTTCAGAGAAGAACCTCACTCTTCCTCCTGTTTTCTCCACTATAACATGTTGCTAGACATTCTAGAAAAGTTTCAAAACCTCCTGTTAGTGACAGAGCTCTTTGTCTCCATTTGAGGCATAGGAGGTTTGCTGTCTCAGGGATAAATTACCCACATTGTATCTGTGTCTACTGGTACCTGCCCTGTGTTTTCACTTCTGTACCAGTTGCTCATAGATAAAGACAAGAAATCTAGAAGGCACTATGCATTGCAAACATAAACTGGAAGTTGTCACTAAAACCAAGTGTATGTTCCATCTAAGCTTAGCACAGACAGGGGTGGGCCATTTTTGTTTTGTTTTGTTTTTCAGTTGGAGGTACTAACTTCTTCTATCTGAGATAACTCTTTGACTCTTTGATTCTAAGATAAGAAGTATGCAAAGATCAATGCACATTTCTCAGACACTCAAGCATATACACATATGCAGAGACCACTAAGGTGGTAAGTGTAGCTCTCTGTTGCAACCAATGTTTAAGTGTTTAAAGAGTAAGGAATGACATCATCTGCAGGCTCAAGCTGTGCCTTTACTTATGCCTTTCATGAATATCTGGTGCATTCACTTTAATAACAGGGGTTGGAACTTCAAGGTGAAAATGTTATCCACTTCAAAGTTAAGATTGAATGAATGTATTATATATATTATGTTCAGAAAGGTAAGTGCTTTAGGAGTATCCTCCTCCATCTTGCATTATCTCTTTCAAAGGCCGTTTGGGGTTTACATCTGTACATAAAGTCATATTACAGTAGCTAGAAGGCATGTTGGATGAAATATTTTGATATTAACAGAACCAGTGACCTTCTTTCACATGAGTTCCTGAAAATATATGTGAAAGATTTGCTTGCTATGTTGGTCTTCAAGGATGGCTCGACTATTGTTCTAAGCTGCCTGTAAGCCATTACAGACCTTCCTCTTTTATCATTTGTCTCACTTTTCTCTGGTTTATCTTACTTTCTGAAACCATGAAGGCTCTACACCAAAGAGGGGTGAAAAGTCATTGTAGGGGAAACTTGGTTTACACGGAGGTTTGGCTGAAGCCTCGTAGTCTTTTCAATCCTTAAATACAAGCAAATGTGTCCAATAATAGTGCTCAACCAGAGAACAATTGTTAAAGTCATCCTCTTTCATAGGGGTATTATGTCTACACTGTGACATTGTGTTGCTCAACCTATAAAGTAGATAGGAGCAGGCAACACAGTATCTATTTCCCAGCTAGCACAAGAGAAAAACCATGAAGTTTTACAATTTTAAATACCACATCTGGAAAATTCTGTGATTGGTGTTTGTTTATAAATCAAAAAGTTGTGAGGCATACCATGTGTTTGCTTTTTGTTTGTTTGTTTTGTTTTTGCAGAACTGGGGATAAACTTTGTATCATTCATGTACTAGGGAATTCCTCTAGCAGTGAGACACAGCCCCAGGTTTAAACAATTTCAGAAACTACTTGAGAGATGCGGGATTACTGCAAGCTATTTTGTACTTTACTGTCTTCTTCAATCTGGATGTTTCCAAGTTGTCAAAAAGAAACATCATTAAAATATCTGAATGAACATAGTGAAGCATGAAAAAGTCATCACAATGGCAGGTCCCAGTGGCCCTTGTTAGTCATGAAGGTTTCAATTTATTGTCTGGGGTTGGCACCAGTCAGCACCTGCACATGACCAGAAATAGTAGCAACTGTCATTTATAAAAAACAATCAATTAAAAATGTCTACTTATTTATATCCTACAGATTAAAATTGTTAGAAACATTATCATAATAAGTGGCCAAATCCTACAAGGAATGTATTTTATAAGGGAAATGGAAATGCTGTGAATTTTGACTGCAGATTCCATGAATACACAGATGACATGGCCAAGTTGAATGAAGTCCAAAGATTGGGCTGTTCTCCCTAGATTTTATTCAAATATCACCTTTCAGCATAAAATTTTTCAAACTCAAGGTAAACTTGACAAAGAATCCCGTGAAAAGCTACATATAAAGTAAAAGTCCAACTCAATCCAGGCCCAATCGGAGAAGCTTCTTCTTGCAGTAGATGGCAATGTACACAATTGGTCAGCATACAAATACTTTGGAGAGATCAAAAATGACAGGTCTGTGTTGTAACCCTCCCTTCAGTCGTCACTGTTCTCTTCAGAAGAGTGGATGGTGATTAAGAGGGAACAGAGACAGGAGTAGCGGGTGACTGAGGAAACAGGGTTTGTAAAACACACGTGAATGTGCATACAAGCTCAAAATGATGGTGAGAGAATGCACGAGACCTGCACAAGATCAAGACAGATAAAACCTCAAGAACTCCGCGGAGGGACAGCACACACAGTCTCACTGCCAGCTAATGAACTTTGGTCCTCCAATTCCCACAGGGAGAGGGAAAGGCAATGTCCTTTAATAGGGTGACCCTTGTAAGCTACCACTCCAGATTATAATATATTCTGGGTGTGAAGGGTTTGAAGGAGAGAAGAGTCAGAGAGAATCTGGTTCAGGGTGAATGGAGTGGGAAATTGTGGAGGAGTTGGGATGATGGGGTAAATACGATCACAATATATTGTAGGAAATTCTCAAACAAATGAAAAAATCATGATAAAAAGCTAACCAAATCTAAATTTATTTGACAACTTTGTTTTATTTATATTTCTAATGACATATTAATTGTAAAGATATACATATTGTATACCAATGAATTAGCTTGACAAAATAAAATAGTGAAATAGGTGAGGGGTTTTGTTTTGGGTTTTGGTCTTGGTATTTCCTTTGGGACAATACATGTTCCATGAATGAACTGTATAAGGTAATCAAATGTGTTCATATCCATCAGAGTCTGAAGTCAAGGTAGGTGGTAAGATACTGCATTTGTTTGCCAAGTATAACCAAGCAGAGTAAACATTTTATATATGAGTAGAACTTTCTGGTTAATTCTGACTCTATGAAGATAGGTTTCAGATATTATATTGGCACATGTATTTAACTATTCTTGCAGAAATAAAACACTAAGTGTTCTTTTTAGAACAATGAGTTTTGTGGTTTATGGCAGTTGCTGCTCTTCAGTAGTTCTTGAGTGGCTGTAGTGAACAGACACCTTTGCTGTTTGTGGAAATTTGGAAGTAGAGGCTACTCTAGAATATAAGCATGTTCTCACTAATAAATAAAAGTTAAGTAATTCTAAATTTGTGTAACTTCTTAATAACAAATAGTACAGTGGTATGTAGTATAAAACACGCTAATATCCAATAGAGAATATTTTTCTAGCCAAATTACTGATATAATCATCAAATCTTTAAGAAATGTGTGAACATGGAAAAGGGTGATGAGAAGTGTGTCAGTGACCATGTCACATTGGGCAGCCATATGTTGGGGCCAGCCTCTATAAAACCACCACTTACCAGGATAGGGGCTTGGGGATTTAGAAATATTAGTAAAGAATACAAAGAAATGTGTGAAAATAATAAAACAGAAACCATAGAAAATGGTACCAGGAGGGAGTACCAGTGAATACTGAAATAATCATCTGCCTTTATTTTTTTCATATGCTTTTATAGCCAATTCAAAAAGGGGGGGGGAGAAGGTAACAAAAGACTTCTTTAACATGATATAAAGGAATACTCGAACAATTAACTGCTTTAGCTCTTTGAGATATCAAATCATTAGCATTCTGTTGTCTAGGCAGTGAAGCTACCCTGAAGGTGACCTCATAATTACAAAAGAAGGAGCAGAAGTACGTTTGCATATCCTGACCACTTGTCAGGATGGAATGGATCTACTTGTATGAGCTACCTTAAAGTCAAAAGTAATCATGTCCTTGTCAACCCTTTTGAGCAGCCTCCAAACTCTGACTGTCAGATGAGGTGGAACTAGGCTCACCTATTGGGGCCTCTAAAGAAGTAAGTCCGTTCCCTGGTTTTCTTTTCATGAAACAGGTTTGTTGAAGTAGGCAGTGCCATTTTAAAGCACTTTATTCAAGTTCACCTTCCCCTGCTGAAGCCAAAGTGAATCACGCTTTGTTAAATACATGTTCTATAAACAACTCTTTTGTCTCTGGCAGGACACAGTTGAAAATACCACTTGGCAGCTTTCAGTGGTCTATCAGAGTCAGAAAGCACTAGAAAGCCCAGCGGATTCTTGATGGGGTATTCCAAAAAGAAACAGTTTAGACCACTTGACTCTTTCACTGAGTATGTTGCTCAAGAGCTTTGAGCCTTGGAAATGCGGTAACAGGGTTTTGTTTTGTTTTGTTTTTTAATCTGAAAATCCATAGTCCAGAGAGGTGTCACTACTTTTTCTGAATGACTACCCTCTCAATGATGTCATTGGGAAGTCTATATCTTCTTTCATACTGATTACCTGCTGAGGTCAAGCAACAGCAGGGACCTAAAGGAGTTGAATTTATGTTGAAGGCATAAAGACAGGTTGATATAAAACAATTTCCAAGCTTTCTACCCTTTGAACAAATTGTACCCAGATGGCTATTTGGAACATAGAAGGGTGATCCTCTTTCTGAGCCCCCAGAACGTTTCTCAAAGCTAACAATTGACTTTCTTCCCGTGAAACCAACTTCTGAGGCAGTCTGTAAATAACGTCCGACTATTGCCCAGAAAACATCAATGAGGCATCTACATGCTAACCACATGACTAAGTGGAAAACTTCTGACATTGCACAAAACATGACCAAACATATTTATTCCACACTATGCAGCCACCATAATTAGTCATCAGAAATGCATGCCCCTCTCTAGGCAATACTTCCTGCAGTACTTAAAAATAAAAGCAGCTGAGAATTTTCCCTAATGATCCAAGATATTCCAGAATTCCACCCACTGAAAACTGAGGAAAAATTAAAACCATGCTGAGATATTATTATAGTGCTCTGAAGTCAATGAAGTCAGAAGGGAAGCAGCCCTGACTGACTGTCAAGACTGAAGTCTGCAATTCCCTGACCCCCTCAACCACACACAAGCCACACAAAAGGAAATCAAAAGCAGACACTAAGCAACAGGACTCTGTACCTGCAAAACAAAGCCTGAATAAATAAAGAACACAAAGATATATTTCTCAAAAATAAACACATTGAGAATTAGGGCTTTTTAGTGTTGTTCTGTTTGGGATTTTTTTTCCAGTCGAGCTTTCTATAAAGAAATGTTAAAAGTTCTTCATAAAGAAGAAGAATAATATAAGTAGTTTTCCCAATCATCATATAAAAGGAAAATACTTAAAGAAATAAGTCAAGGAACAATAAAAATATAATGTTCCTATTTTAAGTCTAACAAGTAGAAGATTTTACAGAATAGTAAAGTAAGAATGTGCTTAATTGTAGATGATGAGATATATATTTTATAAACTTGTACATATTAATTCATGTAAAATTAAAGACATCCCTAACACAAGAGGCATGGGATGGACCATTCAGATACACAGCAAAGCATGGTCCATGCTCCATTAATGAGTACTACTTCACGAGCATGAAATGTTCCAAGAGACAAGGAAGAAACACCACAAAAAAAAATTGCAGAAAATATGTCTGATGAGAAATTACTGTTCAAGATAACAAACAATATAAAATAATTAATAAAGGAGGAACCAAAGACCTTAGAAAGGAAGACACAGCATGCAAGCAAACTTAGAGAAAGCTATTTCACCTTCACCAGGGATAATGCCTGCTTGTTAAATCAGGAGCAAAGTCTGGACCAGCCTCCAGAAGCTGGTGAGACAGGCAACTACTCCACTTGTGAAGCTGTTTGTAGGAGCTGAGACTTGCTGAGCCCTGCGCTTGATGTTTTCTTCCTGTAATTCCCGGATAACTAGGTTGACTCTACCCATAACAGGCTCTGTTAGACCCCAGACTAAAGCTGCTATTGTTGTCCTCCCTTTTCCTCAGTAGGTGACAAATAGCAAGATTTTAATACCAAGGGCTTCAAATAGACAAGAGTCAAATAGACATAATCTATGACATCTTTGAGACCTGGAGCAAATTAAAATGAAAATTACTTCCTATTGGAGGGGAATGTCTACTTCACTCTTGCCTGGCTCGTATTCCTCTGACATACAAAACATTTCCAATCTGTTTCTATCTAGGAATGTAAATGCACATGTGTGTAGGAGCTATTTACAGAACTGAATAAGTTCTCTGAGCAAGTTTATTTCATGTTTGAAAAGTATTTTCTCTCCATGTTGACATGACTGACATCAGTTCTCTGACATCTAGTTTGATGATTTTGTTTTTAAATCAGGAAGGTGAGTTTGATTTTCTTTTCCATTTTTTAAAAATTAATTGGATTTTTTCTTATAACAATGACTGAAATTTAGTCTAAGTGCAAAACTGCAAATTCTCTTGCTATTTAACGATGCATGATTACTGAGTTTCTTAACAAAAATAAAGAACTCCATTCCACTCTCTGTATATGACTCCTCTTTTCATTGGAGTTAGCCTTTTTATTTTTTGTATTTTGCTAAGACTTAAGTGTTTGTCATTTTCTAATTAGAGACCAAAGGGATTCTATTCCAGTCTCAGAGCACTGTTAAGGCTTTTGAAAAGTCTTTATTAATGTTTATTTCTCCTAAGACTAGACTCATTTCTAAGAAAAGGACTCCTTTGCTCTAAATCTTAGCATTCTCTGGGGTTTGGAAAATGTTTCATTACATTGAATGTCAATTTGTCTAGTAAACAATTAATTAAATAATTAGAGTCAAATTTATTTTACGTTACATTAGAAGGTTTGCTTTCATAAGTAAACTTTAATTCATATTTTAATTTACAATAGCATATAAAATACTAGCATACGTATTGTAATTTAAAGCATAATTTGCTTGATAAATGAGAGACTGGCTTTTAGTAACCCTAGGAAAAGTTGCTTATATCTGAAAGCGAGCATGAACTCCATGAACCACTTCTGTAGAAATAGTATTCCAGCCACTTCTGTGGGAAACAAGCTGTTTTACACACCTTACGGACTGCTGCAGGAAAGAGAATTTAAATGTAGTATTTTTGCAAGCCTGTACATTGTACAGAAGAATTCAGACATTTCCGCACTGAAACATGCAATACAATAAAAATGAATCAGTATAATAAAATGTTAGGATCTAATAATGATAAGGCCTTCTTCAAGCAATTTCAGTATCCTTAAGCTTTGTATCATGAAAATGATTGAATACTGTCACCGTACAAGGAGACTCCTACAACTGTCACAGTCTATTTTATTGTAGCAGAAAATTCACCATGTTAACCCTTTCAGTTCTGCAATTCACTGACACTGAAAGCACCAGCATCACTGGGCCATTCTTCTCATGACTGAGCTCCAGAACTCTCGCTTGCCTAGACTGAATTCTATACTGATTACTGATTGCCCTTCCTTCTTACCATTGGCAACCACTGTATTGCACCTTACATGAATTTGACTGCTCTGTAGGCCTTAGACAATTAGCATTGTGTAACACTTGTCCATTTTTGTGTCTTATTTCACTCAGTGTATTGTTTTGAAAGTTTTCATATGTGATACCATTGTAAGAACTATCTTCCTTTTTGAAGTCAATAGTATTCCAT
>JAQHUG010000253.1:1477371-1523823 GCA_028555095.1 Dicrostonyx torquatus | reverse complement strand
AAGAGGAGAGGGCCTTGGACTTCCCACAGGGCAGGGTACCCTGCCCTCTCTTAGGACTGGAGGGGCAAGGGGAGAGGGAGTGAGAGGGAAGTGGGAGAAGGGGTGGAAGTGGAAATTTTGATTCCTAGTATTAAAGTAATAAAAAAGAATTTCATTTGAAAGATATATATTTAAATATGCATACATATACACTCACTATAAATCGTCTTATCTTAAAACTGTATTTAATCTGTGCTACTTTTTCTTAAATTTATAGTAATTGAAGTTATAACATATTCTTGGAAATATTTTTATTTTTTCTTTGACATTCCATAAACATTTGTAATGTATCTCTGTCATATCTGCCCGACTCTCACACTCCACTTCCCACATTTCCCAGAACATCCCTTCCTTGCATCACTCATTCTTTTTGTTTCTTTTTCTTTTATTTATTTATTTTTGTTTTTTTGAGACAGGGTTTCTATGTAGCTTTGGAGCCTGTCCTGGAATTAGTTCTTGTAGACCAGGCTGGCCTCGAATTCAAAGAGATCTGCCTGTCTCTGCCTCCCAAGTGCTGGGATTAAAGGCGTGTGCTACCACAGCCCGGTTCCATCACTTATTCTTTTTGTTGAGTAATTCTCAAAATACTTATTTTTTGAGAAATATTTTACAACAACCATACTAATATCTCTTCTGTGCCCATTTTAGTGATTGTACAGCCTGTGTCTGTAACAACAGTCTGATGGTCAGTCTTAAGCTCACAAAAGCACATAGAACATCCAGAACAGAAGAGTGATGATGGCACTGCAGACCATGCCCAAGGCACTGTGTGGCTTGCTACTGCCTCAACCAAGTGCATTAGTGAGGGTACAGGGATGGATTTAAAAGATCTTAGGTGACCTTGGAAACACTCCAAACGGCCAGTCATTATCCTCTATTTACTTTCACTTAAGACTCTTAAACTAGAAGAAATTTACTCTCTGTTGTATTAGTGCCTAATATTTAATCCATTTGAAATACTTCTTCATTATTTCCTGTTTCTTATTACTGCTGAACAACTTTGTTCTATTAAGCTAAGTACCTTTGAGTACTATTTACAGTGGTTCAAGCTATAAGCACAATTAAAGATAAAAGACCAATTTAGAGAAATATTTGCATTATACAGTATTAAATATTATATTAATAATATATATAGAGTCACAAACAAATGAGGAATTATAAATATTCTGGCATGGAATTTAAGAGGCTGCATTGGACTGAATAAAGCCTTCAAAGATATTGAAGTCCTAATCTTTGGTGTCAGTGACTCTTAACTTATACACCCATCACAGCTGTAATAGAATACATCGAAGTAGAGAGATTACCTAGCGTTATCCAAATAGGTGTCCCATGCCATCATACATATCTTTTCTTCTTTTTAAATATGGAATGCTTCACAAATTTGCGTGTCATCCTTGCAGAGGGCATGCCGATCTTCCCTGTATCATTCTAATTTTAGTCTATGTGGTGCTGAAGCAAATGCTATCACACAGGTCTTTATCAGAGAGAGGCAGATCTAGGCAGAGAACAGCAGAAGCAGTGTGATGACAGGATCAGATACGGTGACCTCAGAATGACAAGGAATGCATTTTCCCTCTGAGTCTCCAGATTAAAGAAATTTGCTTACACTTTGACTGCAGCTTTATGGAGCTTGCTTTCACCTTCTGACCTCCAGCATCTGTTAAACAATTAATTTCTATTGCTTTTACTACCAACTGTGTAATAATATATTGTACAAGCAAAGAGAAATTAATGCAAACCATAACGGCAAGTAGTTCTATAAAACTTATAACTGTCAGGAAATGTTCTGTGCATAAAAAAAAAATCTACATTCAGCTAGATGTGTTGGTATGCAATTGTGACCCCAGTGTTGGGAAAACCAAGACAGGCAGATCTTCAGAGTTCACAGGCCAATCAACTTAATCTATTTAACAAGTTCCATGCCAGTAAGAGCCTCCACCTTTTCCCAAAAGAAAAGAAGTATACACCATAGGTTGTCCTTTGGCCTCCACATGCGTGCATACACATGGGCACACATATCTGAACATAGATAGATGCACATGTGTACATGTACAAAAAAGTGACCAACACTCAAATAAACTTAGAAATTGTCACACCTGCTTTGGAACAACTGTGAAACCTGGAAATATATATATAACTGCCCAATATTATGCAGCTAGTGTAGATCAGACACACTGTACTAGTCATGGGTCTTGAGTAATACTTTGACCTGTGTAACAAGAGGAGCATGCCTGCTTTTCATCCCAACTGCCCAGCTAGCTTAACCCCTGAAATAATCACACAGAAACTGTATTCATTTAAACACTGCCTGGCCGATTATCTCTAGCCTCTTATTGGCTAACTCTCATATCTTGCTTTAACCCATTTCTAGTAATTTGTATATTACCATGAGGTCGTGGCTTACCGGGAAAGATTCTAACCAGTGTCAGTCTCAGGCAGGAGCTTCATGGTGTCTGCCACGCTGCCCTTCTTCCCAGCATTCAGTTCGGTCTACTCCACCTATCTAAGTGCTGCCCTATCAAAAGGCCAAGGCAGTTTCTTTATTCAACCAATGAAAGCAACACATAGAAGAATCTCCTACACCAGACCTGTATACTGTATACTTCTCAGAAGCAGTATTTCCAGAAAGATAGTGGCTAGAAACAGTGCTGATTACTAAGAAAAGAATTTTGGCAAAATGGTAATGTTTAGTGTTTGCAAAGATATGAAGGAAAACAGGACTCCATGTCATATAGGTGAGATTACAGGCTGGGGTTGTTTCCAGTGGGTGACAATTCTAAAATTTATCCAAATGGTGAGTGTGCAGTAAGTCATTCCACTATCATTAATTACAGCAGCCTTGTAATACAAAAAGGCAGGAACATTTTTCCGGACACGTCATTGATGACACTTTAGCCACAGTGTGATCACCAGCAATGCAAGCTAGTCCACTACTGTGATTTCTATTGCTCCCTCCAAAATAGAACAGGATTTTCCAAGTTCTCACCCTCCCTCTACTGTCCTAACACTTCTTTCCAGAGGCCTTAGTTCTTAGCCAGTCTTGTTTGAAAATTACTGCTGTTGTGACTGGCACAGCCTAGGAGCAAATCGCAGTATTGCTCAGAATGTCACACAAATGGAAATCAATAAAGATGAGTGAGCTAATACTGATTTACCCTCAGTAGCTTGTCTGTGTCAGATTTGTGCTGTGGTCTTATACATAGATTCGGATCAATCCCAGAGTCATATGTAGCTTAAGCCAGAGCTTCCACAGCCAAAGCTAAGACTCAAGTAAGTTGAAACAATCTCACTAGGACACAGTTAATAAGTGGAGGACTGACATACACAGGTCTAATTTTTACTGTAGGGGCCTTGACCAGTTATTTTGTTTGTTTTATTTAAAATATTAAAAATAAAAATTGGCAAATAATTTGGCAAATATGCTTCTAAACTGAAATAAGAGGCATCCTGAGTATGTTTGAAATTCTAGAGGCCAAGGGTACATTTTCAATGGTTTGATCATTCAGGCAAACCTTCCACTAGGTCAGGGTAAGTCACACCCCTTTCCTCATCATGGAATATTAAAAAATTAAATGTTCCAAAGAACTCTGAATGACAGCTTGGAGAAAGACAGAAAGTAGACCCTATTAGCCTATGCTAGGAACCTAAATGTCACATTATCTTATTACTGTGATTTACTGATATTCACATTTCTTCTCAAATTATAGTTAGTTTGCATATATGTGAAGGCGTGATGTCCTCTCTTCCCCTAGAAATGCAAGTCTTTTCCTGCCTGAACACTTCTCTGACAGTGTTAATGGGAACAGCTTACTTCTGCAAAGTCCTAGTTTCTAATTTCTCAGCATGTTATGTCCTGGTAACAAAGTCTCACGGGTGTCATTCAAAGACCATATATTTTAGAGTTTTACTGAATAACACAGACTATACTGAGAAATAGAATTTGTAAACATTTCAAAATTTGATATTAAAATTGACTAATTAGCATTATAACTTATATTTAAGATTAGAGAAATAATTTTAAACCAAAACATCAATATTGTTAAACTTGACTATTTTCTTCTTTTACAATTTTAAATCTTTCACATTTTTCAGAACTCCTTTACACTTGTGTTCTTTTGTTTACTATAATCTATTAAATAAACTAATGTACTTGGGCAAGGAACATAGATTGGTTGGTAGAGAGCTGGCCTAGTACACATGAAATCAATCATTAGCACCTGATAAACTAGGTGTGTGACACAGACCAGAAATCCCAGCCTTCAGGATACAAAAAAATCTTGACCACATTAGATTTTGTTTCCAAAAATAGTTAATATAATGTACTCATGAAATAATCTTTTTTGTAATAGCATCTGTTTTTTTCTAATTAAAATTATTCATACTGTAATTTATAGCATTTCTAATTCTTTCTAGTGGAAACTTTATAATATAACTAAACTAAGATTGTATGTAAGGCTGCATAAATTGCATTAACTCCACAGTAATATTTATCAAATCAGTTTCCTTAGTTTATTTCTATAGGACAGGAAATATATATTTTTATTTTATGAAATTCATTGTTGTGGAATATATTTATTTTCCATATCTCTTCCCTTTTATCATTAATTTGAAAATTATGCAGCTAAAGTTGAACTACCAAGTACATAAGTGGATGAATACATAGAGTTGCTAGGAACTATAAAAAAAATTACAATGATGCTTTATTTTAGAATTTTGTAACATATTCAGGATCCAGTGTATTAAAAATATCATAATAAATTTTTATGTCTCAAAATCAATAATATATTTTAAGAAGAAAATAGAGAAAATATACAAAAGGCAGCAGAAGTCAATATCCCTTTACTTAAAGATCAGTCTGATTTTGTTTTATCCTTAATATATTTAGCTTTGCTTAATTTTGTTGAATGATTTACTGAAAACAAAAGATCTTATCACTTCTTAATATAATATTTTTATTCATCTAGAAGTATTTTTTCATATTGTTACTAACTTGTTACTTAAAATTGTAAAACTTAACATGTTGGAGTTACCATTACATAAGAAATATTGTTGCTATGGACCAGAGTTACCTGCTTCTGTGTCCTGTGAATTTTGCTGTTTGGCTTCATTTTATAACCTGTCTTTCCCTTTAAAACTCTTCAACAATTTCTTTCTCATACCTGCACACCGACTTTCTAGATGCCAAATTCTCGGAATTACACGTGTTGTTAGAAATTAAGCTTTCCCCTCGCTTTCTCTTCAATAAGATTCACCTCCAGGAAATGAAAATCATTTGATATCCACGGGCAGCTAGCTCTCAATGATTCACAAATAGATAGGTCAGAGCTGTTTATTTATAAGGCTCCAAAATCAATACTTTTCAAAGAGAAAATAAAACATCCCATAAATCCTCACCCAAAAGGATTCCTGTTTAAAGCACCTCAACACGTAATGTTAAAGTTCTAGAATGAGCTATAGAACCTATGATGTTTTTAGTATTTTATTTGTTAGTGAAGTATTCATTATGTAATTATTTTTTAATTTTTCCATAAATATAACTTCATGGTTGTGCTATGGACAATTTTCTATTTGAATCTGTATGCAACATTATTCCTCAAAATTATTTCCTCAGGTTAGTGACAGTTACAGTCACAGTGGTTGTTGGTTTTGGTGGTTGCCAGAATGATGTTTTAATCAGTGCTTCAGAAATGCTGTATGTTAATATCATCAAGGATCAATGCTACACTATTATCAAAACAGTATTTCATTGTAATAACTGTGTAGCTATTGTAATTTTAATTGGTAAATCTGAGTTGATGTTATTTTGTTCTTGAGACATGATCTCACTATTTTTATCAAACATACTGAGTTGTTTCTCTTTGTTTTCTTTAGAGAGGAGGATGGGGGGTCTCATTATGTATCTCTGACTGGACCTAGTACTTGCTATATGGACAAGGCTGGCCTCTAATTTGGGACCATTCTCCTGCCTCTGTCTTCCAAATGATAGGAATGAGTTGTGCTATTCACATTCCTGTTCAAATTATCTGGTATTTCTCCAGAGTTCAGACACTCTAACAGTTACTCTTTGGGGGACAAAACCCTCAATTACACAGCTGTCTTCTGAGCTTTCACTGAGAAATTGGGATAGGTTATAGAGTTTCAGACTGGAAAATACAGAGACATAAACCTTTGGTAAATCCTTCCCAAAACTTTCTTTTTCAGCTAGTTTAATATTGTATAATCCTTGCTATGTATACAAACATGGACATCCATGACGATCTTTTGATCACCATATCTTTCAAGTACGGTGAGCAGCAATGCCGTTAGTTCTAGTGCAGACACCACACTTTAATAAATGGGACTTGACAGAACAGCCTTAGCTAATGTTAAAATTCAAGCAACATTTACAATGGATAAAAGTAGGGAATTTGTGAAGTAGACAACCATTCATAACATCAAGCAAGTCATTTACCAGCACTAGACATAAGTTCTCTCAACTCTTTTATGAACATCAGAGTCATGGCTTTTAAATTTTTGTTTGTGGATATTTTAGTCTCACTGGTCTCTGCAGAAAAGCTGAATTGATACAAATTGGAATAACTGCTGAGTATCTCACTTCAGGCCTTGAACCCTGTTGGCCTGCCAACACCTCTCCTTTCAACCAGAGAGCTCTATGTAGTTCAGATTTATCAAGGGTGCCAACATTTAAGCAAAGTCAACAACTGAACCCACAAAATGTTAAAGCCAGTGATCTCACAATCTTTCATTGGCATGTCTTCTCCATTATCTTCAAAACAAGGTCAGTTATTTAGTAAAGTCCATTTCATTTCTTAGTAAAACAAATAGAGACAATCTTTTGAAGGTTTGTGTGTTTTAGATCTCTTAGTCTGAGATTCTGTGCCCTGTTGTAAGTGTACAATGCAGCTTTACACTGGGGATTCCTTATCCACATGCATTGTGACCTACAATGCACAGATTTATTATGAGCCTCAGCATTATATAAAATTCTTTTTGGAAACAATGTGCTTTCACTCTAATAGTCTTGTAATTTTGAACACATTCACACACACAAACACACACATGAAACAAAGACAAAGATGTGCTACCAATGCAGTCACTGGCATGACAACAGAGAACTTAAGGATGGTTTACTCGCTATTCGTGTGCTCATTATTCTGGCCCTAGAATACTGGAGGTAAATAATCAAGATGTGAATGGCCTTTAATAGAATAGATATATCTCTTCTTATTTTAAAAACACTTTTTATTAAAAAAAAATGTTTATTCATTGATGATGGGAAGATCACACATGCCACAGTGCTCATGGGGACAGAATACCTTGCAGAAGTCAGTTCTCTCCTTGTACCATGTGAAATTGAAGAATTAATCTCAGATCCTCAGACTTGGCTGTGCCTTCTTGACAACCCAAAAAGGTTTTCTTACACATCGACACTCTACAAAAATTTTCACCTAATTGCATATTCTCAAAATAAATAAATAAATATGACTTATTTATAACGTTACATTTAAAAATAACACATTAAATCACATTAAATGTAACAGACTTTCTTGGTTTGCCAGCCTCTAAACTATGATGTGGAGACTTAGCATTAATTATGAAAGCTCGGCCTTAGCTTAGTCTTGTTTCTAGCTAGTTTTTTAATTTAAATCAAACTATTTTTATTAATTTATATGCTCCCCAAAGTTCATTTACTTCATCTATTTAATGTCCATCCTGCTTTCCTGTTTCCATTATGTCTGGTTGATTGGCCCCTGGATGATTGATTGGCCTATCTTTGGTCTTTCCCAACCTACCAAGCCTACTGATCCCTTTTCTGCCTTGCTATTGGCCAGTCAGTTTATTATGATCAATCAGGTGCCTAAGGCAAGCAAACTAAAACAGCAACATATCTTAACAAAGTTAAACAAATGCAGTATAAACAAAAGCAACACTTTCACATAGTTAAACCATTATTTTACAACACAAAAAGTAGCACATCTCTACATAGTTAAGCTAATATTCTGTAAAATTTCCCCCTTTCTGTTTAAATAAAAAAGGAAGGTTTTAACTTCAACATAGTAAAATTATATATAACAAGAGCAATTATCAAGTACGAATTACATTTATAATACCCAGTCCATTTGTATTTGGCAAATTCAGAGAAAACACTCCGTTATTTATCTTATCTTGGTAAGTCCAAAGTTTTGTATCTAATTGATCTTCTATCATAACTAAGGTAAACTAAAGCTTTAACTATCTAGTCTTCAATTTCATCAAAGATCCCAGAAGGATATAATATTACCTAAACAAACAAGAAGTGCTGTGTATACCACTTTGAAAACTATAGAAATAGTGGAGACATCTGCATGCCTGGACAGTCACTCAAGGTTCCTCTGGAACATTGGGGCATCCATCTTTAGCTTAAAGGCCTAGAATACCTAACAGACTTTTCTATGAAGCAGGAATTTTTAAGGACTGTCCTGCCTTGTCTTGGCAAAGTTCAGTAGTTGCTTTCTTTGGTGTTCTGCAGTTAGGCTGGTATACTGTTAGCAGTCAAGGCAAGGACAGCCTCCTGCCCAGATAACTAGCTTTGCCACAATGAACACAAACACTGTGTGAAGGTTCTTCAATACCTACCATTCTTTTAGGAAGTAGATTGGTGCTGCCAGGAGAAAATGTGTCTCATTGTCTTTAAATGCCTTATATTATTGTAATATCTTAAACACTGTCTTCTGGAGGACTCTGAAGTACTTGAAGACCAACTATCTATTTAAAGTATATATTTAACTTTGAAAACACACATATGACCACAAGTTTGATTATTATAGATGACTAACTACTAACCTGCATTTCTTAATTGTACACTATATTTTTAAATGAGCTGAATAGGTGCAATAACCCAAACAAGAACAGAAACATAATACAGTATAAGCAAATTAACTTTAAATTTGTATCAATATGCTAAAATTCATACCAATTTAAGATATTGAAGGTTAATTGTTTGCAGGTTTCAAACATGCTACATATTTCCCTTCTTTACATAGTTTTCTTCCCTTATATTACTTTACTCTTTCTTTAAAGACTTTGTTTATAAGCTATGTATCTTTTTCTAAAACTGTTTATACCAATTTTCTTTACTTTCTTAAGCACATATGCACATTCCTAAATACATTGTAACCTACTTAGAGTTTTGTTTCTTTTTTTTTCCAATCTGGACTTGCTTTACTCTACTTTCCTGTAGCATTCTATGACTCTGTGAGACAAACGTTAAACTCCATATATGCCTTTTTGCTGTTGGCTGAGTCTGTCCTGAGTGTGTCTGTGGGAGCCAAGCTTTGCACCCCATGTGCCTGGCCTAGAGTTACATTTAACTAGAATCTGCATTTAACTGCCCCAGCTCTAGGAAGCTGGTGTCTGCACTGTGGCAGAAATTTTTACTTAGATTGGTGTTTCTACTTAAGATTCCAGCTGCTCAAGTGTTGGCTGTATGGCAGAGCTGTACTTCTGTATGCTATGATCTCTCGACCACTAAGAAGCTGTGTCAGTTTTTTCTCCCTTTTTTCTTTTCTTTACATTTTTGTTCTTGTTGCTCAGCTTTCTCAGGTCCTACATAGAAATATGTGCTTCACGTTGACCATCTAATTTAGGAGTTTTTCTTGAATTACCAGCTCCCAACCATGACATGGAGACTTACTATTAATTGTGAATATTTAGCCTTAGCATAGGCTTGCTTATAGCTAGCTTTTTTAAAACTTATGTTACCCAGTTTCTATTGATCTATGTGCTGTCCCAAGGCCACTTACCTTATCATTACCTTATGAATACTCTCTATCCTACTTTTTTTTTCTGCTTCCTGCATGTATGGCTAGCTGGCTCCTGACTAATTGGCTGCCAACTGCTGGTTGGCTGGCCCCTAGATGGTTGGCTGGTTCCCCTTTTCTCTCCCTCACCAGGCCCATCTATCCCTTCTCTGCCTTGCTACTATCCATTCAGCTATTTATTAGACCTATCAGGGTCCTTAGGCAGGCAAGATAATACAGCAACAAATATTTATATATTTAAATGAATGTGACATAAACAAAACAACAAATCTATCCATATTTAAAAAATTATTCAGCAATATAAGCAAATATAATGCACCTCTACATAATTAAACTAATATTCTGCAACAAGAGAACTTGATAATTAATCAATATTTGATATTATATCCAGGAAATTATAATATATAGATTATAAAAGTAACATTGTTTCATAAGGCTTAGTGAGAAGTTGTACATACATGGAGCCTACTGAGAGTTAGCTACAATTTTACCAAGGGTGGGTGTGAATTTCAAGAAAAGAAAGGATGTCACTTGATCATCTGAGACAGATACATATTTTGAAAATGAAGTTACACAGAACATTTTAATTGTTGTTTTTCTGACGATGTTAACAATGAAGGCTCACAAAGGAGTCCATTCTTCCTCTCATACATGTCATCCTTGAAACATATCATCCCTGAACTGGAGCCATCATGCTGTGTTGATGTTTGTAGTTGGGTTGTATTTTTAAATACATTCTATTTGCAAATATGAAGAAAATTCATCAATATGTTTTCTGAGTTTCCATTGTAACATTTTTGTGATTTGTATGTCTGTGTATTTATGTACATTAAAGGCACAATCTAAGGTTATTGATTTGATGCTATTGATTCACAATTATGAAATAGTTTGAAGAAGATAATACATGGTAAATGTTATTACCAATTATATGTTTTCTCTCCTCTTCTGGTACAAAAGTGAAATAATTTTTCCAAGTCACTTAATGATTGAAGTTTAATTTCATTCAGTCTTCAAGAACAAAAATAGCACTTGAGCATGTATTGTGTTTATAGATAAGTTTTCTGTGACTTGTCTCAAGAATGACTACTGTTGGCTCTTATAAAAGGAATTTGAGAATTATTTTGGCTAACAGATAAGTATTGAAGATACTCTAGGGAAGTTAATGAAGGTAGAGTCATTGATTCTTGCTCATTGCTGTGTGCTGGTTTCTAAACAGGTTTCATACATTTCATAAGAACATATGAGTAGTTTCGTTCAAACACTTGACATTGTGGTTATTATTTAAAAAAGCTCCATTTGAGAAATAAAACCTTACAAGTGGTGTTAGAAAATATTTACAATTGAGCTTGATACTAAAATATCAAAACCAGGATTCATTTGGCAGTGGATAAAATATAGAGATTCAGAGAAAATGTGAATAAAAGTTATTAAGTATAAAACTCTGCATTCCAGAGAAGGCGAAAAGTGGGGTATCCAAATGGCTATTAATTTTATGAAGAAATTCAGTTTTGGCTTTCTTTTTTAACTTCATTTACTTTTTATTTGTGAGGGGTGGTGGCAAAAATACACATCTGTGGGCATCCACACCCAGGAGGAAATGCTAGGTGTTTGTTCTGTGTCTTTTTATTTTATCTGTTGAGTCAAAATCTCTTACTAAACATAAAACTCACTTTTTTTTGCCGGACTGGCTTGCCTGTAACCTCCTGAGGATCACCCTTCTCTGCGTCCATAACTTGGGCCACAGATAGGTGCAGCCCTGACCAGCTTTTGCATGTGTGTTGAGAATTAAAACTCAGATATACTTCTCATATGGTCATTGTTCTCATCTATCTCCACCAACCCAAGTTTCATCCAAGTTATGGAATTTTAATAAGAAGTAATAAAGCATGGCTAAATATATGTATTTGAAAAATATCTCTGGTAGCAATACATTATATAAATTGAATTAGAACATTTGACATTGTCAGCTTTAAGAATGAAGAAATAATTATGTGAATAAAGGATTCCATGGGAATTTCTTTTGTTTAAGCATTCAACCCATGCTAACCCTCAAATTACCTGTCCTTCTAAAGACACAAAGATGAAAAGACACTTAAACCGAGCTTGGGTAAATGTGATATTTTCTTAAAACCCATGCTTCATAAGCATAATAAATTGAAGACTTCATAGACACAAGTATTAAACCATATATCAGAATATTACGAACCCTGGCATATCTATTCTGCACAGCAATTCTCTTGTGTCCATCATTTTATTGGAATCTCAGGCAGTTTGTAAGATGACTGTATGCCTTACCAGTGGAACAATTAAAAATTTGTAATGATGTTGGCTTATCAAATATTCCCCAGTTAACAAGCTTAGACACTTTCTCTTATCCATATACACATCATGAAGGAATAAACCCGTCTGTCACAGGGCCTTCAGCATACTTTGAGGGATTTGCAGCACTGAATAAAGAACCTTGTAATCCAGCCTAGGTACTTTTTAATTAATCTGCTACCTCTCCTCATTTTCTCTCTGGTGGCTACACTATACTTTATTAATTTATACTTAACACCATTTCATAATGTCATCAAATGCCTATTGCCAGGAATTTTTCATTACCCGTCTGTCTCCCAGATGGTTTCTCAATTGAGCTCTCTAGGGATTATACCAATGAAGTCAAATCCACATGCCCACTAGCCCAGTCACACACATGATCTCGTGAAGTCACTAAGTCACTTCAAACAGCTGTTTTCAGAAAATACATTTTAGAAATAACTGTTCAAAAATTTTAATAAATTCTAATTTGCCCCATGTTGTACAGATTCAAAGCAATTAAAAAAATAAGCTCTAATCTACCCCTTTCACTTTTTTTATTTAGTTGGGTAAAGAGGCTCTATTTTCAGTTCTCCAGTATGACTTTGCCAGTCATCTGCTTCCCCCTGCATCACACAACTGTCAATCTATAGGAAATGCTGTCCTGCACCTAGCCAATGTCCAGAATGAGAAATATCAAACTGTCAGATTTTCAGACTTGCTTCCATTAAGGAGAGAGTTAAAATCTAAATGCTGTGAACTGACTATAAATATTGGATTTGAAAACTGTTACTACTTTTGTTAGACATATGTCTGCTATAGTAAAAGCAGAGAATTTTTACTGAGTGTAATAAATGACAACAGATTGCTGAACCTCTGTCATGAGAGGCTACCTGAGATGCTATGAAAAATACTGCTGCTAAAAATGGGGAGTTGAAACATTCTGTGTGTTATAGTTTAGAAAGTATGGAAGCAGGAAGGAACCCTCCTGGCCTCAAATGAACCCAACACTCTACCTCTCCTTGGTAGGCACTGAGTACACCTGCTGAGTTAACAAAGGCATAGAACCCTAAAATTCAGAGTCCAATGCCAATCCTGGCATCCAATCAGCATCAAATACACTCTGATTAGAAAGCCATCTGAAGCAAATTAGCTTAAAACTAAGCTGTATAGTTCCCTAAAGAGTAGAATGGGGCCAGGATTTGAAACCAAACTTCCACGGGAATAATGATGAGGTTTAGAGGGTTCTGAATTCAGCTTAATTCGGGCAATAATAACTGCTGCATGCCAGCAATGCTTCTAGATGCTTCTTCAGCTGTGTGTTTGCAAACAGTGTCGCTACAGAATCAGGATGGAGATGAACAGAGATCTTCGTCAAAAATCTTCACAACCTCCCATCAAAGGCTATTTTTACAGAAATTGAATGTGAAGTCATGCATGCCATTAAATCAATTTATCTGTAGTCTCCAAAGTGTCCTTTCTTCTCCTTTAGAGAAATCATAAATAGCTTCAGCTAATATAAACAGCCCAAAGCCACATTTAGACTAATGCAGTTTAAATGAGATTTTAACCCTAGACCTCGCTTCTTAAAAGCTTATTTTCTAATTGGATAGTGTATTTTATAGAAAACTTGAGGATGCAATGTTGATTAGGTTCATGCAATGAAGGAAAAGTTGCCACTCTAAGGTCGACATCTGTTGACTCTCAGATGACAACCAAATATTCACAGTTTGAGTTAATTGCTATCTACAGTGGGATCTTTCGCAATTCTCCCTCATCATTTCCAGGACGTTTATAACAAATGCAGGTACACCAAAACCTGAAGCAGACTTGTTTCCTACCGTGGAGCTTTTTATGAGTTCTGCCCACACAGCACACAGCTTATGGGTCAATAGAAATGCAGCAGTAAGTATGGAAGCAGGCACCTTTGTGAGTTTCTAGGAACTACGGTATTTTGCTTTGCTTTTTCTTCCCTTGGATTCCCTGCACAGAGATGTAATTAATAAATGAGCAGTTGAATGGTGTTAATGAATTGTATTCAGAGCAAAGACGTTGGATTAATCGCAAAGCCTGAGTCAGACTCAGGCACTCCGTCTATACCTACCTGTTATCCTCCTCGGCCCTCTGGCATCTGTCAGGACTCTTGTGATGAGAATGACTGTGTCTATGGACAAGTGGGGTTTCTGGATACTCAACCAATCAACTCTTTTGTGACAATCAGTGTGTCCCATTGTACTGTTTCAAAAGCACAATGAGACTGAGGAGGGTTCCCTGTAGAAACAAAAAGTTGGCATTAATTTAAATTCTGAGCTCATTGGCATGTCAAAATACTTTTCTTAATTCACCTTGTTTGAACTGAAGTTAATGTGTTTAAATTATTGAAAAACTACAGAGGAAATGGAGAGATGGCTTAGAATTTAAGAACGCTGTCCTCTCTTCCAGTAGACCTGGTTTCAGTTTCCAAACTCTACATAGTGTTGGACAACCCCTCTTCTGCTCTCCACTGACATTAGACATGTACAAGCTGCACAGATATGCAAACATATAAAACTCTCAAACACATAAATTATAAAACTTTTAAAAAGTAAATACAGAAATACAAATATCAGTACATTTGTATTCCTACTATAATTTGATTATACTAACCAATTACATTTGAATAAGGAAAAATAATATGCACTTCTGAAAATCAATTCATGAAAATACCTAGAAAAGTGATAATTATATTGTATAATTAAGATTACTTCCACCTGTAGTTTTAAAATGAGAAGAGATGGGATATAACTAGTTTACAAATTAGTGGAGGAAAATGACCATGTCTGATACATCCACCACAGTGTTTAAATACCATAAACAAAGATGGAAAGAGTAGTGGCAGATCACATGAAAACCCTTAAGAAGACAGATTTTTTTTAGGCAGTATACTCAGGAATTACTTTTAATTATTTGTTTCTAGAATTTCCCTAGAAAATTAGAATTTTCTCTGTATAATTTGTATGGAGAAGGGGAAAAAATCAGTTCACCTAAGACCCTGAAAACAGCTCATTTGTTCAGAAAGAATGTTTTTCCAAGGCTCTGAGAATAGAGAAAACAGAAAAGAAGACACAGAAATAATTATAGCAGATAAAATTTACCCTCAAAGTGTAAAAAAGTCAAGTCTGTCAAGTTTACCCATTAAATATCTTTTAATGTGTGTACAAGGCCAGTTGCTTAATATAGGGTTGTCTTATTAGTCTTTTGCTTGCTCGTTTCGATTATCGACTTTGTGATTTTGCAGTGATTGTTCACTATGTGTTTGTGTGTGTGTGTGTGTGTGATGTGTGTGTGTGCATGCGTGCACATACATGTGGGCATGAGTGAGAAAGAAGTGGGGATGAAGAGAGTCACAGAGAGACTTCCTTTGATTTTGTTTGTTTTATTGTTAAAATGAGAGAGGAAATTGGGTGGGTAGGTTAGGTTAGATGGAAAGGATCTGGAAGGACTTGGAAAAGTAGATAATGTGATCAGAAATTATTGTATAAATTTTTTTCAATTAATAAAAAGTTGGTGTACTAAAAAAAAAAAAGAAGGAAAGATAAGGTCAATAAAACATAGTGCACTATTGCCCTCCTAAGTGATGGTGGGTTTTCTTTTTATTTTAAAGCCCCAAGAAGGGTTTTTTTTCCTTTGTTTTAAAATCCCTTTGTTTCATTGTGACACTGCTTAAGCTGTAGCCTGATTCTTACCCTGTCTTTTGACGTCATTGGCCACACTTCAGGTCTTTTAGAAGGGGCAAAAGGAATTATATATGGTTTCCTGGCATATTAAGTAAAGGCATTTGAAGAACTCACCAAACCCTGAAAGTTTTATTATTTTAGGCCTAATGATACAATGAACATTTGCTCTCTGTGGTCACAAAAAGACCATAAGCCTTTATTTGAAAAAAATTAGCAAACTAAAACAAGCTGTATCAATTATAAATTCAACATTGCTATAGGATATACAAAAACTTCTATCCAAAGGAGGAACCTTAGTGGACATTCACTAACCCGGTTTGCACCTGTATGTCCGTATTATTTATGAAGCAGATCTAGTGGGCTTTGCATAAGGCATGCACTGGGAAAGCTAAAGCAAGGAACTCTAAATTCCAAAGCCCGACTGTGTATAATCAAAAAGAAAGTTAGAATGGAAACCTACAGATGAGGTAGTAATTGTAGATGAAAGCAAGCAGAGATGCATTGCTGTCTCTGTGATCCAGGTATCTGGTGGGCTGCACTGGTATATTTTAGACATGCCATCCCTTTTCATTTTCTGTTAACCATCTTTGTCATGGATGATAAGACACCAACTTTGTATCTCATCTTATAGGAACAAGTTAGGGTTTCTCTCTCTCTCTCTCTCTCTCTTTTTTTTTCTGTCGCATTCATTATTATTTATTGTGATGGAATTGGGAGAGAATCCAGCAAAAGGCACTTAATTTTAAGACAGTGTGGTCTTCAGGGGAAAACCGAAATGCTCAGAAATGTTACATGGAGTCCAAACCAGGATCTTCTGAGTCAAATATTTCAATGATATGTATTTTCTTTCTAAAATTGCCATATGAGAATTATGTGTAATTCATGGATTATATTCTGACATTTGCACACATGCACAAAAGGCACATTGATTGCAATCAGCCCCACTAGCTACTCTGTTGCACTTATGCCTGCCTTCCATCCTCTTTCTAGCTAGTCCCACCTTGGCTTTAATACATATTTTGTGTGTATATGATCTGATGATTTTAGTCAATGTTTACTTCAGAAACATAGGATATTATTTACAGAAGCAGGTCATCTTCCCTAACTGCTAATAGCGTCTAAGGGAAGAATCAGCTTCATGTGTCCATCCATGATGGGATCTTAACTAGTTTACATATTAAGCAAGTAATCAGCTTCTGGTGTTATGGACAGAAGAAAGCATTTCATAAGACTTACATTTTCCTCTAGCTCCTACATTCTTTCTGCTTCCTATGCCAATATGTTCTGGGAAACTTATAAGAGATTTAATAGATGCTACATGTAGGAATGAGTGTCCAACAACAGCATATTCTTAGTACTCTGACCCTTTTCATGGGTCTTTAGTAACTACTGCCCACTTTAAAAGACTAACACAATTAGATTCTGTGTACATTCACACATGCTTCACTCTGTCCAAGATTTGCTATACTTAAATGTACTTAAAACAGAGAAAATGGCATCTTGAAGTTAAATAAACTCTGTGGGCAATGAGTGGCATTTTCATAATGAGAATGATCTGATGATCTGAAATGTGATTTTGTATTTCACTTGGCTTATTTAAGTTGTGGTCAAATTTTTGTAGGCATGAAAGACATGTAGTAATTTTATGTAACAAGTTCTCTCTTCAACTGCCATCTCAAAGGTGTCTTTCTAGCAATTCTATCTCTTCAGCAGATTTTATCTTGTCTCTAGACTATTTTTCTAACCATTCAGACATGACTTATTTCTTTAATAATAAAAAGAACATAATTACTCCTTATCCACCTTTTTTTCTATAAGTTACAACATCCCCCTTCCTTGGCTCTTCATTACAACAAATGCTGACATTATTTGTATGAGTTATCTGTGATTCTTCTCATGATATATCTTAAAGCTTCTTTCTTCAGACCTTTACACCTATCATTCAACTAGAACTTGCCTTATTCATGTCACCAATGTGCTGAAATTGCACAAGGTAATGACCCATCTCAGGACCATTTTATTTCATCGTATTGGCAGCATGTTGCACAGTTGATCACTCCTTTCTCCTTGATCCATTTTTTCTCATGGAGACTGTGAAATCATGCGTTCTTGCTTCTTTTAGTATCTTGCCTACTCGTTTTTCATCATACTTCTGATGTCTTAATGTTGAGCTGCTCCAGTCGCAGTCACTTGTTTTCCTTTGAAGTTTGACTCTGCTTTGGGTTATCTGTAATTTGGTTTAGGATACCTGCACGCCAGTGACTTCTGAAGGCGTAAGTCCACATTACACTTTTGTATTAGAATTCATACTTAACATGTCTAGCTGCCTATATGACATATGCATGCATCATATGCAGCATCTCCAAAGAGAAAAATTTAAATCGCCTTGCTTAGTCTATCTAGGTAACTCCATCTACCCAACCACTTCAACTTATGCTCCAAAGTAAAGACAGATGTAGCTTTGGTATCTGTCCTGGAACTAGCTCTGGGAGGCCAGGCCTCAAAGTCACAGAGATCCACATGCCTCTGCCTCCCGAGTCCTGGGATTAAAGGCATGTGCCACCACTGCCTGGTTTCTTAAATAAACTCTTAATCATATACAACACTACGCATACAGCAATCTATTATTAGTTCTGTCTTAAACAAACTATATATGGATAATATTTATATATTTGATCATCTCTATCATACATTTTATCAGTAGAGTCTTAATAGAGTTTGTTATTACTCTTGCCCCTCAATAATTTTTTTGATTTTATATATATGTGTGTGTGTGTGTGTGTGCGCGCGCGCGCACATGCGCGCGCGTGTTGTCCAGTTTATTTGAGCATTCAGGGACTGAGAGTTTCATTTATCCAAGAGTCAGATTAAAAGGTCCTTAATTCTAGCATAGAAATTATATTCTGCCAATAACTGAGTATGGAAACAAGCTTCCACAGATCCTACATCATGATCTGACCTTAGCCAAGACCTTGCTTTCACACTTGGGATTCCCTAAGAATAGAGCAAGGTTTGGACTGTAACCTGCAAAACTGTGAACTAATCAAAGATGCTTCTTTGTGATGCTAACTTCGTAAGAAGCTATTATGCAGCAACAGAAAACCAATGCATTTTTTTTCTTTTAAAGATGTTTTATTTATATGGTTAGCAAAGTATTCTTGTGGTAAACCTCTTGTTGGAGTTGGTTATCTTTTTCTAGTATGTTGGTTTCAGGATTCCAAACTGAGGTTAGTATACTCGGCAGCAAACACCTTTGCCAGTTCAGCCACCTTGCTGGCCCTTGTTTAGGTTTACTTTTATTTTCTCTGTTCTCATTTAAACCATAATCCATATCTTAGTCTATAAATGCTTTCTGGAGAAGTAACAACAGTAGAAATTAGGAACACGGCTAGCAGATGCGTCAAAGACACCACTAGAAGGCTCACACACTCTTCTAACCTAGCTCACAGGGGTTCACAGAGATGGAACTTACAACAGGGACCCTGTAGGGAAATGACCTAGCCACTCTTCATGTATGTTACAGTTGTGTTCCTTGGTCATGTTATGGGAATCCTAACAGCAGGAACAGGGGCATCTCCAACTCTTTTACTGGTTTTGGGGACCCTACTCCTCATACTGGGTCATCTTGCCGAGTCTTCACTCATAGGGAGGTGGTTAGCCTTATTGTAATTTGATATGCCATGTTTTATTGATACTCATAGGAGTTATGCCCTTTCTTGGATGGAGATGGAAGAAGAGTTGATTAGGTGGTTGGGGGTGACTATTGGTGAAGAGGTTGGGAGGGGAGGATGGGAGGAGGCTACAACTGGGATGTAAAATAAGTAGGTGATTTAAAAAGAAAAAGAAAAAGAAAAAACATAGCTAATGTGAACAAAGGTGAAAAACCCACACAAAGGGACTAGATAACAGAAGCTGACAAAGATTGATAACTCTATCTAGATCAGCTGTCATCCAATATTGCAAAGCTACTAGTACTTGATTTTACCCATAGTTGTATCACACCCAACAGCAAAGCACTGAGCCAGCCAATATCTTGCATTGAAAGAAGTCTGGTTAGATTAGAAGTTCAACAGCCTGGCAAGGAAGTACTAAGTCAACAACCTGTGGCTCTAAACCTTCCTAGGCTTTCCCACATGTACATGGAAACACAACAGTTGTTCGCTTGTTTTTCCTTTGCTTTTATATTGTTTTTCTATGTAACCAGGGCTGGCAGTAAACTCTTGATCATTTTACCTCTTCCTCCCAAACGGTGGGATTATTACTTTGCCCCTACGTCCAGACAAAATATATTTTCATGCAACTTAAATACTTACTTCTGAATGTAAAAAGTAGTAGTTAGTAACAACTATTAAATTGTTTACTTTTCCTCTTGTTAATTAAATTGGTATATTATAAACACATCAATATGAAATTTAGGAAAAAATCAAGTTTAATCATGAGAAGGGTTGATCAAACCTGAACTTTCCTGTTGAGGGGTTAGCAGTATCTTTGGCCACCAGAGGGCACCCACACAATTTCTTCTAGCATTAACATTCCTAAAAATTATTCTGATTTCCTAACTGGAAGTGAGAACTCAGAGGAAGAAAGATGTCACCAAGCCAAAGAAAGGTGTGTCGCCTTTTGTGTAAGTGAGTGTTAAGATGCCTTTCCATCTTGGGATGAAGCAGGTGGATGAAGAGTCAAGCCACAATCAGACGGCTAACTTGGAAATCCCCTCAGGGTCTCTGCATCCATGACTTACTCTCAATCATTTCCATACAAAAATGCCACATTCCTTTGAAGAACTTAGCTACTAAACACTGAAAAATGAAGATGACCCTGTGAATTCTGACAGTCTAAGGAAGTGTTCACTCGCTCACATGACTGACAATTATCATTTGTCTGCTATGATTATAAGAAATTTTTACTTACATGTTATGTCGAGTTAGTTTTATGTTTCTTGTAATGTGTTAGAAACCTACAGGTATTTTCAAGCAAAATTCATCCAGCTGTTTTGTGTAAAAGCAACAGAACAGAAGATTTCTCTCTTGTGTGACTCTGGGATCCAAAGAACATAAAACCTCACAAAACAAAACAAGTTATTACTTATTCCATATGAAGAAACTTTAATAAGAAATTTGCTTTAGGTATTAGGTATTAGATATAGTTAACTGCAGGAGATAGTGTCGAAAGAAGTATTCTCTCAGAGCCACCCAGGAACAGCAAATAACATGTTGCGTGTGCATGTATTGGCTTTTGTTCTGCCTTCATAATGATTTAACACCATCCTCACACGGGGATTCACTTTCACTGTGTCCCTACTATGTATAACAGCCTTGAAAGGGAACCTTTAAGAGGAGTTGGCAACTGAATGGCTACTGTATTGTACAAGTGCGTGCATATGTGAGATGATGTGTATGGATATGTGTGTGCATGTGTGTTTATGTGTGTGAAGGTATGTATTGCGTGTTTGCTATATGGGTCCTTGTTATCTTCGCTTACATATTTATTCTAGAATGCAAAAAGGTATTTTCAAAGCAGGAGAAAGATTTTTAGCCTTTCTCATGTGAGCTAGCGGTAAATATAAACATATCATAAGATAGGAAAATGGTTTAGAAGTCATGAACAAGGTTGTTTCCTAATTTTCTGAGAAATCTCCATACTGATATCCAAAGGGGCTGTACCAGCTTGCACTCCCACCAGCAATGCAAGAGTATTCCCTTTACCCCACAACCTCTCCAGCATAAGTCTTTACATAAGTACAAATAAAATATCATTTTACAACAACTATTTTTCCACGTTTGTCCTTGGATAAAGGTTCTAATATGCAGATTGTGTTATCATGGTGTTGTTTCCTCACAGGAAACAGAAAAATTTAAGTCACAGGGCCTGATGTGGTGGTGTGCTCTGCTATCTCAGATTTAAGGCTCTTAGAGAAGAGGATCAAGACTTTGAAATCAACACTGGCTATACAGCCAATAGTTCCCAAACAGAAAATGTTAAAGAAATATAGCTTAGCATGTTAATGAAAGCTTCCCCTTGTAATCCACATAAACAATTTTCAAACTTTAGAACTTGGGAAGTACTCAGGACAAGATTCCTGGGAGGTCATCTGGCAGTGTGGGTGAGCTTCATGACAATAAGTTTCTGAAGGGCTTTTTATGATCCAATGAATATGACTCGAGGATGACTCTAGCTACTAAGATGTACATAGATGCTTTGTGTGAAAGTAAACCCCCAAGAGAATCTGGGAGGACAGGAAAGCATAGATAATATGCTGTATGAAAAAAATTTAAAGTAATAAAAATGTAACAAATACTTTAAAAAAGAAAGTAGGCCCTAAGATGAAATCAGTATGCAGATAACATATTATTTGCCTCTACACCTGTAAAATTAGACAACTCAAGCTTTTTTTTCTATGCTTTTTAATTGGACAAATGTCTAAAAACCTTAAAAATCCAATCTAAGGTTTATTATTTATTATGACAAAAGTAACTTGCTCAAGACAAGTACAGTTTGCATAATGCTGAGATCAGAAAGAGGCGCTGCCCACACTCCTCATGAGGGTGAGCAAGGCGTTTCCAGATCATACAGCATCCTTGCCAACACTGTGGCACTGCTTTGCACTCCCTTTAGTCCTTACCTTTTTGAGGATTTGCTTTTCTGAAAGGAACCATCAAAGGAACAGTTACAGGGACCAGGTTGACATCATCAGGAGAAGCTGGGTCACAGAGACCTCACCGTTCCTTCTGAGAGTCAATCCTGCCTCCTCGTGTTTTGTGGTCATGAGATGGCTTCTTCCAATGTCCGAGAGCCTCGGCTAAGTCCAGGAGATCCAGTGAAGTCTGAGTGACGCAGACCTGTCTCCGTGGGCCATGTGCTTTTTATGCTAAACAGTTGGAAGTATAAATTAAGAAAGGGAAAGATCATTACCCTGGGAGTGGGCACAGGCATCTCCATGAAGCAATTACGTTTGAACAGAGTTGTGAAGCCTGGACTTCAGAAAAAATTATTTCCATAAAGAAATGAAAAAAAATCCAATTTAGGGATTACCTCACAGAGAATTGAATTTACTTTCAAAAATAAACACACTAGGAGATATTTCTGTCTGTCTTATTGGAAGACAAAACTTTTTTCTCATCTCTCAGACAGACCCGGGACTCCAGTGAGTCTAGGTAGTCTAAGCTGGCCTCAAACTTGAGAATTTTCCTGCCTCAGTCTTTTGATTATGGGAACTGTAGGTATAACCCACCATGCCTGACTTAAAGGCACGTGTCTTACATCTCTTCCCCAAAGTTCCTCCATTGGGAAATAGCAGTTTACGTCCAGCTCATCACCTATGTTCAAAATGGAGGCTGCCAAGGGCCATTCCTTCCCCCAGAAGGAGCAGTCTGCTAGAGTGTAGCTCACTGTGATTGATGTTCCTAGTCAATGGTAGAAACTTCTCTTCTCTTTTATATCAAAGAGTTCAGAAAACACTGAACAGATGGCAAGGGATTAAGAGCTTGAAATATTTAAACAGAAAAGTCATCTGATCATACCTGTGTCTGAAGGTTATTTTCTTAAATACATTTGCATCTGAGGTTGCCTGTTTATTTCATAACTGATCTCCCTTTTTGAGGGCACTGTCAGGTCAGCCATCCAGAGTTATCATAAAGGACGACAAAACGAAGACAACAAATGTGATCATGAACCTGTATACTTAGTCACCAGTGACTTCCAACATGACAGCCACCCTGATCTCACTCAAATTCAGAAAGGACAAACTTCCTATTGATTACTGGGCAAAGAGAAGCAGGACATGGGCTGTTCTGCTTCAGAGTGCTGTCCATAGAGAAGAGATGAAGAAGAGTGAAGATCTTCATAGAAAACCTAAGCCACGCGAAAGCAAATGTTCAAGAGAAGCCATGCAGACCACCGAATACTGTTAGAAAGGCACATGCCATTCACTGAGGAAAATGCTAGAATCTGTATTTTCTAAACTGCCTTAGCCTAACCCCTGTCCCCAAACCCCATTAACACAGTGTGCTGAAAAGAAAAAAAGCCATGTGCTTCTTCCACTTCCTGCGATGATTAAAGGGGTGATTTTCACCCACAGTGTTTGTTCGTCTACCCAGCACAGGCGCCAAGCCTTTCAATCAACACGTCCTTTTTCCTTAACGCTACTGTTTTACTTAGGAGATAATGTCAAAGGAATTGAGCATTGTGACTGGATAATGGTCTCCCGCTGCAAGATAAACGCTTCAGCATTTATTGAAAATAAATGTTGGAGAAAAGCCAAGACATTTATTTTAAAGTACAAAACTATTTTCTAGTCACAACGTTCAGAGCCCGAGATGCAGCAACTACCTTACCAAATGACTTTTTAAGGAAACCAAGATCATCTGAAAAGAGGAGCCGAATATTGACATCTTCTCTGTGTAATGGCATATTCGGTTCTATAGGTTAAAAAAAACCAAGTTTTTGGTGTGCCACTGATTGGCAATATTGAGTAAATTCTTGCACAAACTCAATCATCTCTTGCTTCATTATTCAGATACGTTTTGTGCTTTCATAAACAAAGTGTCTTTTATTATGCATACTGAAACTCAAGCATAGACTTAAGAGAAGAGCCATTTGCTGCTCTCAGGAGTGGATGCTGATGTTGGGCTGGTGGGGCAACATGTGCCAGGGACTTGGAGCGCTCTTGCTGACAACAGCAACACTTAAGAAAGGAAGGCTTTATTCTTTCAGTATTTGTAGAGGGCCTTGAGACCTGAGATCAGTGAAAGGGAATTTCAACAACTGCTCCTCACAGTATTGAAATTCTGAAGAGCCCCAGAGTAACGTGAAGAGTTAGTGATGAATTCAGAAGTTCCATTTAGTTTACCCTTTACTATAATGGACCTCAATAGTATTCTTCTATACTTAAAAAAAAATGACTGCATGAACATTACCTTTGATTTTTTTTTCAGTGCTATTGTGTTAGCTATAAAAAGTAATCTATGTTCTCAAGTTTTTAAAATTGGCCTCAATAATTAATCAGTACTTATAATTACACCATAGACTTATTTAATGTTATTGGTCTTTGTAATGATTATAAGTAATAGCTACATAAAGTTTTTACATATTTGTCTCAATTAAATTTTGTTTGCTTTCATAAAAGTTATTTGTCCTCAAGATTGAACTTGTAGTGAGACATATGAATCGTAACATTCCAAATTGGTAACTTATTGTTCTGTGTTAGCTGCACAGTATTCTTTCTTGATTACCCAAATTGGTATTTAATTATAAATTTCCCCTTTTGGGCAAGACAGACTGTAAAAGCCCATAGGTTCACTTCCCAGAAACACAAAAACAAATCTGTGTGAACGTGGACTTTGAAGAGTACTGCCTGAACTCCCATAGACACCTCAAGAGATGGTAGTGAAGGCAAGACATGCTTTTTGTAAGATCACCTGCTGGTAAAGTGTCTTCTGCCCATGTTCTGGCAACTAGAGTGGTAGGGCCAGAGGTTTGGTCTGGAAGCCTCAAAAGGTTGTTCAGCCACCCACCTCATACACCGGTTGAAAAGATACATGATGCTGAAAAGCAGAGAAAACAAATTCAGAAGAACAGACCAAGGGGCTCCATGATGCCAAGTTTAGCTTTATTTATTTAGCATGAGATTTATTTAAGCACCAAAAGGCATGTATGATTAGGCATCTTTGTTCATGGTGCCGTCAAGTTGGTTCTAGTAAAGTCTCCATTCTGGTTCTATGAGGTGACTGGAAGAAGTCATCACTGGTTGAAGAGATCAATCTACTTTCCAATCAGATAGTCACCTCTGCTTCAGAGTAAAGCCTCGCCATCACTAGAATCCAAAGTGACTGCAATTCCATACAGAAAACGGGAGACTTTTAAGGGCCTTTTGTGTGATCTTCAAGGGCACTGTAAAAAGGTGACAATAGATGCCTCCTTTAGTGTTATCTTTGCAAAATAGGTTAGTTGCAGTTGGTTTCTAAGCAGAGACTCCTCTGGCAATCAACATGTCTCCACTGGAGAGGTGAGCCAGTGGCCTAAAGTGAAGGAGAAACATCCAAAGAGCAGGCAGAGGGGAAAGGTTAAGTCTCTTTTTAATTGTTTTTGAGTCCAAGTAGGCCAAGTGATGTTTTAGAAAAGGTACTTGCCAAGTTAGATTTGGAGGAGTCAGAAATTTCTGTCGCCATGCACAAGGAATTTTAAAAATGTGGCCCTAATCTACTTTCTTCTGTTTAGGAATCAATTTCCTTTGCTTATTGTACTTTCATCTGGAATTTTATTTCAATGGTTTCCCAGTGATGAAAATATGATGAGATCTTAGTAAGGAAGTTATTGCAATTTCCAGAGACCCCACAGAGAAGATTCCTGACGTGTTATGTGTTTGGGAGTTTATATTTGCTGACTCATGCAATTTGTCTACTGGCCTTCTGAGGTTAGTCTTACTATTGTCTGCTTCCTGGAAGGAAAGCCTGTGAAGCAGAGTATACCAATGCCCCTGCGATCACACAGAAGTGTCCAGGTCAGGGTTTGTATATAGACTACATGTCTCAAAAATGCATAATGTTCTAACCTCAGGGTGACTCTACAATGTGGGCTGACTGGAGGCACTGATAATTAAGATGATTATGCTTTATCTTCCAGGGAAGCAACTTTAGGAGAAATCTATATAATGACAGAGTTTTGTAAGTAATAAGCTTTAAATCAGAATAACCAGCGAAGGTCCATTCCTGATGTGTGCCTCCATGTGGATGTGAGTCTTTGTGCCATGCTTCATGGCCCATGCCTGTTCTAATCAGCTTAATTCAGATCCATTGCAGGAAACGTTTACATGTGCAAAGGATAGAAGGAATGCATTATATAACAATTTTAAAACCAAAATTACTAAATAAATACTTGAACTTTTAAGAAAGAGTGCATCTCTACATGCAAGATATTATTAACAAGGAAATATGCTTCAAGTGGACATTTGGACACAGTCCTTTGACCCCCAGTTAGTCCTAAGTCCTATTACAAGAGTCAAAATGTGCCCAGATAGTTTACACATTAACCACTTTTCTGTCTGCAAAATCAGTAGTTGCTTGTAGTTCTTAGTATGTTGTGGCTGATATCTAGGGCAGCATCTGTTTTCATAAACTGTTAACTATCTACTTTCTGAGTCCTCTTATAGTAACAACATACTTTTGTTTATGATAGCTTTGGCTTTTTGCCTTGTTCAACTATTTCTTGCATAAGATATTTCTCATGAACAAAATTAATGTAGCATATACTTTTGCTTCCAAACGCGTGTATTACTGTTTATTGGAAATATGCATTTCCTTTCTTTACATACGGGCTTATGTCTGCTGCCAATGTAAGAATTAATACCTTGGTTAAATCAAGAGATAATCATATCATCATAGTTGGCATCCAGAAATATTTGTAGTACCTAAGAGAAAGAAACATTCAATAATAGGAAGAACAATCAGGAGTTTAATTTCCAAAAGAAAGTCAGACATTCTCCAGGGATTTATATCACCTGGCTTTTCTACCATGCTGCTTAGCTATGAAAGATTAATGCAAAAACATAGTATCCATTTAATAATGTGGCAGGAAACATTATTCTCCCTTCTTATTTTACCTCTTATTTTGAAGATGTGTTTGTTTCCCACTCTTTCATTGTCAGAATGGACATGGAGTCCTCATATGGAGGAGAGGCTCTTGAACCCTTGACTTTAGCCCTCCATGGCTTTACTTTCAGTTCTCTGAATTTTGTTGACACTACATAAAGTAGTTCAGAACTGGTCAGATGAATCTGACAAACCTGTCAACCTGAGTTTAATTCCCCCAGGACCTGTACTCTGATTTACACACCCACTCTATTGTGGTATGTAAGCATTCAAACACACACACACACACACACACACACACACACACACACACATGCATGTGTATGCGATAATTCTGTAATGAAACTATTCTATCTGTTATATACTTATATACTTTAGTCTGTGCTATTGTGGTAGCCTCATTTAAAGTTAACTTGTGTACATTCAAACATCCTTTGATAAGTTAGTGGTGTGATTTGTCAGGCTGTTTTAGAGAATATGCAGATCATAATGCATCATCAAGGAGCAAATATTATGTCACTATTCCTAGTCACTGCTTCCCACAGGGATTGCTGGTCACTTAGTTTCCCTATGTTCCTTTTTCGACAATTGAGTCTGTTTTTTTCTTTCTGTACACAAATATTTTGTCCTATATTCTTACCATCTCTTTCTCTTTCTTTTGACAAATTAGAAGTTATAGAAATAGAGGGATGGTTCAGGGGGTAACATGCACAATACCCAAGGAGATGGACCTGAGTCTAGACCTGCACAACCTGTGTCAAACACTGAGCATGCCTGAAAACAGAGCACTGTGGGCAAAGAGAAAAGGGATGCCAAACCACACAGTCTAGATCTGCACAACCTGTGTCAAACACTGGGCATGCCTGAAAACACAGCACTGTGGGCAGAGAGGAAAGGGATGCCAAACCACACAGTCTAGATCTGCACAACCTGTGTCAAACACTGAGCATGCCTGAAAACACAGCACTGTGGGCAGAGAGAAAAGGGATGCCAAACCACACAGTCTAGATCTGCACAACCTGTGTCAAACACTGAGCATGCTTGAAAACACAGCACTGTGGGCAGAGGGGGAAGGGAAGCCAAACCACGCAGTCTACCGAAAGGTAAGCTCCAAATTCACTGAGAGAATGTCACAAACAAAGACAATGATGATGATGATGAAATAAAATAAAAACTCGTACTCATCATCCTGTAAAACTTGTTTTGCTTTTGCTGCAGTTTGTGTTCTTCATTGCTTTACCTTAATCCCTGTACCACCGTCTTTAAATAAAGCACACACAGTATACAACTGTATGTTCACCATCCTTACCTCTTGAAGGGAAATCAGTTTTCTTCTAAGAAAACTTTGCAAATGAATAAAAACATCACAGAACAAAGTTGATATAGACTCAAAGTACATACAACTTGAAAAATCTTCTATACACTTTAAGATTGGGCATTCAGAACAGAATCTGTAGAACTTCTCATAAAATTTTACACTTTCAGTGTCAAATATATTTTACATACTTATCTACCACCCAAACAGAAAACACGGTAGCAGAATTAGAATTAGACAGTGATCCTCATGTCCATTTTCTGCACTCAGTCCTGCCTCATGCCCCAATATTTAGCCTTTGCTGTTTTCTTCACACTATCCTGTATCCACATGTACATTTGTTTACACATACGTGTGAAAAGACATGCTAGTTATTTTTCCTTCTGAAATTGTAAGAACTTGCTTAATATTAAGGATACCAAATTCATCCGCTATATTCAGGTTTTAACTTTAACTCTTCTTAGAGCAGAGTAGTATTGTATTTTATAAGGACTAAATTTCCATGATCCGTGCATTTGTTGATGGACAACTAAGTTGATTCCAATTCTTTGCCGCTGTGAATAAAGCAGCAGAAAACATGGGAGTGAAAATAGCACTGTGGTAGGCTATTGAGTTCCCTGGGTGGATGCCCAGGAGTGAAATCACAGGATTACAGGGTAGTACTATTTTTAATGTTTTAAGCATCTCCAAACTGATTTCCACAATTGCTCTATTAATTTTCACCTCAACCAACAGTAAGTAGGGGCTCTGTTCTCTCAGCATCATCTGCTATGCTCCAATTTTTTTTCAAAAGTTCAAGGTCAGGTTGTACTCAAGCACAAGTAACCAGAGTATAAACTAGCATGGGGTACCATTCCATGGGGCCAGAGACCTGCACCATTCTTGTTTGGGCACTGAGTATGAGCAACAGTTAACAGGTAAGGAGCCAGAGCACAAGACTCCTAGTGAGCTGACAGCATTCAAAACAAGCCGCATCTGAGCTGAGATTTTCGGGCACTGGTCTCTACAGAAAGCAGCACTGGTCTTTGAACTGCTGAGGTCACAGGTGGAGGATAACTCCAAGGGACCACAATGCCTAGTGGGCTGGACAAAAGCCTCTGTTAGTACTTGCTCCTATAGTTATAGCGGTTTTACTTTTTCTTACTCTGGAAAGTTTGACAAAGTATTGTTAATGTTTCATTTAGAGCATATTCCTTTCTGTTAAGAAGAGCTTGCATATGTCAGCTGAGTCTGTATTGTGTAGAATGCAGCTTGTGGACTCTCCACTGCCAGAAGGTAGTAATTATTTAGTCTCAAACACTGTTCCTAATATCACCATTTTTGTAACTAGTGATTTGCTCTCATGATTACTTAGATTTAAAAAATGTACTGTATTTCTTATCCAGCTACCTACAAGCTTAAAATAATCATTTATTCATTAGCTAACAATATTTAAATGATTTTTTTTTCTAGTTTGGGTTTCTATGAGAGATTTGTATTTATTTAAATGTCTTTCATTCCTATTAGTTAGAAACCATTTTTTTTCTCCATGATATCTCTAGCAGCTCTCCTGCTGAGACCAGTTGATTTAACATAACTTTCTAGTCCTAACAGATATCTTACTATGTGTTTGCTCTCAGTGAGACTACACACCCCCAGTTCTGGTTGTTTTTTCTTGAAACAAGGTAGAGTTACCTGGAAGAGGAGCCTCAGTGGAGAAAAGTCCTCCATCAGATTGCCTATAAGCATATCTGTGGATCATTTCCTAATGATGGATGTGAAAGGGCCCAGTTCGGTCAGGGCGGTACCACCTCTGGGCAGATGGCCTGAGTTGTATAAAATGACAGGCTGAGTGAGCCATGAGGAGCAAGTCAATAAGCAGAGGTCCCCCATGGCTTCTACTTTAGTTTTTAGCTCCTATCTCTAGGTTTCTGCCTTGTGTTCCCACCCTGAAGTTCCCCCATGCTGGATTATAGCTACAAGCTGAAATAAACCCTTTTCTCTACAATCATTTTTGGTCTTGCTATTTATCACAGCCCATCTCTCCAGAGATTGCTCAGTGGTTAAGAGTACAGTCTGCTTTTTCCAAAGGTCCTGAGTTCAATTCACAAGAACCACATGGTGGCTCCCAACCATCTGTAATGAGATCTGGTGCCCACTTGAGAAAGAGACCTGGTCAGTCATCCTCATCAACTTAGACCATGAAACCCAATATGTACAAGTTCAACAGAACCATCATATACAGACTACCTATGAATGCTTAATAATAAAAATTTATCACAGCACCTTAACTAAAACACTCACAAGACACCACTTGTCCTGAGTACATGGCATGGGGTGGATACCCTTGACTGTGAAGCTTTGTGTGAGTCATCCCAGGCTGGCAGCATGGTAGCTTGATGACATTTGATCCAGGCAAACTAAGTACAATTAAAGGTTAAAAATTTGGAGAGTCACAAAATAACATATCTTTTTTCAAAAGCAACATTTAATACTCAGAGAAATGAGTTTCTCATTCTACTGTCTTTGTGGTCATTAATTGATTCATTTGCATCAGCTTCCTGGTGCAGCCCAGGAATCAGGGCCATGTCTGTCCACTGATGACTGCCTGTTGACTTTCTCCTGTTCCTGTCAGTTGTCCATGTACTATGCTTAGTGATTTACAGCAGAACTCATCACAAACCACATCCATTTTCTTTGTTTAATATTTCCCACCAAACAGTCTCTCTGTCTTCCTGCCTCTGTTATTATCTCATCTCTCTCTATTTATCTTGCTCTCTCCTCCCAATTTTTTTATTACTTCTCAAACTTCATTGCATCTTAAAATAAGGTTTTATACAGCTACTTGGTCTAGATTGTTTGCTGTTGAATGAATTACAAAGCGTTTACAAAGTTAGGAACACCTTTTAAAAAGGCCATGTAGTGTTTAGTTACTGATCACTATTATTTTCAGCACATAGAACTTTGGCAATGGCCTCAGAAAAAAGTTATGAAAAGCATGAGGAGGTACTGAAGGAGGAAGGGGAGGAGTGAGTGCGAGGAGAACTTAGGTCAAAAGGAGATAAAGAGAATAATGAGAAAAAAATAAACGACAAGAGGCTCTGCCGAGAAGATTTGACCCAATGTTTATCTACTAAATCATGTCATATATTGGAAAACATGCCATATGTCAGCTATCAAAATTATCAAATGGCTTAACAGGTATTTTAAATAGTTTACAAGTCATTTATTTTCAGGACAGAAATGCAATTGTTTGAAATAATACACTCTTAGTTCCCATTATTTTTTAAACCAAAACATAAAATCATTCAGAAATTAAGTTATGAAACATAATTGCATGATAGAAAGCTAAGGACTGTGTGAGATTGCATTCCAAGGACTCTGTCTTCCACCCATTCTCAAAGGAACCTTAGTACTCCTGTTAGGTTATAGAACAAATATTTTTCCTAAAGTAGTTTTGTTGAGGTAGTTAGAGATATTGAAAAACACTGGTCTTTTAAATGTAGAAAGTGTTTAGTTACAAATCATCAGAATACGTTATCATTTTAATTTTATTACCATTTTATTCACATTTAATGTAAAACTACAGTGAGACCTTTCCCTATAATATTTCAACATTTTCATATAGTATGATTGACCAAACACAATCTCCTTTATCTATCCACACATACATACACACACACACACACACACACACACACACACACACACACACACACACTTTCTAGCACCTGGTAATTACTGTTTTATATTTAAATCAATTTTGTCGAAGTTTTCTGCATGTCTATCTATTTTTGACTCTATTTCTTTTAACTGACAGGTTAGTTCTATAACTTAAATACCACAGAAAGGACCACCATAATGTGAATACTCATGGATTTCTTTGGTAATGTTTCCTTTGGATATATTCAGAGTCTTATAGCTGGAACACAAATTAGATATGTTTTGTTTTCTGAAAGAATTCCACTCCATTATCCAGCATGGCTAGATGAGAATTCCATTTCTTTTCTGGGATTTCTTAAATATTATCTTACTGGTGTGTGGCAGTAACTCATTGTGGCTGCCATATTTGATTCCCCAATGCCAAATGATGCTGAACATTTTTTCATTTATTTGCATATGAACTATTGGCATATATGTTACTATATATTCTGTTGCTGAGATATATATTTTTACACACTGACAATATTAACAAGAACTTTCTATTTATTTCAGACAAGGATTTCAAGTTGTTCATGACTGCAGAAAAGCAAAGCCTACAGTATTGCCAACTGAGAAAATTAAATCAATTTTCCATTTATAGCTTGATAAAGGTGAACATTAATTTTTTCAGTGTGGCATGTCATCTCTAAAGTGACAGGAAGCTTGCCCCTTTTTGTCAAGAACGCACTCTTGATTTAGAAGTTTTGAAAAAAAAGTAATGTAATAGAAAAGCATCTTGGATTCTTTTCCTGTTTCTGCAATAAAATATCCCAAGAAAAGCAAGGAAAGAAAAAGGGCTTCTTTGAGTTCACAGTTCAAGGACAGAATGTCAAAGAAATTCTGGCAGCAAGGGCCTGAGAGAACAGCACACACAAATAGGAAGCAGAGAGCACTTTCCATACAGTCCAGAAACCCAGCCGAGGAAAGGGTGCTGTGCTTTTTAGTGAGGGTCTCTCTACCTCAGTTATTGTAATCAATGTAATCCCTCACAGGCATACCGGGACCAAAATAATCCCTCATAGACAGACAGACACAGAGCTCAGTAACTTTCACAGATGCACAATGAAGACTATCTGGAGGTCATTCCAGATCCTGCCAAGTTGACATTTAATGCTAATGATCACAAGTGGCTTTACATATATATCCCTGTTCAGGTAAAATTCAAAAATGCTTGAAAATTTGATTGTATTCAGTTTTAGCCAGGGATTTTAGGTGATGATTTTGCTAGAGATTTTAGTGAACGAGATGTTTCTTCAATGTTCTACAAGTTTTTGAAAAGTGTATGACCTAAAACTAAGATAGAATTCCAAAGAGAGTAGTTTTCTTTTCTAAAATCGTTTCATTGGATATTTTGTGCATTAATATGCAAATTGTCTGACTGTTGAAATTAAACTTATGTCTATTCCAAATATGTATCTTCCCACCAACTGATTAGAGCCCATGTCAGAGACACTCGGTATCGAGAGTGGACTTTACTGTTTTATGCCTTCATGCTTCCAAGTGCTTCCTGCTGGACAGACGCTGCAAGAAAGGGGATACCAAAGTCTAAGCTGTAGCAGCTTGAGGCCCACTCTGTCCTGCTGATGCACACTGGTGGACAGGAAAGTACCGATTTCCTTACCTGCTCTCATGGGTAACCTCTCCAGAGTAATTTCTTTCCCTGGTGGGATTTGTGAGTCTTGTGCTTTGGCATGCGGGATGCTGTCTTGGTAAAAAAAAAAAAAAAAACCCCAAAAATAAACAAACAAAAAAAAAACCCAGTCTGTTCTGAGTGAGTCCTGATTTTTTTTTTGGATTTATTTGTCATAGAAAAGTTGCTGTGAAGGAAGACACAAAACCTCTAACCATTATAGAACTCTCACAGTTCTGTTTCATCTTAATTTTATCAATATTTATGTAGTTTCTACTTGTTATGGGCAAAAACACAAAGTCTGAAGTAGTCTCTACCTTGTTGGAGACAAAAGCATGTCTGAATGAAACAACAGGAATGAAAAGATGCATCTCCCGGGGAGGCACTTGTTTTCTTGATGAAAGCCCTCGTCTGCCCAGAATGTGATGGTGTGATTTTCCTCACCTTACAACTTTCCCACAACTTAGGGGAAGATTCAGATTAAACCAATTAACAGAAACAAATGCATGTAAAGCAGAACATTATTAATTTAAAATTCAAGCAGAGCAAACATGGCAGAGCTGCAACTGGAAATCCCTTGGGGTGCAATAAAGAGACCGCGGCCTGCAGGGATGACAGCGTCCTGTTGCTCCTGTATAAGCCTCTTTGCTGAGGGCACCGCTGACTCTGCCTTCCTGCCAGGGGAGCATACATTTCCAGGGCCAGTCCTGGGTGTCCCTGTGTCTATTGCTACTTGCATATTATGTCTGACATTGGAAAGGCTGTTGTGAAGGAGCCATTTTTTTTTTGAAGCTCTGCAGATCTCAAATCCTATGCTTTTCTTATAGTCATGGAGCTGTAAGAAATATTATTTCTCAAATGTGTGTTATCGGTATATGCACACATACTCCCTGATAGTTCCTACTGTCACTTAGAAAAGGAAACAGGCAGCATTCAGCTCTGTGGGAGTTCAGGTTAGATCTCTAAATTATTTTAAATTGGTTTCTAAGCCAGCACCATAGTGTTATGGTATTTTAATATTTTTGGTTTGTGTATTTATTTTCTTTTGAATTTCTATTTATCTCTCATGATTTAAAAAAAATTATTGCACTTATTGGACATGTGTGTCAGCCCATGTGCATGCACAGCTACATGCCACACAGGCAAAGACATCTTGCAAGAGCCAAACCTTTCCTCCACGTGGTTTATGATGAGGAGGAGCTGGAGAAATGGTTTAATTTGTAAAGTGCTCCCTGTACAAACATGAGGACCAGAGTTTAGATCCCTAGCATCTATGTAAATGCTGTGGATGGACCAGAGAGAAGAGGACCCTTAAGACTCAGTAGCCAGACAGTCTCGCCTAAGTCGTGGCTACAGGCTAAGTGAGAGACGCTGTCTGAAAATATGAGGTGAAGAAGAGATTGGAAAAGATATTCTGATGCCTACCTCTGGCCTCCACATGTGAAGATACACATAAACACGAGCATGTCGTACACACACACATGCACACACACACACACACACACACACACACACACACACACACAAAGTTAGGAAAAGATGAGAAAGTATAAAGAAGTTCACGAGGTGTCTCAGTTAATAAATTGCTTCCAAAACAGCATAAGGACTTGAAAGCCCCCAGAGCCCACATAAAAATTTCAACATGTGCCTGAAACCCTAGAGCTGCTGTGGTCAAATTACTAAGATCTAAGTAAGGCCCAAACATCAGCCTTTGATCCTCATATGCAAATATGCACACACACACACACACACACACACACACACACACACACGTTTATCTCTTTTCTTGCTCCCCTTTCTGTCCCTCCCCCAACTCAACCATCCTGTTCCTCATGTTCTCCTCCTGTCCCTTCACCCCTTCCTTTCCCACTCTCACAATTTACTCAGGAGATCTTATCTATTTCTCCCAGTATGGAGTTAGAGAGAAACCTGATGCTATGGAAATTCCCAGGAAAACACAGAGATGACTTCAGCTAAGACTCCAAGCAGTAGTGGAGAGGGTGCCTGAACTGGCTTTCCCCAGTAATCAGATTGATGACCATCCTATTGTCATCATAGAACCTTCATCCGGTAATTGATAGAAACAGATGTAGAAATCCACAGCTGAGCACTGGGATGAGCTCTGGGAGTTTAGTCAAAGAGAAGGAGGAGGGATTATATGAACAAAGGGCTCAAGATCATGATGGGGAAACCCACAAAGACAGCTGCCCTGAGGTAGTAGGAGCTCTTGAACTCTGGATTGACAGCTGGGGAACCTGTGTGGTACCAAACAAGGCCCTCTGAAAGTGGGTGAATGTTATATGGCTTGAGCAATCAGTGGAGCCACTGACAAGGGGACCAGAATTTATCCGTAATGCAGGAACTGGCCTTTTGGAGCAATTCCCAATAAGGGATACCTAGATATGGGGGGGTGGGGGATGGGGGATGGGGGACTTGATCCCACCTAACTTGATAAAGCCCTACCAGTGGATGGGGAGTTGGGTGGGAGGAAGTTGCGGGCGGGGGAGAGGGATAAGGGGAAGGAGGGTTAACTGTGGTTGGTATGTGAAATGAAAAAGAAACTTTTAAATAAAAAAGGTGAAAAAGAAACCATGTATAATATTCATATTAAATTTCTTGGGCCCCTGTGCTAATAATTTAATTTAAAACAACTGCCAAGTTTGCTGTAGTAGACCTGATCAAAGAGACTTAACAAGACACTAAGTACACCACGTGAAAATACGGATGCACTTACAACTATTTTAAACTCTTCACTAAAAATGTTTCATGAGGAACAATTTCTGTGACTGAAAGCTAATATCTGCAATCCCTGTTCGATAACTAAACTGCATTCTACCTAGGTTTTTCTTCTTAAGTCTGGCTTTCTGGCATTCCTATTCAGAGCTAATCATCACCAGAGTCTATTCTAGGAGAACAATCAGATTGGCAATGTGTTGCAACTGGATAAAAAAATTCTACAGGTAATTGTAATGAAAACTGAATCAGCGATAACAGTGTCTTTTTCTATCTTTTCAAACTGCTTATTTGGCCTAAAAATTATAGAGTTAACACTAATATCAGACAGAAACCAAGTTCTCAGGTAAGACAGTTGGTGATTAGGGGAGGTTACTAGGTAAGTACAATATTGACTACAGGACAAGCACATATGTCAGTTCATAGACTATGTTTAGTGTTGATTTCATGCCTATCATAAAAATTTTTTTGGATAATTTTTATCTTTCCTGCCATCCTGAGAAAGTCATCATGGTTGGGTAATGATGTTGATGATGATGGTGATGATGGAAACTGTACACTGATCAGACTTTGTGCTCAATGATATACATATATTATCCTTTGTGTAGAGTCATGAGGAAGGCACCATAATGAGATCTATTTTGCAAACCAAGAGCCAAAGAAGCACCCAATTGAAAAATCAGTGAATGAATTAGAAAAATACCTTCATGAATTATAGCTTGTTCTGTTGCTTGCTTGCCTTGGACCTTTACTGCATTCTAAAATAAGCTCCTATTATTTCCAGTGATAGTCCTTGTAAATTTTGGCTGATTTATAGCTGAACTCTGACATCATTTAGATTATCAAAGAATAGTTATAATAATTATGTCTATTTTATCTTAAATATCTTTTATTCAACTATCATATTGGAGTAAGTTTGATCAATTTCTTACCTGTTAAAGAAAGCTGTGTTTCTAAATTGTTAATGAAAGTTGATTTGCAATACACAGGACAAATAAGCTTAGGCATTATATTTCCAACTTAGGAAATTCTAAGTACTCTCTGTGCATTAGGCATTGTTGGGAGTCTAGACTAAGTTACAATCTCACCTCTCACAGAAATTCTTATCAAATAAAATGAAGAATTTGGGAAGGCTAGGCAGTGCAGCCCTAGTCTTCAGCATTAAATATTTATATATTACTAACTGAACATTGTTATTTTAAAAGATATAGATTGAAAATAATTAAGAATTATTTGTTTGTTTTTATTACAGCTATTACTTTCAAACACACCGACAAATTAGTGTTGTCCTTTAATGTAATTTTGATCTAATGAATGTATTATTGGTCTATCAAGAGTCAAGAACCTAAGTAGTAGCATGTTGGAATTTACATAGTCTAATAGTGTCATAGTTATAATCAAGATCCAAGTATTCGTTTGAACCAGTGTGTTTTTATTTGTTCTGGAATGAGTTTTGACCCCTACCATATGACCATTTTGAGTCACTGAAAATGTGTGTGTTTGTTTGTGTTTGTGTGTGTGTGTGTGTGTGTGTGTGTGTGTGTGTGTGTTTCTACACAGCCCATATAGGACCAAAACTATTTCTGTGAGTCCCTTTAAGCACAAGGTCTTGGATAATTTGGTTTTAGAGGGGGTCAATACCATTCTTCAGAAACTCATCATGCATCTCCTGCATCCTCACTCCCTATTCCTGCTGCATGGCAGGAATATATATATATATTATATATATATATAATATATATATATAATATATATATATTCGTGTGCTTCTGAAATGCTTTCCTCTGATTTTCTGTTGATCCCCATCTACTGTTTTAAATCCTTATTCTCTCTTTCCTAAAAAGCCTTTTCTTATTATTTCAGCTCCCACTGATTTCTTTTCTGATTGTCTCTGTATTCTATGTTACCCTCTTTCAAATGTGCTAATCTTGCTTTCCAGGTATATTTCAAATATATCTAAAGCCAGGAATGTGGTCTTAACATCTTTTGTGTCTCTCTCTAAGAGAGCATGCATTGAATAAATGCTTGAAATCTGCTGTGTTGTATTGAGTCTGTTCTTACATATTTTATGGGACAAAAATACATAGAACTCATTTCAGGTCACTTGCTTCCTTGATACGAACATAAGGGAATAACATAAGCATGCTTTTGATGATTAACACAAGAGTTCTTTCTGGAAATTATAACGAATGGATCCACCCAGTTAGCGTATCAGAAACTGAATTTCCACATGTAATTTATTTTACTTACAGCAGTTTGGGTTTAATTTGACAACTCCCTCATTATAACTAAAAAAGAAAAAAAACCCTCTTCCTCTGTACAAATGTATTTCCATATTTCCATCTCAGTATAAGCACAGCTGTGAACCAATTACTTCAAAGTTCAACAGCTGGCTGTTTCTATCCTTAGCATTGAAGAGAATGTTGAGCTTAATCCTAGGGAGACGCCAAAGCTCAGTACAGAGGTGTTTTGTGCTTTATTCTTCTGTGTTATTTTCTTACTTTGTTTTCATTTCCAGCACAAGTGGGGCATACTTTCTTACCTCTACGGTGTTTATTTTCTATACTTGGTACCTAGATATAATAGATACATTTTAAATCTTCATATAAATATATAATGTGATTGTTTACTAGTTACTGACAGCAACTAGATAAAAAGACATTGTATGGTAGACATCAACATATTTGTCTGAGAAACAAATATTTTCTCAGGCCACTCAAACTGTGAGTGTGTGAAGATGAGAAAAAAATTCACGTTTACCTGTGGCTTCTGGTGTTGGTTACTCTCCTGTGCCCTCTTTCACTGCCAAATTGGCCTTCACTATCCCACAGAGAGAGAAAGAAATTGGTGACTACACAAACTTATTTTCAAGATGTTCTGCCTAGCATGTGCCTTTTAGCATGGAATTGGCTTGAGTAGGTTGCTCTATGTAAGCTCTTGTTGAATCTCCCCACCTCTACTTACGGACAGACTGATTAGACTTGTTTGTATGTGTTCTACAGAGAGGGAACATGCTCTTAATTAACACAGCCTTTATCCCCTCCATTGATAGGAAGAGCAGGGAGGGGGAATGTGTGCTCCAAGCTATAGATAAAGGTCACACTCATTTCCCAGACTCCCTCAGCACTCTCCCCAGGACAGGTGGCTACCATGCTGGGCATATCAAAACGAACTAATTGCTATGGATGTCGCTCAGCCTCTGTTGTGTGTGCTGGGCTTCTGTTCAGTCACTGCATCTTCTAATAATGCTTGGATTCAGTGACTGAGAGGATGTGGGAAAGAAGTAGGGGGTGGCACCCAAGGAGAACTCGGTAAGTAAGTATGCTAAGTAGCCTTGGTTATTTGGTGCAGGGCAGAAGAGGATTTCCCCTGCTTTCTGATCTGCCAAGATTCCTTGGTTAAAAGCACCATCCATACCAATGCACTCTTCCCAGAGATGTTATTCTACCCATCCTGAGAACACTGATACAAGACAAATTTTCCTTCTGATAAAATATCTGCTTTATCTGAGAACAGTTTATGCATAGTCCTGTCTGCGACCTACTTCTTAATTTCCAAACATAAAACAACAGAAACTTATGAATTAACAAACACCAGGAAACCACAGTACTTTTAAAAATTTGTAATGAGAAAATTTAAAACTCAGCTGAGAGAAAGGTGGAAAGGGGCAGGAGGAACAAGAATTGCTGTAGACATGGGGCTGAGAGACATCTGCAAGATGAAGAGGAAGGGGAGGTGTGGAAGTTGGATGGCATCAATTGAACAGGAAACTCTCTAGGTAGTACCATGGCAGAAAAAGTTGCTCCCATCCCACACATGTCGCAGATGTGAGTTTATCTAGACAGCTCTGGTCTTTGTGTTTTCCTAGACTCCTGTCCCATGGTTTGTTCAGGATTTTTCTCCATACACATTGAAGACCTAACTTACTCCATTCTATAACATTTGTTTCAGACTTAATGCAGACTTGACTTACTTTTAATTGCTCCTAACATACCAAATATTTTCAAAACATTCTTATTTCCTCCAAAAAAAATCCCTATGTGAAAATTTCTATGAATCAATGTTATTAGCAATTCCGCATGTCTTTTCTTTTAAGAAAAAGAAATGAATTAATATTTTTCAATATTCATGTAATAATTTATTTGTTCCTCTAAGCAACATTTTTTAATGACTTTTTCTGAATCCAAATCAATATCACATATGAGTTTTGTTCCATTTAAGGCTATTGAGTATCCTATGGCAAAATTATATTTTTCAAAATTTAATAAAAGTGTGTCAATATATGTTATTAGTGGCTTTCACATATATTTATGCAATTAAAGATTCAATATGTACTGACCATATTTTAATAATATTATTAATTTTTAATTGAATATAGTTTCCTTCTGAATATATTCATATGTTAAAATTCCTCGATGTGAGGTCAGAGTTTCAATTACATAGAAAGTCTCTAAGTCACTAGTGGTTATAGTGGTTACTGTACTTGATGCAAAAGAGAGAAAACAGAGAAGGCTTTTTTTTTTCTTTTTACAAAATACCATATTTGCTGCCATCTGAGATACACCCAGCATTTTATAACTCAAAGGAAAAGGTTTGAGTTGGGTGTGGTATCTAACCCATCTAATGCCAGCATTTGGGAGGGAATCTCAGGCACTGTGTTTGCCACAGATTCAAAGACAGCCTTGAGTACAGTTGAGAAACTTTCTCAAAAAAAAAAAAAACTAAATAAATAACAATCCAAGTAATCTGATAATGGAGGATATATATTTTACACGTTTTTTTTTTTTTTTGGTAAAATCAATAGAGAACTGTTTCCCATAAGGCACGAGCAAGTATTCTGTGTGTCTGAGGATGCTGAAGAGAGGAGGAAAGGATGAAAAGGGGCCAGTAGCATGAGAGGCAAAACAGTAGGTGAGCCTTTGCAGAAGGACAAGAAGATGGCAGGGGACAGAGCACACAGGGCACTTCACCGTGGCTTCTATAATGCTAACAGATTCACCGGACTGAATCAGCAAGATCGGCTTAGCATACAGATTTCCCGTTTTCAACTGGTGAAGGAAATAATGGAAATAATGGAAAATGTATGTCATATAACCCACAGAGGGGGAGTTAGATATGGTTCTAGACCCTAGGACTTTCCCTGACAGAAATAACCTTAAGGGGCATAAGTAACGGGACGCCAAGATCATATCTACATCCCAAGGGCCAAGAACACTTCTGTGAATGCCCCATTTGTGCTAATGCGGTCTCAGGGCAAAATATCAAGTGCATTTGAAGATGTAGCTGACCGCTCACAAGGAGAGAGTCTTAAAATCATAATGGAATTCTCGGCAATTACCCGGGTTACTTTAGCTACTTTAGAAACCATTTCATTAGCATCATTATGATGCGGTCCTACTTCCTTTTCCTTATTCTCTAGTGAAGATGAAAGGGAAGTTTTGTTGTTGTTTGTTTGTTCTATTTTGTTTTTACTCTCAGTAATAGGCTGTGGGTTTGGGCTGGGGAAGACTGTCTTAAATTATTCTTACTTGCCTGTGTCAATTCAGTCACAGAAGAGCAGTAATTGGTTTTTAAGTTTATCTGATTATTGTTTATGAGTATGTGTGTGCATATGTGTGAGTATGTGTACACAAGTGTGGGTGTTTACGAAGACCAGAAGGAGTCAGCACATCCTCTGGAGCTGGAGTTGTTGGCACTTGCGAGCTCTCCCAACCTGCATGCTAGGAATCAGACTTGGGTAATCTGGAAAAGCAGCAAGTGCTCTTAACTACAGAGTCATTTCTGCAATCCTGAATAACAATAATTATAAGAGTATCATTTTCTCCTCGGCACTCAATACCGTTACTGAAAATTTTTTTAACAGACATTGTACTATCTGCTATCTAATATCATTTCCTGTCTCCTGTTATCTCATGATAAGTGGCAAACACGCAACTCTGTTAGCTTTTGTAATGCACGCTTTTGTATAAATTCAGGCATATGAAAAGATGAGATTAGCTCTGGAAACTTTAATCAAACAGTGAGCATTGTTTTATCTCAGAGATGATGATTTTGTGACTTTTTCTTTCTTGACAGGAACTTATAACAAAGGTGCCAACCTTAATTCTTTGATTCCTAGTTGGAAGGGCTCCCTTGTGGTTGTTAAATCTGGCTGACATTTTTCTTAAACAATTTTTGGAAGATTCTGAAACTAGAAAGGCTGAATCTTCCAAGAGCCACTGTTCACTATTGTGGGTGAGAGTCTGAAAAATAACGAACAGAACTAAATAATTCTCAGGCTGGGGAGATGGTTCCGTTAATAAGATGCTTATTTATGACACACAGGGACCTGAGTTCAGATCCCAGAATTCAGGTAAAAAGTCAGGCATAAGACCTATTTTTGGAATTCCAGCCCTGAGAGTGTAGAGATGGGCAGATCCCCAAAGGTCACTGATTAGTGTAGCTGAATCAGTGATATGGGTTCAGTAAGAGATCTGTCCCAAAGATAAGCAAAGAACATGATTGAGGAAAGAAAACTGATGTCAATCTCCAGGACACATGCACACACGCGCACACACACACAGAGACACACACACATAGAGACACACACACGCACACACGCACACAGAGGGAAGGAAGGAGGAGAAAGAGAGGGTAGGGAGAGAGAGAGTTTTTAAGCCTTGTCCCCGTTCTAGTTAAAAATAGTAAAACTGGACCCCGTTTGATAATGGTTCCTCTAATACTGGAGAACAGATGCTGAATCAGGAGGTTCCAAACTCACCCCTCACCGAAACATCTGTACTGAAGGACAGAAATTCATGTTAAATTTAAGGAGGCACAGTTAGGATGTGTTGGGGTATGCTAATTTCCTCACACAAGAAAACCCTCTAAGCTAGGCCCCGCTGAAGGAGCCTGGTGTTGGAGGAGCTGCGGCACACTATGGAGGAGTGTTCTCCTGAGTGAAGGACCCTCAGCTCCCACCTCAGGAAGAACTCAGAGCAGGTGATTCTGGGTTTATAGCAGCTCCCCTTCCTTCACTATCAGTAGCTTTTTAAAACTAGAATACGACTGAAAATTCATAGTATTTTTGCTCATTTCTGCATTCTTAACTGCTCATGCCTGATTATATCTTTCACTAAATTGTCAGTTCATAGATCCAAATAATAACAAAATAGATCATCAAAACCAGCAGCTTTTTCTGACTCAATAAGAGTAGTGTCTTTGGTGCTCCTAGTGAACAGTCTGTAGTAAAGCGGACTTAATGCTCGTGTTATCTGGTGAGACCTAATAGTAATTCAAACTCTGTGAATGAGAAGACCATATAACATGCTTTATTTTTGCCCATGTTTCTTGTAAGGGAGTTCAGACACCTCTAAGTTGGTACAGGATACACTCAGTCACCAAATTCTCAACACAAAGGGGTAAGCAGCCTGCGGGTAGGGGTAAAGTAAAGGCAAAAGCAGGGGTAGCAGAAAGCAGGTGTTTGTTATAATAGTGGGTTTTTAAGGAAAAAAGGGAGTGTTGCTAGGGTGAGTTGGTAAAATTCTGATTGGATATATTATCCAAAGAATGAATTTTAACTGTTGGTTCTCAGTGCCCCCTCTAGGTAAAACTCAGTAACCAAATAAAGGAATGGATCTTAGGGGCTCTGTAAAAGTTGAGTATGGATTTTGAGTGACTTAGGGTGAAAGTTCTTTAATGCATTACTGGTATTTCTTTTCCCAGATAAATATACTTTTTCAGGCAGAAAAGGTGTGTAATAGAATATTTTAAAAGTTAACTGTTGTAACTATATTCAAAAAATTTTGTAGAATCAGCCAAGGTGAACATACTGGTTTTGGGGAATTCACCACACTTTCTAAAAGCCTCATTTTTACATACCAGAATGGTGACGCATACTCAAATATTTACGTCAGCATAACTGCAACTGCAGATTACCAGATGCCATAGACGCTCAAGGTCTTGATATAACAGTTGGATACTTACATGCTAAATTTTCTCTTGCCAATGACCTAGCATGTTCATTTGACATTATTTGGGTTTGTTAATTTAACAAAATAGGGCAGCTTTTTAAGTCACATGATCACAATACTGACTTCCACATATTTAAGTCTAGTCTTTTGCTGCTATATCAGATAACATAAATATGGTCTCTTTAGGTAAGAACAACTGTTTAAAAGGTGACATGGCCAAGTGTAAGTTAACATCACCATGTACATTCTGTTCTATAGCTTGAGGACACTATTTAAACTCTGGCCTTTCCCAGTTTACGTGTAGTAATGATTCTATTCTTCTCATTGAATGACTGTGAGGTTAGTTTAGAAATGTACATAGAGCAGGAACATAAATGCCCAACAATGATCATTTACTATTTTTTGTTTGTTTGTTTTTTCGAGGCAGGGTTTCTCTGTAGCTTTGGAGCCTGTCCTGGAACTAGCTCTTGTAGACCAGACTGGCCTCGAACTCACAGAGATTTGCTTGCCTCTCATTTACTCTATTATTAAACTTTGCTATGAGGACAACAGATTTTAAAGATGAAAGTATTAGCACTTTTCTTGGGCAGTGTGTGGCACATCTTTGAGCTCCATCTTTAAGCTTTCTGGCATTTATTAACTTTATTCTGAAGCATGGTCATTTTTCACGTAATGAATTCATCTACATTTAGAGTCTTTAATGATTAGAATAACTGTTTAGCTGTTCAGACCTCAGGAAGTCAGAGCTTACAATGATTGGGTATTTATTTATAGCAAATACTTGTAAGGACATCATAGTTACCACAGTGTCTTGTCAATAAATATTAGACAATGGATTAATGTATATTTTTAATGAGGACGACAAAGTGCCTCAATCCAAATCAAGTTAATTAGTTATTACCATAAAGATAGTAAACTTGATTTAGTATTTTATGTGTAAAGAGCTTCTTGTGTCAATTGTCTCATTTAGTCTTCTCAATCAGCATACAACACAGACACTGTTATAATTCCCATTACAAAAATGTATGGAATGGAGATAAAGTTTTTTGTTGGTGTAGAACTTCTAGGATGAGAGTACAGATGCTCAGTTTCTGGAGCTAATGGTTTAAAATTTTAAAAGATCCTTTAAAAGGACAAAGTAGAAGCAACAGATACTTGTATTGCTTTCTGAAAGAGAGAGACAGAGGAAAAAAAAAACACCTCCTTTAGTGAATCTAGTCCCTGGAGAAAAAAAGTTGTTTATTTCTGTCCAAACTGGTATATAGGTATTTATAACAAGAATCATGAGAAAAAGAAAATGGAAAACAAAGGCTGAGAGTTACACTCTCATCTCAGAGTTATTCAAGAAAATAGGCCTACAGTGATATCAGTGTATAACTTAAGGTTGAACTCTTAGAGATTGTTGTTAAATTCTTTTACTGATACTGTAAACACTGCCTTTAGCTAGCTATGCACTTACTGATACATGTTGTTTCCTAACAAATACTGAAGATAAGAAAACTCTACTCACTTTCTTGCTAATAGAGAAGCCTGCTTAGGTAGCGTAGACAAAAGCTTTTATTCAGAATACTCTGGTTTTGAAAACAATCTTCTTGAAAAAATTAAAATATCAGTAGTTTAAGAAGAACCAAAAAGTTTTGATTCTTCCTCTCAAAGATGTCTCATATACCTTTTCATGGCGGCGGGTCCTTGGTGAGTGCCAC
>JAQHUG010000253.1:1458677-1469283 GCA_028555095.1 Dicrostonyx torquatus | reverse complement strand
GTGACATCATGGGCATGTATCTCTGAGATGCTGAGTAGATGGTCATAGGATGTAGTAAAGAATTCAGGATTGCACAATTTTGTCATTCTGTTGGATCAACCAGAGTATGTGGTCACTCAAATCACAATGTGGTTGTCTTGATAGAATCAACCAGTTGGTCAACAAATGATACATATGGTTTAATAAAAACAATAAAACAATAGAGTTTGTGTCATGAAGAGTAGATTTTTCTTTCTCTCCCTCCAAAACCTACCACATACCCCTCTCTCGCCCTCTTCTCTTTCCTCCCTCCAAACCCTACCACATATCCCTCTCTTTGCTTTCACTCAAGTTCATTATCTCTTAGCGAGAGGGTTCTTGCAAATAGATTGAGCATTTAATATAACTTGTATCCCTAATAGAAGGCCTGCTACAAAGTACAGCTTCACAATATAACCCAAAGGAAAATTTTGCTCTTCTTTTTTTCTTGGTGTATGTGGATGATGGCATGTGGGAAAGGAACAGCAGGTCAACACAAAGTGTCCTGTTAACTGCAATTGGCAGAAAATAATAGCAGAGGAAGAGGGCAGCACAATGAAATATTTTGAAATGAAATACCATCAACTCTTATTTACCTAAACTGAACAATGTTTGTCCTACTATCTCTCAACTTGGATGTTTTCTTAAAGGATTAAGTTTTCACAAATTAAACTGTACTTTTGTTCCAAAATGTTTTTTTTCAAAAATGTTCTCTGAAATATTTTCTTTTAGTATTATTGGTATAACCCAATTGAAAGTGCTGCTTGCTGACATAATTTTAAAGAAATGTACAAACCTTAACAGTAATTGTATTTTATTGATTTGGGAAGAAAATAATCTATGGAAACTTTTAATCCCAGCACTCAGGAGGTAGAGGCAGGTAGATCTCTGTGAGTTCAAGGCTGTCTGGTCTATTATGTCTAGTTTCAGGACAGTCTCCATAACTACAAAGTGTGTGTCTCGAAAATACAAAATGCATACATACATATATACATATATACATACATATAAACAAACCTTCCAATAATTTTAAAGCAATAGTTAAATTGCTTTATAGTTCTTGAATTCCTATGATTTATTCATCACTGGCCCTAGAAAAATTAAGTAAACATTGTATACTTAAAGACTAAAAGACTTTCTTAGGATTTATATTTGCTGTAGTACTAGGGATTGAACCGAAAACCTGTTGCATGCTAGAGACCTCCTCCACCCATCAGCTCTATGCCAAGATACTGCATTTGGTACTTAGGAGATTTCTGAGATGGTACAGAAAGAAGTGTTTACAATGTGATGTGGGAGTGTTCTCCTGTATTTTGTATTACTCTTATTGGTTGAATAAAGAGCTGCCTGGCTTATAAGATAGGTCAGCCCTTAGGTGGGCGGAGTAGACAGAACGGAAGTTCTGAGGAGAAGAAGGAAAGTGAGCGAGACGCCATGAGGCTCCCATGGGAGATGGAGGTACCATAGAACCGTCTGGTAAGTCACCCACCTCGTGGTGACATACAGACTTTTATAATGGGTTAGTTTATGAGGTGAGGGCTAGCCGGGAAAAGGCTAGAGATAATGGGCAAGGCAGTATTTAAATGAATCCAGTTTGTCATATGGTTATTTTGGGTACAGGCGACCAGCGGTGGCTGGGGAATACAACCCGCACACCTTTCCACCTAATTACAACAACAATGTACTGTATGTTTGGTAGAGCATGAAGAAGAGATGGCATATGGAAAAATGAGCCTATGAGCTCACTCTTTTTTTAACTTATTCTCTTTATTAAGTCAATTATCCAATGTTTGAATCCCAAAACTGTCTACTAGTTCAAACCTACCTTAATCTTTGTATCTCTGACACAACACATTGTCCATGTTGAGGTTTTCTGCCTTTCAACTTTACTTTTAACCAGTTTGCAGTTATTTGAGTCTTATCTTTCTCTCTACAGAACACAGAAATTGGGTTTTAAAACAGCAGCAATGGAGGTTCAGCATCAGGCTGATTTTTGGAGAAAACAGGCTGAAATCACAGACACTCTCCTACTTAGGTAGTAACCTAAGCAGAGAAATGCACACGTTCATTCTGAGTGTGCTAAAGAGGAAGGCAGGCAGCTTTAGTTCATTCCACTTTCAAGGGTGAGTCATTCACCCTGCGCCACTGCTGAAGGGAGGCATTTTTATTGATTTGCAGATTAAGAATCTATTTAAAAAGCAATAAATCAATCCTTGTCGTAAAACCTACTGCAACAAGCTCAGGAACTTGAAAGTAATCACTGCTGTTTGATGAGAGCTTAGTTAACTGTGTTTCTCTAATGATAGAGAAAACCATAGCTCATAATGAAGGTGCCGAATATTGAAGATCTTGATGAAAAGTTGGAAGATTGAGCTGGCATAAATCAATGCATGCATCCAGAAGCCTGCAGGTGGGAGGAAGAGCAGAGTGCTTCTGCTGTGTGATTACACTGCATCTGAAAGTCGAAAAGGACCCCAACTCCTCACACACCAAGCTATTGTCAGGATCTAACCAATGCTATGAAAAACAGTTAGAGAGTTATGGTGACAGTAGACTATAATTGGAGATCAAGATTTTTTTTTATTGATTTTTATTGAGCTGTACGGTTTTTCTCTGTTCCCCTCCCTGCCTTACCCCTCCCTTTCAACCCTCCCCCAAGGTCCCCATGCTCCCAATTTACTCAGGAGATCTTGTCTTTTTCTACTTCCCATGTAGATTAGATTTATATTTAGTGTCCTCCTTGTTTAAATTCTCTGAGATTGTGATTTGTAGGCTGATTTTCTTTGCTTTATGTATAACATAAAGATAATTTTTACTAGATGTTTGTTTCTACATAGAAAGAGGTGAAACTACATTAGATCCTATAGACTTGTATACCAGAAAAAAGAACATACCCAGGGAGGCTCCATTGGAGACAACTAACTGTTTTCAAGAGTGTACTAACTGAAGATAACATCTTGCCTAGGGGCTTAGAGGTGACAAAATCTGTCCCTACTTCCTGCTCTGAGTACTGGAGCCCCAGCTGAACCTGTGCAGACCCTTTGCATATTCTGTGAGTTCATATGTGCAACAGGTTTTTTTTTTTTTTTTTGAGGGCAATGTTTCCTTAGAATCACTTTGTCTTTTCTGTCTAGAGATATATTATGGGTCAAATCCTTATACTAGAGAGCATGATATTAGTAGACTGGACTCATCAAAATCTCATTTTTGCTCTACAGTCTTCTGCAAGGGAGTCAGATTACAGAAATTCTATAGAAGAAGAGATAATGCATCTAATCTGAGCTAACTGTTGTTATGTACCATGAGGAAAAGTTCAAAATAAAATCCTACAATGAAAGAAGATTCTACACCTCAAGTTAATGCAATGTAGTTATTAAATATTGGAGTGAATTAGTTAAAATAAAAATCTCTTTATCATATGGTTAAATTGAAGGTTTTCAAATAGAAGGAATTCATTTTATGTGACTCATTTTATATCCTGTATTTGTGTTACATTGTGTAAATATATCCCTAAAATCTTTGTAATGTAGCACAGTACAGAATCCATGTTTTAAATAAGAGCCAAGGCTATGATGATCCTGTTCTTCAAGCAGCTTCCCAGCATCCTTCCTAAGGCATTCTTGAGCCTAGTATCTCATTATTCTCAGTGCCTGATAGACAGACATAGAAAAGAGAGAATATAAAGAAAGCATAAATGAATCTTCGCCTTCTCAAATCAAAATTGAGGCATAAAGATCCTTCAATCAGCCAACACTTGTAACATGGGCACACTAAGAGCAATGCACCTTTTCTAGTCATGCCTTTATGCTAGCAAACAGTAAGCAAGTACTTTGGTGGCAATTTAATTATTTCTGCTACAGCTTTCTTCAGTGCACTTGATTATTGACTGAATGCATTCCTTAAACCAATTCTGTTGGACATTGCATGAAGCAGCTTGAATCTTTAGAAGTCTAGGCATCTTGCTGAAAAACAAGGGCACTAGCGATTGAGAGAGACATATGATTACATAGAGTTGTGGCTGGGTAAATAAGTTGTCACTTTATCCAGTAGAAAATGGTGAGGTGCTAGATTTCTGAATGAGGAATAATATAGCTAAAGATGCTTTTTCACAAACATAGTTTTGGCAACAGGATAGCCATAAACTTTAAAGGGGCAAACTGAGATGAGGAGACCCATTATAAGACTAATGAAGGAAGAAGACAAAGGCAGTGGCAGGAGTCCAGAGCAGGGTGTGAAGGGAAGCAAATGTGTTGTTTAGGAGTGGTGTAGAGAGAACTCATTTTCAACTGTGAAAAACTTTGAAAGATACACACAGACAATTTCATCCTTGTTGCAAGCCTGGGGAACTTCTACGCACCAATATAACAGTTTCAGAAGGAAAAGCAGAATTTGAGGGGAAAATAATAAGTTACATTTTAGAAATGCGGAATTTGATGCACCTGTGTGTCTTCTAAGAGAGTGGAGGTAATCAACCATTGTTGACTGAATTGGGGTTTCAGATGAGGAGACTGACTTAAAGCTATTAGTTTACATGAGCATAAATGATTCCATCGTCAGGAACTGTACAAAATAGGCAGAGGGAGGAATCTAAAGGTGGGCAGCTTGAAGCAGCACCTAAGCGACGCATCTTACATAGAGGAAGGAAAACTGTAGCTGCAGAGTCAGACATTAAGTCAACATTCTGAAAGGAAGGCAACGTCAGCCTAGGATCTAGCTCAGCACCTGTGACTCAGAAGAGACCACTGTTGAGTGGTTTTCCTCAAACCGAATAAGGTCATCCGCTTTGTCGATATTTCAGAGGCCGTTGAAGGCTTCCCGAGTTCACCGTGTTTTTATTTAGAGGATGACAGTTTGTTCTTGATGCCCTCAATCTTGTTTATAAAGTAAGAGGTAAACATGTTTGCAGAGTCACAGGTCACATAGCCAAGGCAAAGGATCACTGTGTGGACTTGGGATCTCTGAGGAAATTATTGACCTTGCAATGAATGCAATTTTGTAAATGCACATTTGATTGATTATGCTGCTTTATTCGGTAGTTTATTTAATGTTACATTGTGGTTCTGTGGCTGTCAAGAATGCTGAACATTGTCCCACACATGCAACTTTGCTCACTTAATTTCATGCTAGAACCCTTGGGAGATAACTGGCAATAGTTGACTCTGCTATTTGCTGGTAACTTATTTCTACTGTACAAACCCTGTCAGAAGATTAATGAAAGAGTAAAATTCAGTATAGTGTGTACATGTCATTGTAGCTAATGATTTCTTCAGTTCTTTATTTGGATGAATAAAATAAAGGTCTGGTTTACCTTATCTATAAGGGATGTTAGTAAAGTCTTTATTTTTATCTTTATAGCCTTTTTATAAGCTCTACATTATTTATAAAATATTTTATATTACTTTTTGGGCTTAAGAGCTTTTATGTGGTAGAAAATACTTGAGTTTATTGATATTTGTAAAATACTTATCCATGGTACAGGCAGTGAGAATGGTGCTGGTGATGTTGAAAAGAGAAGAAAGATTTATTTATGCAGGAATCTTAGAACCTGAAAATCCCATACCAAATGTGCTTCAAGAGACAGAGATATAGATCAGCAGTAGAGCATTTGTGAATTTACAAAGTTCTGAATCAAGTCCCTATATGACAAGCCATAACAAGGAATTAATAAACAAAATGAGCTTCACAGAGATATAAAACAATGAAGTACTTTGTTGGCTTCAATATATTCGGGTTCTTGGAATTTCATGAACTTAAATGTTTAGATCAAGCACAAAACTCTCTGATACAAACCACACAGTGCTGAATTAAAGGGTAAAGTAAAAACTATTCCTGATTCGGAGCTTTGAGACAAAGGTTCCTGTCAAGTTGTAGCTCAATCCCTAGTTCCCCAGGATTTCAACAAGGATGCAATTATCTATGTGTATCTTCCCAAGTTCTTCACAGTTGAAATTGAAATCACACTTGAAGTTTTGTTTTGCTTTGGTTGAATAAGTTTGCCACATTTTCATCATGAATAAAGCACTGAATTAGGCACTAGAGTGATGAATTAAAGTAAGTTTAGAAATTCAGATGTTACCAGCTGCTATATATTAGTGTGACAAAGATTTCTCAAACTAGAACCTTGGCTACAAAGTCATGGAATACTAAAAACTGTAGAAACAAACAAAACCAAAAATCACCTGCAATCTTCCATGGCTATTTACTGTTCATTTATAATAATTTAAATTCCATCCATGCATTTGACACTACAAAACTAAATGTTTCATATACCGGCTACCTCGTTACATAAGGAATATAAGAACAAACTTGTTTCTTCAGCTCATTCAGTTTCTAATAAACCCAGAATACAAATTTTGTTCCATTAAAAATAATGGAATCTCACTATCCTACAGCCATTTAAATGCTTTAGAAAAGAACAGCCTGCTTTTTTATTCCAGGAGCTGTATACAATAAATCTCATTATGAAAATTACCATATTCAGACTATCTTAATAAGGCACATGCTCGCATCTCCACCACCTTCAAACAAACAAATAATGGTGGAAATTATGCGACACTGACAATAGCCAGGAAATGTTATTGAGAAATGAACTTTTTCCTCTTATTTGTTAGAGTAAAACAGCATCTTTCCTCATTTAATGAGCTAAAATGCATCCACATTTTTAACATTCAAATAGATTGAGTAAATGGAGAAAGCCAATGGCTAAAGACATTAATAAATGTTTTACTTACATGTGCTGTGTTGGCGTGTGTGCTGACATAGAAATAGCAACTTCAGTATGTTTTATGATTAAAGATGTAGAGAAATCTACCAGAAGGGCCTGTTGTTATCTGACACGCTTAATTTTCTGCTGATTATTGCTCTGTATTATTCTGTTGTCGATTGTAGTTTGAGTGGAGACCCTTCCAGAGATGACGTACAAAGGCCTACTGGTTCTCAGTGTTATAATTAATTTTCACGGGGGCCCCCCGGGTAATGGGTCCCCAGGGTCGAGACCACATGGTCAGATCTGCAATGGCAGCAGCGGCTGTGGCAGTGGCGGCAGGGAGATGGGAACATGAAACCAGACGGATATTAAAGTTAAGCATTTATTGAGCAGAAGAAGAGAGAGAGAGGGGGAAAGGAGAAAGACAGAAGAGAAGAGAGAGAAAGAGAGGGAAGAAGGGAGGGAGAAGGTGGGAGAGGAAAACGGGAGCCGACTGTCTCTCCCGAGAGCAAGGGGAACAGAGTGAGAATGAAGCTGGAAGTCCAAGCTTGTTTAAGAGTGGGCGTGGCTTTTTTCTTAAAGTGCCAGACAACATTACACTCAGCAAAGCATAGCTCCTGATTAGCTCCTGGCTGATGCCCACCTCTTCTTCCTAAGATACCAAAGGCATGGTGCACTAGGCAGATACATTCAGCTCTTGTCTAGACAACAAGAGGCAGATGCAGCTGGAGTATATAGATTATGTCACAATGCAGTCCTTAAGATGGTGCTTCAATCCATTGTTGGGCCATTCTAAGGTCAGTTTTCCTTTTCTGTACCTGCGCATTAATTATATTTCTGTGTTATTTCCTGGTGAAGGCAAAGTGACGCAGAGCCATACTGCCTAGTAGTGATGTAAAATAATGCAGGGCAACTGTACTACCTACTAAAAGAGTCCTCTTCTGGATTGACTTTCAGTCCCTAGGGCTCCAGGGGAAATAGATCTATACATATTCTCATGTGTTTCTCTTACTGAGTTGTTCTCCTCCAACACAATATGGACACTAGCCTCTTGGCTAAGATGCCATGATCCTGGTGTTAGTTCTTGCAACTACATGGTTTCAGGCTTGTATTTAAATTGCCGTCTGAACTCTCAACCATAGCAGTTTACTTGCTTAATTCTGTGACTCTAACTCTTTAAATGGGCGCACTAGAGCTGCTTCTCCGCATCTACCCGATGCTATAGAGATCAAATGAATGCTTTTGATGTAATGAAATCAAATGGAAGGCTCTTGAGCTCTGAGGTTCTAATTAAATCTTATGATTAAAATAAAAAAAACCCTTCAATTGGAAACACACATTCAGGGTACGGCTCTTTTACTTCCATTTTTGCAAATAAGAGAGTCTTGGACTACAATTGGATCCATTTGCATTTGACTATCATTCCCAATGTCTCTTAAAATCTAGTATTGACACAGAAAGTTAATATGCAAGGTTAAGAACATTGTTTACTGATTGCAGTTAATTAATTATACATTCTATTTTTATCTCCATAGGATGCAGTCAATGAACACCGTTCTTGCACAGCCCAGGTCAAATGGTTTAAATGATTTTTCAAATGGGGAACGAGAGTTTTGATTCTATAGTCTATTTAAAATAATAGTGGATGTACAGGCTTCAAATGCCTATGATTACAGCTTAAGGAATTAAGGAATGATTTGGTTATGAGAGTTAGGAGTTTCTAATCTCATTTTCACCGCTAATTACAGGGTAAGTTTAGAAAATCATATGCAGGAAAGAGCATCTGTCTTCTAAATTCTCTTGATGTAAGATGATAATAACCCTTACTTGTTTCTTCTACATCAGAGTTTTTGTAGAGAGTTGTTGGTGTAATTCAGGATTTGGAGCTAAGAGTATAGAAAACAATGGCATAAGAGCTTCAGGAGACTTTGGGGATATGCCCCCAGTGTGTTCAGCACTTGTCAGCATCTTCTTTTGTTTATACTGAATGTGCCAGTAACAGTCCAGTATTTGAACACCTCTCTTGAAATCCTGTACTCCATTTGTTTATTATGGGACAATACAGCATAATGACTTAACATGTGATAAAATGCTTGGTCCTCCTCTTCCTGCCTTTGTGACCTCATATAGATTACCTATATGTTACTGAAACTAGATTTTCTAAGGAACTAAAAATAAAACTACTTCAATATGTCTTTTGTGGTAATTATATAAAAACATATAACATTATTATAGTTGTTAGGATCAGAGCCTGGGTCCTGGTAGTTTTGAGAAGATAGGTTTAGCCAGCCTTCCTCAGACGGCAACTGAAAAAGACAAAAAACAGTTAAAGAGAAAGAAGTTGCATTCAATGTGGCTGCATTGAGAAGAGGGACAAGTAAAAGAGAACCAGTGACCCCAAGCCCAACTTCTGGGTCCAGCCATGAGATTTAGGGTTAATTTGAAGAGGATAGTTTGCTTAACTAGGTATTCCTTATCTATCATTATCTTATCTCTATTCTTTCCTGAATTGTTTTTCAAAACGATGTTAGAAATGTGTGAAATCTCTTCCTGGGAGACAAGTTTCTCTGGCTGACTTTAGCCTTTTTCTTTTCCCATCATGAGATTCCTGCAGAAATTGTATATCTTTGAGGACCATTGTTTCAATAGTCAGATTGGCGCATGAAGAGGTACAGGTTTCTCTCTTTAGAATATCTTTTCTTCTGCCGGGACAACTTAAGCTAAGTACTAGTGATGGTTGATTTTTGTATTTGCTTTTTTTCCCCTAAGCCATTTTAGACTCAGACAAGCATTTAAATCTCAATATTTTGTTGCCTGAAACACATTAAAGTATTACCTGTACTTGTGATATATATTTCTGAGAGTAATTGCTTTTATTCCATCCATGGGCATCCCAGCTAGAATAAACATGTGAGTACATCTGAGAATGTGTCATATGCAGCCATTCATCTGGCAGCACTGCTCACTGAGTACATTCCAAATTGAATGATCAATGTATTTCTGCCAAAGACACAATGAGCAAATCAGACTTACTGATTGATTAGAAAGAAAGGAACTCTGATTATACACAGCGGAGGACCTGGTGACCACAGCACGTCTCACTTGCAGACAATTCTGACAATAGAAGAGAGAATGGGAAAAGAACAAGGAGAAAGGGCAGAGTTGAAACGAGACAGATGAAAATCTCTTGGTGCTTTCTCTGTTCCTGCAGTCAAGCCTCACCAATGCCCACCCTTTCTTTGGCACAGTTTTCTGTACTTCTTCACCAAATTTCTGAATGCTTTCTCTCTCATTCTGCTTTCCTCTCCAGGTTCTAGTTCCAAACTCAGCAGAACTGAACCGGTACTCACCTGGATAAGTCTGCTGCCCTAACGTGTATAGTTTTGGGGAAAAAGGAGACACATGGGGGCATCTAGCCAAGAACTGTCTTCAGAATAATATATTCCAAATCAATTTCCAGAATGCTAGAAAAGGAGGAAAGGTTTATATAAACATTCAAACCAAATAACATTATTATGAAGCAGATTCTATAGAAAAGAATGACCTTCCATTGAGAAGGGAAGAGTCATAATTCCTCTCAAAGAATAAGGGTGTTTTATAAATTACTTCACATTAAATTGAGGCCTATTAATTATAGAAGATATTTTTTCAAGTTGGAAAGAAAAAAATAAGTGAGAAATTCTGCTGCTTACACATAATACTTGTGAAATCCTCTCTGTGTAAGACGGCAGAACCACACATGGTAGAGTAAGAAGACGGCAGAACCACACATGGTAGAGTAAGAAGATGGCAGAACCACACATGGTAGAGTAAGAAGACGGCAGAACCACACATGGTAGAGTAAGAAGACGGCAGAACCACACATGGTAGAGTAAGAAGACG
>JAQHUG010000253.1:1432948-1458372 GCA_028555095.1 Dicrostonyx torquatus | reverse complement strand
CTGGTCTACAAGAGCTAGTTCCAGGACAGGCTCCAAAGCTACAGAGAAACCCTGTCTCGAAAAACCAAAAAAAAAAAAAAAAAAAAAAAAAGAATTGCTCTGTGTGACACTACGAAGCCAAGAAATGTATTCTAAGAACTCCCAAATAATTTATATTAGAATGTGTGTTCTTCTCTAAGTGTTTTATTTGTTGTTTCTATTTTCTGTTCATTTGCAAGCCAATAGCACACTCTTATCATTAAAAAATAATTATGTGAAGGGAAAATAAATTTATATGTATGACTATCAGAGAAATTAAATGGTCAAAGCCAAGGTTTAAAAAGTTGCTGTGGTAGTTTGAATGTAATTGTCCCCATAATATCATAGGACTATATCAATGCTCCTAGACAGTATTGAAGAGTATGCTTTTCTTGGAGTGGGTATGGCCTTGCTGGAGGAAGTGTGTCACTGTGAGACAGGCTTTGAAGTTTCCTATGCTCAGGGTCTCAGTCACCTTCCTGTTGTCTGCAAAATATAGGACTTCCAGTTATTCCTCCAGTACCATGTCTGCCCGCACAACGGCATGCTCACCATCTTGCTGATAATGGACTGCACCCCTGAAACTGTAATCAAGACCCCTCCGTTAAATATTTCACTCATAATAATTGCAAGGGTCTAGGTATATTTTTAGAGCAAGAGAAACCTTAAGACAGTATCGCAAAGAATGACTGCAGAAGATAGGAATATAAATTTCAATAAACTACAGCTCAAACTTTTAACCCGTTCAACAGTCCTGTCAGGGAAATTGAACACTACCTTTCAAAATGTTAACAAATTACAAAAACAAAACCCAGAAGAAAAAAATATCTGGGTTAAACACGTATGATACCTGATAATAACTTCTCTGGCTCCAATTACACTGTTCATCCACATTTTTGTGAAGGACCAGCTAAGGAAGTTCCCAGGCTCGCAGGCTGTGATGTTAGGTATAGTACAGGTATGTTCCTTAAACAATGCTAATTAAGAACTCCTCCACAACTCTGAACAAACTGGACGACTGGATTTGGGCTTAGAGTTGGAAATGGAAGTATATTAGTGTTGGAAAACACATTAGGGCACTAAATCACCTGATGACTATGTCTTAAAAATATGAACTTCCCACTTAAAAAATGATGGCTATTTACAGAAAAGTAGAATTTTCTTACAAAGAATTAACTTGTTTTCCTTTGATTTGAATATTTTGGAATCTAAGAACTAAAATAAGCATCTTTTTAGGGTAACCAATAACATTGTTTCTAGCACAAACATTTCAGGGGATCTATGGGACAGCTTTTGAAAATGATTGCATGAAGCAGAACCATAAGATGGGGGGACTGCGAATCAATTAATCACACAATAGTTTCAAATATGGTGTACTACGGTTTTTATTTATTAAAAGGAAAATTCACAGATCACAACCAGTAAATAGGAACTGGTCAAACATCCAGGTGTTGCACGTGGGAGGGAGTAGGCGGGAGCATGGCTTTTTGGTACCCAAAGCCACGCCCCACCTGGTCCTGCCTCTCAAAGGCCATTGACTGAAGGAAGTTCCCCATCACCTCCCTCTTTTGTCTAAATAAGAGAGTTCCAAACCCAATACCAAACTATATACAATAAGAATAGATATCAAGTATAATAAAATTATAACCAGTATAAACAATATTAAGCAAGGAACTATTCTAAATGTTTCAATAATCATTCTACTCTTAGGAGTCTATGTCTAATTTAGAAATGGCTTGGCTAAATTATAAGAGGAAAGTAACTACTACTATCTAATCTTCAATCCTATCGAAGGCCTGAGAAAGGAGATAATATTACTTGAGTAGGCTGAAAGTGCAATCAAGCAGCTTCCAAAATGTGCAGTAGATGACAGAGACAGCTGGCTACCTAGATAATCACCAACAGTCCCCTTTGCAATGCTGAAGCAACCAACTTTGGCTAAGGCCTACAGTAACCATTTTCAGAGCCAGGAAAATTTTCAAAACTGTTTTACTCTGTCTTGGCAAGGTTTAGTAATTTTTTTAATCTTGTATCCTGCTTGTCCAGTCAGGACACAGTGCATTTTATCAGTGATTGAGGCCCGGAGAGTTGCTTAAATATATTTCAAGCTAGCTTTTATATCCTAAACTAACTCATCTCCATTAATCTGTACATAACCATGAGGTCATAGCCTTCCAGCAGGCTCTGGAAGAGGCATTTGTCTCCTGTGGTGGATCCTTGGCTTCTCAGTGACTCTGCCTACTCTCTCTATATATTTTCCATCCTGGCTATATTCTGTTAAGCCATTGGCCAAAAGCAGCTTCTTTATTCATTAACTAATAAAAGCAAGACTTACACAGAAGGACTTTCCACACCAACATGGCAAGATATAACCCATTTAACCGTTGGTTTTACTTGGTAATAAAACTTGTTTAGTTGGGGCATTGTCTCTCTCCTTTATATTAACTCAATGTAAATGTCTTTTGTATAATATATATTTTAGGAAGCCTCTATAGTAGTATGAGTCTATATGACTGTCTGTAATGCATATAGTATTATCTGTCCATTCAGTATTAAAAACACTGTATTACATTCAGTATTGCAGAAGACACTGCTTACTCTTGTCATTTATGGAGAATTTGAACTGGTACACAGCTAGACATTTTATCCCTGCTCACTAGCATTCATGGTGCTGGTAGATACTATTCATGCAAAATAATCACCAATTTCAACAATCTACAAACACTGACACCTACAACAGTGATTTGCCTGCAAGATATAGTTGTATAGTAGTGGATCAAATGTTATGGGAATGGCCAATCACTTTAAAAATTTAATTTGAGGCTGATTTAATGAGATGGAACCCATTCCTTACACTGATAAAGTGACCAAGAACCTGAGACTAAATAGGACGCAGGCCCTAAAAGGAAACCTACTAGTATAATTCTTGTAAAATAAGAAACATAGCAATAAAAAGAATCACGATAAAATATTGTTATATACATAGATCATAACCTCACTCAACCTTCATCAGAGAAACTTTTTCTTGCAACAAATGGTAGTTAACACAGATACCCATAATATGACAATATATAGAGAGTGAGAGACTTTTGAGTATTTTTCTCTAAATGAGATGTCTTTATCACATCCTCCCCTCAGAGATCATGGATCTTTGTAGAAGAAGAAAGTGAAAGATGATGAATGCCTGAGGGGACAGATGACTCCAAGAATAGTATCTTCCATAAGCAGTAGGGCTGGGGGCACAAATGAATTCACATAGACTGTCACAGCCTAAACAAGATCTGTAAAAGTAAAAGCCAGACATAATCTGAGCATGGAGCAGGAGAAGTATGCACAAAGTCCCACCTTTCTCCACGAGGCTATTTCCAATTAAAACCTTCTGGGAGAGGGAAGACCAATCTTCTTCGACGTAGGCATGATAGGTATGTTAGCCACATGTCAGGGCAAGCCCCATGCTCCAGAGTAGTTGGTCTCACAAAGCTAGCTCCACTGTTTTGTATGCTTTGATTTTTATCTGTTTGTTTTAATTTCTACATTTTGGTGATCATTAGAGAGAGAAAGAGAAAGAACACATTATGGTTGACTAGAATGAGGGGGAGAATATGGGAGAAGGGGAAATATGATCAAAATATATTTTATAAAATTATTTAAAGCTAATAAATACAAAAAGTAAAATAAATATCTGCTTAATGACTTGAATTAACTTACATCATATTATTTCAAGTGGCATTTCATTTAAACATTAAATAGTTTTTCCAGAAAATATGTAAGTATACCTCTCACTGGAATAGTTTGAAGAGTCTACTTTAATAACACTAATGATACTTCGACTCTCAAGTGTTAATTAGCTAGCAGTGTTGTTGAATTTTAAAGTCATTTAAAAATAAATTTATGGAATATAAGTTCAGCACAAAATATTTCATCTGTGGGGTACTTGCTTATTTCAATAACTATTTGACATAGAAATAAACTTTTAATTATGTGTGTATGTAATGAAGTGCATGGAAGTAGGAAATAAAACTGGTTTCAACCCATTCTTTTGATTCTTTCCATTGATAAAGACAAGATGGTGAGTACCAATGCTAAGAGGCAAACATCAGCTAATGTATAGTTCTACTGCATAGTTCTACTGTCTAGTTTTCCTGGCAAATGGGAAATCTCAGTAGAGATTCTTCTTTCACTCAATGATTTGGTTGAAGAAGCAGTGCTATAATGGACCATAGGAAAAGATGCTGAATTTTGTATGTATTTTTCTGTCCAAGTTTGATTATAATATACATTAAGCATGTTCCATATTTTATTGACTCTCATTGTCTGTATTATCAATTGTGTGTTAGTATGCACAAACAATTCCTATAAATATAAATCTCTGATTTATATATAAAATGATAATGACCAGAAAAAAATATTGCTGAATCACTGTGTGAAGCTTGGAAAATTATTAGCTGCAAACCACACAACCAGAATTTGGGACACTGAGATTTGTAAATGGAATTCAAGAAGTAACGCTCTTAAATTTTTAGCATTAGAACTTGCATTAAAAGCAGACTAATACCACTTTTTTTCTATTGGTTTTTCCAATATAGAGTTCCTTTGTGTAGTCCTAGCTCTTCTGGTCCTCACTTTGAAGACCAGGCTGGTCTCAAACTCAAAAAAAAAAAATCTTCCTGCTCTCTGCCTCCCGAGTACGGGGACAAATAGCATGTACCACTACTGCACAGGGAACAGTCTAACACAAATTATAACACACCATGTGAGAGTAGAATTTACAGCATAGTATTATACTCATAATCTTGGATTTCTTGCAAATTAATGACTAAAATGTTCAGGTAACTGATGAGGTAGACTAAGATTAGACAGTTAAGAAGTCCACAGGAGAAGAAGCTATTTGAATGGAATTTGATAGGATGATTTAATACCCACAAATTATAATGTAATGTCTGCACAGTGAATGAGAAGTTTCTGGGAAAAGCTTGGTAGGGACAAAATGTTTAGTAGATATGAGAGATATGACCTAATGGTTTAGTACTTCTAGAGTAGAGAAGGGGAGATAACGTTTGAGAAATTATATTAGACTATTTATTAAGTAGGAGCACATGAAGGGCTTTTGTGCTAAGATGAAGGTGATGGATTTTATTCTAAGTGGTAAGACAGGGTAGAAGTGTAGCTCAGAATGATCACTCTCTAGTAGTACAGAGAACTGAGTCCGTTAGAAGTGTCACTGGAGTAATTTACATCAATGAAGTCTACCTACAACAACACTGGCTAGGAAAAAAGTCCAAGGCATTAAAAAATAAAGAATAAAAGACTTGACAAATTTGCTATTTCTAAGTAGCAGCTGCAAACGATTCTCAGCTTTCTGTCCACTCTAACTCTGTCATGGGGCTACTGGTAGAGAATAGAGGCAGCTTTGAAGATGAGCTCTTTAGCTAATCTTATTGCTGTAACAAAACGCATGACCTCAGCAACTCAAGGACAGAGTTTCAGAGTGATTTCAAATGATTATGGCATGCAGTGGCTCAGTGTGGTAGCATCTCCCATGGTCCTACACCTGGAGGCAGAGAATAGAGAGGACCAGGCAAGTATAGCCTTTACAGACCTGCACATAGTCACCTAATTTGGCTAGCCTGGCCCTACTTCCTAAGGATTACGAGAGTCCCTCAAAATAACGCCATAACCTGGGAGCAAGTGGTTGAAGAGTAAACCTCTGCTTCACATTCCACATCCAAACCATAGCAAAAGCCAAAGATTTAGCAGAAGGAAATAAAAGAAGTGTTCCTCATTTTCAAGCTTGAAAGAAACCACTGCTAGTACGTTCCTCACCCCCAAGGGGGGGAAAAATTGAGCCAAACTTTTATTACATATTGTGAGCTACTCAAGTGGAAACATTCGATCTTAGAAGTGATGAATGAAGTCGTTTTTCTCTCTGTCCAAACAATGCTCAGCTAACTGCTGAGTGTTTGCAACTGTTGCTGGTTTTACCAGCTTAGCTTCCTCAAAGCTTTGCTTGGCTTTAAAAAATGAGATTGGAAAGCTTCTGTGCAATGTTTCGGGAGCTTTTCTTCTGAATTGTTGAGCTGACTAATTCATGTATAATTGCTGAATTAAGGTTAATGGTTTGAGTCTTAACATCACTAGTACTTTTCATTTTGTTGAGAATGTCTTTGGAAATTGTCAAATAAGATTTGTTGCTTCCTAGACTTCAGTTTCTTAAACATTCATCGCCACTTCTCAGACATTCAAATGTATATGATAAAAAACATTGTGCCTGCCTGCTGTAGCTAAGATTTTCATGGTAACAATTTGGATTAAAATAGTAACATATTTCCTTAAGATTTACCCTCAATGTTAATGAAGTTAGAAAGTCAGAACTTGACAATAGCAACTTAATTGAACTTAAAAGAAAAAGCATGAAAAAAAAGAAAGCCTCATGAAAGTGTTTTCTCTGAAATAATGGCTACATGATACTGTAAATATTGCCTAGCTGTATTCAAAGACATGAGTGATTTTTTTTTAAAGAAAAGGTACGATTTTTAATGTGGCTAAATCTTTATTTAGCAGTTACTAGCTCTTAAATAAAGAAAAGTTTGTGTCATACACCTTAACAAGGTCAAGCACATTTTTACTTGTTCATTATCTTCTTGATGAAAAGTGAGCATAGAGAGTTCAACATTATCACATTCCTATGTACTTATCTGTGTATTTTCACATCTCCCTGCTCCATGGTGTATGGATGTTACAAAACAGGTTAGGTTATGCGTTCCCTATCTTCTCCTGTCATACACTGTAGAGATATGACATACATTGGTTTTCTAGAGTTTTCATAGCAAAAAAGAAAACCAAAACCAAAAAAACTATTCTCACTCATTATGGAGGCTAGAGTTCAAAGTCAAAATTTCGTCACAGCCATGCTCTCTGTGAAAGATCTAGGGCTATCTTTCCTCTTGCTATCCTTATTTTGTCATTTTCTTGTTTGGCCTTTGGATTTATCGTCTTCATCCCACCGATTAGCTCTTCACCCATGTATTCACTTTTCTTTTATAAAGATACCACCCATTTCGATTATGGCAAATCCGAACCATCAGTCTAAAGCATCATTCTAACTTGAGTACACTCATAAAAATTTATTTTCAAATACATATGAATTATTTGGTTTTAAATAGGTGAAAGTTTAAGGTAGAAATTGACGGAAAGAAATGCTATAAAACCCAAAATACACGTTGATATTTGCATGGTTTGGTAATAGTTGTGTGACAGTAAATCTTTCTTTCAAAATAAATTTGTGTTAACGTTAGAGAATTTTCCATCCATGTCCTAACTAGGGCTTATCCTGTTTAACTTCCAAGATCAGGAAAATTCTGATTACTATGGCCATACTCACAACATCTGTGGTTACCAACACAGGTTTTGCATTAGATGAAGCTACCCACATTCTAGCAGAGGGAAAAGAGATACATGTGCCCTAACTAATGGGATATAGAAAGCCAATGGGTACTGAGGAATGGAAAGTCAATTTTCTTTAAGAGTGTGTCCCTTAATATATTGGTCACACTAAGTAGATAGCCCCATACCCAGTAAGTAGTAAATTTTTTGAAAGAGGGGATATGGGTGTGTTATGAACATGGTAGGAATTAGGGGAAGAAGGCATAAAAATGCTCAAACTATTTTGCACAAACTTATCACAAGCCTTTTAAAAATTTTATTTAGCTTTACTCGTGTGCATTGGTATGAAGGTGTCAGATCCCTGGAATTGGAGTTACAAACAGATATGAGCTGCCATGTGTGCCAGGAATTGAACACAGGTCCTCTGGAAAAGCAGTCAGTGCTCTTAACCTCTTAACCATGTCTCCAGCCCCTCACAAACAGGTTTTTTTTTTTAGTCTTTTCTCCCTTCCTTTCTTTTTTGTTATTGTTTATTTATTTACATTTTGTTTGTCTGTTTTTTTGTTGTTTATTTTACTACCTGGTCACAGTTTCCCCTCCCTCTTCTCCTTTAAGTCCTTATCCCCATCCCAACCTATTCTTTCCCCACCGCAATCCACTCGTTCCCCATTTTTGTTCAGGAAGGAGCATGTCTCTCAGGGATATCATCCAAACATATCAAGTTGCACTAAGACTAAGCACCTCCCCATGTATTAAGGCTGGGCAAGTGGCCCCTGTATGAGGCAAAGGCAATAAAAAGTGGTCAAACAGAAATCGTACACACACAAGTAAGTGACACCAAATTGACTCAAAGGTTGTATTTAAATATCAGTGTGTGTATGTATAGTCAGTCAGAGGTTTATATGTCAGTGGGTATCCAAAGAAAAAGGTTATTAATTTGAGAGGGAATTAGGGTATCTAAGAGAAACCTTATGCAGGGAGTATGAAGACAGACTTTCATGTTTGGCAGAGTTTACTGTTGACCTCTGCTTAGGCTTGAGGCTTCTTTCTTAGCTTCCAGGTGGTAGTGAGCTTCTAGTCTTCCACGCTTCTCCCGCCTATGTACTCACTGTGCAGCACACCGAGGCTGCTTAGCATCACAGTCCTCCTGCTCAAGTCCCCACTCTATTTTCATTTAAGTTAAAGGTTAATACAGAAGAAAGTATAAGCAGGGTGCAGGCAGGCACAGAGTCTGTTCTTCAGCGTGGAGTACAAGTGACCTTAAAGGAGGTATTTACACTTGTACCTCATCCATCCCTCCTGTTAGCCATCATGGCCTTCTTCTAATGCTTTTTTCCTTTACATGTCAATTCTCCACTGCAGAACATAGTGTTTCTCTCTGATACTTTATCGGAGTGTGAACTCTGTATAGGCTGGTGTCTTTACTTTGGTTATTGATATTTTTTTTCATGAGTTTAGGAATGTGTCTATAATAAAATCATCATTTTTTTAGTGAATAATGGTTGTGTTAATTTTCAAATATAGAGATAGAAATTTAACATTAGCTACAATAGTTTAAAGTAGTTACCTCCTTGAGACTGTTTGGTTATAGTTGTGAACTTAAATGGAATCACGTATTATTGCTACAAACTGTTTAGCACATTCTCCTCTTTGAACTACTTACAAATATTCCTTATATGAAAATTAAATTGAATCATTAAATGAGAAGGGAGGGTAAGCATTATATTATGTGATAACAGACAAACAGGGAGAATGAAACAGCTAATGTTCTTTTGTGTGCTTATTTCTTCTATGTAGCATTTTCACTTTTCATCTGATCCAAAGGATGTGATGTCCATGTCTGATGTGATGGCCATGTTTTAGATTTCCTTTGGAATACCCTGGGGGAACCTAGTGCTAAGGAGGTATAGACCCTTGTTTTCAACTGTCCACTACTATGTTATCAATAAAACCTCTGTCAATATACCTACTGACTCTTCCAATTTTTCTTTAATTTTATTGCAACTAGTAAAACCCATTCAAATAATTTGGGAAAATTTATATAATCATACCACAGCAGGTTTTTTTCTCATTTCGTTAAATGACTTCAAACACAGTAAAAACTGTATTGAGATGTCATTGAATTATAATAACTAAATAATTTTGTTTCAAGAACTAATTATTGAAAGTAAGAAATGTAAAGTTAATTTTGGCACTGATATATGTGATTCTAACAGTCAGAGTATTCTACTATGTTCACATTTATTTTTCTACTATATGCCTTTTCTTTAATAATATTTTTATTTTTATGTATGTAGTTTGTGTGTGTTCATGTGTGAATGTAGATATCTGTAGAGTACAGAAGAAGGTTTCAGATGTTCTCAAACTGGTTATAGGTAGTTGCAAGCTGCGTGATAGAAACTAAACCCTGGTGCTTTGTAGTTCTCAACTACTGGGTCCTCCAGCATCCTGACCCTTATTACACTTGACATTATATATCTTATGTGAAATTGATCACATTTTATGGAAAATGAAAGAAGAGCAAATCTGAAGTGGTAAGGATGATGGTGTCACTCTTATTACTAGTAATATGCATTAGTCTATGAAAACAGCCAAACAAGGCTTTGAATTAACCATCAGAAGAGTCTCCTTTTTGAGAATAAGCTGCAATTTGTCTTCTTTAAGGGCAATTTTTATGCTAAGGTGATAGGAATATTCTTAAGATGAGCTTCTCCACCTATGCAAATAATTCCAATCAGACCAGATTAGACTGAATCAATGTCCATGCTTACTGCAGCGCTCCTGAGTGGCTGGAAAAGCATGGTGAGGAGACAGAGAGGGGGAGACATGTTTCTTTTTTGGCTGCAGCCTAAATAAGCCTGACCCTGGGGAGAGGGTCAGTGCTTGGCAGGCTTTTTGGAGATGGAGTCCTGACCACGACAACTCCCAGGGGGAGGGGTCTTGAAATGGAATTTCCTGCTCAATTTCTGCTCAATTGGCACACTAAGGATGAATGCCAGGTGCTGGGGTGATGTTTTCAATCAATCATCCCAGACTCCTTGGATAAAGGGGTGTTAGAGGGCTGGAACATAACTTCCAAATAAACACTAAGGCCTTTATAAATTAGTTTTTTAAAAACTGAAAATTGAAGAGTCTGTTTCTATCAAGTATTTGACTATATCCTGTCAAGCAATATAACAGGACATGTGCTTAAGTAGGATATCTTCTCAACTGAAGGGCGAATATATAAACAAGTCCACAGTATGTGGAGCTCAGCTAAAGCATATATGCTGTGAGTGCCAGGATTGAGGCTGTGGACTTGTCTCAAGTTATCTATGGCGGATTCTGGTGGGTTCCAAAACAAAGGAATAGTAACAAAACTGAGTTAGGGTGGGTGTATAGCAATTCATCAGTTTAGCAAAAACAATGGCAATGAAAGTGGTTGAAAAATTGCTTAGACAGAAAAAGGAACACAAAATACCAGATCTTAAACTATGATGTGATTAGTACTTCTGGAAGTAAAACAAAATGGAAAGATAGCAAGAGATTCAAGTGAAAAGATGCAGAAAGCAGGTTACAGGACCTTGAAGGCAACTGTCTCAGTAACAGCTGTGCACATATCTTGTGTGCATGGGGGAGTGTGCCATAAGACATATATCTGTCTTCCCAAGAAGGTAGTACCAGTAAGAAACCCCATGCCATATTTTGGGTAAGAAAATGAGGTCAAAGAGGAGCAACTCCTAACAATTGCTATGAAGGTCCTGTATCTCAGTTTGATGACTTCTATATAGCATATCAACTATGCAGGTGACCTGTGATATTTGGAATGAATACAGGAGTAATTATGTTTTTTCTAGTAATTAATAACTGACCAGCTTGCCAAGTATGTGCTTTGAGTTATGGCCCCGGTAGACTCACATAAAATCAGCTAGATCTTAAATAATGAATGATTTAACATAGCATATGAGCAAGCAGCTGTGACTCTCAAAGCCCTTGTCATTTCTTTATATTTCCTCCTCAATGTTTCATAGCCATGTGTAGAATGTCTACGTTACTTCCAGAGTTAGGTATTTGGAAAAATTTGAGAAGACATATGTCATATAACTAGAATGACTCTGGAACTAGGTACGGCTCTTCCTTTGGTTTAAAGGATTGAGAGATATACTACCAATATTATGCATTTCTCCAGCTAAAAGACAATTCTACTCATAGTTGAACACATTACTGAGTGAGTTAAACAACAAAATCAAAGTAGACTGATGTGTTGTGTTAGCAAAAGTAACATTTAATAAAGCTAATGGGTACAGCAGAAGATGAAAGGTATCATTTCAAGCAAACAGTTAAGTAATTACAGGACACAAATCAAATGTGAACATGTGAATCATTTTAACCTAGTGACACAAAATTCCCAGGGTACAAAGTATGTCCAAACTACTGCTCTTTTCAAAATTAAGTGCACACACAATTTATCGACCACTATAAAAAAAAAAAAGCAAAATGCACACAAGAAGCTCCCTGACTAACTGTTCTGCTGCTGGAAGAAAGATGAATCTTTGAAATGGATACATCTTCACTGTCTGGATTTCTGAATAATGTCTGCTTGGAATATGCTTGATTACGTCTTCAGAATCAGTTCATTCTCAATAATCCCACCAAACAGCATATCATTGCCATTAAAAGCATTTAGTTGAACAGCTGGGAGATGGCCCAGTCAGGCAGTTCTCAGTAACCTTGAGAAACTATGTTCAGACCTGAAGCACCTATGAAAGGAATGGGTATGGTGTTACATGCTTATAACACTAGTGTTGGGGAGATATAAAGAGAAGAATCCCTGCAACAAGTTAATCCGAAATTCTTGCGAAAGCAAAGTCAGTGAGTTTCTCCATCACAAAGGAATAAGGCGGAAAGCAGTAGCACAAGCATCTGATCTCAGCTTGTGATGTCCATAGAAGTACACACACCCACACATGTATGTACACCTGAATGACAGTGCATACAAATAAACATAGAGACATGACCAGTGAAACAGAAGAGGGTCTAAACTAAGTCCATGTATACATAATTTTTGCCAAGAATTTTTAGGCAAAGATGTTAAGATGTTAAGAAACCACCTTAGGTATAGTCTTTTAAATAAATTCTATTGGTAAAAATTGGGCATTTAAGTACAGATAAATGAATCCAGAAAGTTGTCTCTCAAGAACTACAAAAATCAGCTCTAAATTAAACAACAGTATAAAACTACTAAAAAAAAAAAACTTGGAAAAATGGGTTAGGGCATTGAGATAGGTAAAGATGTATAACAAAAATAGATAAAAGTCCAAATACAAAATTTATAACTGAAAAAATAATCAAATGGTGTTGTACAAGTTTAACATCTGAACAGAAAATAAAGCATCAGAATGAAGATACAACATAAAACGTAGAAGAAAATATTTTCAAGTTATGCTTCTAAAAATGGATAATACTAATAATGCATATGGAACTCAAAAAAAAATTCAGTGACTAAGAAACAACTTGAGTTCATAATGCCAATAGAGCTAAGTAGACATCTCTCAAAAGAAGTCACAAAAATGGGCAGTACATAATAAAATGTAATCCTGAATCATCAGAGATGTACAAATCCAAACAGGAGTAAGAATGGCTGATATCAAACAGGCAAATGGAAAGAAATCACTGTGAGAGTGTGGAGGAAAGGTAGCTTCTGCATGTCACTGATGAGAATGCAGAGTAACAGGGCCAGTGTGGAGAACAGGATGGAGACCACTCACTGTGGTAATGTGAATAAGAAATGCTTCCCAGGCGCTCATTTAAAGGAACACTTGGTCCCTAGTTGGTGGTACTTTTGGAGAGGTTAGGGAATCTTTAAAATGTTATCTTGCCGAGAAGTTATGTCCCTGGTATGAGCCTTAGAGGCCTCCAACCCCTCTCCACTTGCTGTTCTCTCTCTTTCTCTAGTGCTATGATGAGAATATAGTCTCTTGGGGTAAGTATATTCTTTATTCCCAAACAGATCAACAATGTCCTGATTATAATGAGAGATGAATGACAATTTGCATAAACATGTTAACACAAGTGCTCTGTGTGAAATGAGTGTTTTCTGTCCCCGAGAAAAAGTACCTCAACTACTCACTCATCTTAAAAGAAAGAAAGTTCTTTGGCCTAGTGTTTCTGAGGTTCCAGTTTATAGTCACTTGGTTCTGTTGCCTTGGGCTTGCGTTAGGGTAGAACATAATGAAAAGGAGCATTGCAAAGTCCTTCCAATCACGAGCTCAGTGCAAGTGTGTAAGACGGGTCTGCTCACAGGCAACCAAGATGGTGGAGACGTTTAAGGGATTCCTCCTCCCTTCCTATGGAGGCAGTAGACACTGATTGATTCTGGGAATTTGGGAGTCATTGCCACTGGTGACTGACCCCAGTAGGGTCTAAAGGAAAAGACCTAGCCTGCAGTCACACGGATGGCCCTAGCTAAACTCACTGGAGTCTCAAAACAATACAAAAACAAAAAGATATGGAATGTGGGTTTGTTTAGAGATAAGGATAGGAGGAAAAGGAGGACAAAAGTAATCAAAAGAAATGTATGCATGAATAAAAATAAAGATTAAATGTTAAAATAAAAATTACAGCAACAAACTTCAGGAGAAATACTTTAAGAACTGCATGCTAGAAGTCAGTTTCTCTACCTCAGCCTCACATTTCAGACTGCGGAGTTGTGGTTTACAGAGGCCAGGCATGTGTTTTAGAATATTTAGCACTGCCTATGGGGGGTCACCATACCATGGGCTAGATTCTTAGACTAAACAGAAGGCGATATGGAAGAAGCTAACTGAGATGCAGCATTAGTGACTGACCTGACTGTCAACCCAATGTGACTGTAGATCCAACGTGCTACTTCATGGGTTCTCCATCTCCTTTCCTCAGCAATAAAGGACAATACCCTCAAACCGGAAGCCAGAATCAAGACTAGCTGCCTCCCTTAAAATGGTTTTGTAGGTATGTTGTCACAGCAAGCAGCAAAGTTGCTAACACATTAATGCTAAAGTCATTAAAATTAACACACTATATAACCAGTTTGCTATTTGATTGGATTTGCTGCACACCTCCCTACATTTGCGGGAGACAAAATTAGTTTTTCTCACCATCCATAATCTTTATCTGCCAATAGTCATGATCTACATTATAATTAGAGTCGAACCTGAAGTGATTAGGGTAATAATGAAATTGGCACAGAAACTGTGAAGCTTATTCAATGTATATTAATTAGCAAACACATTTAAGTCTTTTATATTAAGAAAAATAGACTCCTTGCTAATTCATATTCATTATATTTGAAACACTTTTAGGTAGGGATTGCTAGGCAAATTAATAACTGCCTTTTGGTCTAATCATTTTTTTTACATTTTTATTATATACAAATTTATTATGAACTTCTATTGATCAGTTAATGGTCTGTCTTTATTCAATATGCAAATAATTCAGAACAATTTAGAAGGGAATTGAAATACAGAGAACCTTCGCTAAGAAATGTGCTTGTGAATGTTCTTGAGTTCCCTTCAGTATCACTTAGATTTCTCCTACTTCAGCATCCTAATCCTCCTGCACTGGTTTGCCTCTCATAATCTTTACAACATTGCAAAATATTTAATGCTCCTTCTAACCCCCCGTGTGAAAGTCAATAAAAATGGCCAATAGCATTTTATAATTAAACGGTCATTTTGTTTTCTTTATCAATTTAATTCAGTATCTTACTCTATTACAATATTTGACACTTTTAAATGTATACCATCCAACACAAAGAAAATGTCAAGTCTAGTTTTCAACAAAAGAATGTTAAACAATTATTTATCTTGAAAGATCATAGAGAGGCAGAAGTAGCAATCAGTGTGCATTCAAATGTACTTTTATGATGGAAACTCATTGCATTGTGAACAACGTTAAAAATTAAGTGAAAATCATTAAGGCTTTAAAATCATTTTGAACTCAACTGTTTTATTAACATTCTAGATTATAAATTATTCATTTATTAACCACCTACTATGTGCCAAACATGATGCTAGGAGTTATCCATCTTTCCCTTAAACCATTCCTTAAACTGTAAAAAATGATATGATCACCTTATAATTGTGCCATATGTTTCTATAATCTCTTACCTTCAGTTGTCACTGAATCAACGCTATAGAATGCTCAGTGACCGACATCCTAAGTAACCTCATCATTTATCTCATGCATTTACTTTAGCTTCATTTCTCTACACTGGGTTCTCTAATATTCTTCCTATGTACTTAATAATAAAGAGACTTTAAAAAAATCATCCTACCTGACCCACAGCTAATATATACTGATTGAAGAAAATGAAAAGCCTTTCCTTAAAATATAAGGCAAGGATTCTTAGTTATACATTTTCGGTTTACAGAGACTCTCGAAGTAGGAATTGGAGCAATGAGGTGAAAGAAAGAAGGAAGACATCCAAATTGGAGAAGTTAAATTGTCCATGTGCTAAGATGATATAGCCTTTAAATAGATGTGTTAATCATGCTCTCCAAAGGAAAAGAACAAATAGGTGTTTGTGTGTGTGTGTGTGTGTGTGTGTGTGTGTGTGTGTACTGATACCAAAGAGTATAACTCAGATGGTGGAGTCTTACCATCTCAAATGATTCTGTCAAGAAAATTCCTCATGTGTCCAGATGTAGTCAAAAGAAAATCAAGATTAGCCATTTTTACAGAAAAACATAGAAGCCATCAAATACCTTTCAGAATTAAATAAAATTGAAAATATTTAGGATATAAAGTGAATTCACTTACTTCCTATGAATTAATAGTGAACTCTTTCAAAAGGAAATTGAGAAAGTAATAGTATTTGTATTAACATAAAAACTGTAATGAAAATAACCCAAATATCAAACAAGAAAGCATTTTTTTTAAAAAGCATTTTAAACCTACAGGAATGTAGAATAATACTTCGTATTCATTGATTGAAACAATTGCTAAGCGTAAAATTGCCTCTATAGTCTGTGGCAATTTAGTTCTCTCCTTGTCATATTACAATGACAGAATTTCAAAAAAAACAAACAAAGTCTAAAGTTCATTTGGGAAAATAAAAGATCCCAAAGATCCAAAATAATCTTGACCAAAAAAAATAAATAAAACTGGAAGAATCTGAATACCTGAGTTCAAAATTGACCCCAAGGCAATAGAACACCAGAAGGACTCATAGACAAATGAATGGAACAGAAAGTCCAGAAGTATTTTCTTATAATCACATAATTTTCAGTGAAGGCTCCAAGAATGACTTCTAATTTTTAGCTTTTCCAAGATTGTATGACTGGTAAACTTTTAACTGTAATTCTTATAGGATCAGTGCTACATAATTTGCAATGGAAAATCTCCAGCATATTATTATAAGAAAACTCGATATCTACAGAGGGAAGAAATTAGAGTTTTACATCTCAGAATATGTAAGAATCAATTCAAAATTGGTTCAGAGCTTAAATTAAAGATCTGAAACTGTAACTTATAGAAAAAAAATATGTAGAAGGCTCCTTCAAAATCTTAGACAACAAAAGCAAATCAGATGTATTTGATTACATCGAAGAAAATAAAATCCCTAAGACTGCACAGGAGATGCTCAGTATCTCCTACCTAAGCAATCAAACACAATGCACAGTGTCACTAATTAAGAAATAAAGTTGAAATCATCTCAGCAATTTAGACTTACAACATTAGAAAAACACAAACAGGTGCCATGCAAACACCCAAGTTCCATCCTAAACTTGAGAAGCCACCCACGGGGCCCACAAAATGGCTCAGCAAGTGCTTTCCACAAAGCCTGAAAACTTGAGATCACTTTTGCAGACCATATGTTAGGAGAAGAGAACGTGACCCCTTCAACTTGTCTCCTGACCTGGTTTGGTTTGTGCATGATAGGACACGTATGCTATCATTAATTAATCATTATAAAGTGAGTCAAGAAGCTTGTGCCTATAGCCACAACCTTTGGGGTCAGGGGTTGGAGGGTGATTAATAGCTACCAGAATATAAATATAACATACACACAGCAAACAATAACAAGTTCTGGGAAGAGGGAATTGTGCACACTCTTGGTAGTGATGTAAGTTAATAAAGCCATATGGACACAGTAGGAAGGTTCTTCCAACAATAGTAAATAGAACTTCAGTGTGATTCAGTAATCCAATCAAATAAATTTCTAATAAAATGACATCAGTATGTTGAAAATATTTTTATACTTATTAAGTATTAACTGTAGTTGCCAACAATAACAAATCAATCTCTGTGTCCATTATAAGGTAAATTAACTTTTGGGGGGATTTGAAAAAGTTAATTGTATGAGTGTGTGTGTGTGTGTGTGTGTGTGTGTGTGTGTGTGTGTGTGTGTGTGAATGTGGTCACTTGGGAGGATTGATACAAACTACCCTACCTGACTTTTATTTGTCTTCTGGAGATTTGAACATAGTTTTCCATGTGTTTATGAAAAGAGCTTTACCCTTTAAACTCTCACCACAGCCCAATATTTTTTTAAAATAACCTTGAAGATTATCAATTTTCATTATGCCATTTCATAAATAATAGATTTGCTTGACATCCCCTACTTTCCCATCGCCCCACCTTCCTGGTCTCCATCTCTGATTAAATCATTGCACCCATACTGCCCAGTAAACAGTGTTTTCTCTGTCCAGCCCTGTCCTACAACAGTTTCTAAATAATTACTCAGAATATTATGTTAATTATTAATGCTCAACCAATACCTCAGGCTTATTACTAGCCAACTTTTACATTTAAAGCCCACATTTCTATCTATATTTTGCCATGGGGGTCAAGGCTTTTGACCTCATTTTTAACACGTCCTGCTTGTTTGGCCACTGACTGGCATCTCTCTCAACTCTGCCTCTCCTCATCTGAGGTGTTCTCAGTTTGCTTGTTCTGCCTAACCTTATCTTGCCTGGCTATTGGTCAAACAGCCTTTATATTAACCTGTAACATGAGGGGCCTGCTCATTGGGGTTACTGTCCTGCCCAGTACCCCACAGCTAGCAAGCCCCAAAGAAAATCACACAGAGAGTCTACATTAGGTTAGAAGCTGATTGGCCCATTATCTCAGGCTTCTTACTAGCTCCCATAAGTTATATTAACCCATTGTTCCCATCCATGCCAGGCACATGGCCAATACCTTTTCTCAGCTGGGACAGAGACACATGCTGCTTCCTTGGAGATCTGTGCAGGAATCCCAGGGAAGCTTCCTGCTTCCCAGACTTTATCCTAGCCCTGCCTCTACTTCCTGTCTGGTTTTCCCACCTATACTTCCTGCCTGGCCAATCAGCGTTTACTTAAAACATGATTGACAGATTTGTCCCACACCATTAACCAATGAGAGGAGTACATATTCACCACATACAGAAAAATCATTGCACAGCGCTCACTGCACTCTTCCATCTTCAACTTGCATCGTGTTTTCTAACCATGCTTGACCCTCTCCCTTAATGCTTCTCCTTTTTTCTTATCTTTGGTATCTTAATGAGTGATTTTTTTTTTTGTTTTACTGTGTTATACAATACATTGTGGAATACTTCCATCTACAAAAATAACTCAATCCTGTCATTTTCAGCAGCATGGGTAAACGTAGAGGGCTATGGTACAATGAGTGAGACACAGAGAAAAAACTAAAGTATATTGTCTCCTATATGTAAATTCCAAAGAAGTAAAGCTCTTTAGAATGGTTGCAGAGACTGCAGGGGAGAGTGAAAGAAGAAGAGCAAGCTGTTTTGTAAGAACACAAAGTTTTCTTGGGAAAGAACAGCTTCTGTCCTCTTGCAATTATGTGACTACAGCTGATACAGACGTATGGTATTTTTTTTTAGAAGACCTAAAACAAGATCTTTAATATCCTTACTTCAAATAAAAATAAAGTGTTTGAGGCAATATGCTAATTGCTTCAGTTGTCCATTATATAATATATTCATCCATTAAAATATTGCATCATGCCCCAGAAACATGCATTTATTATTTGTAAATTAAATACAGAATTAAAAGTTAAGCATATGTGAAATTTAGTGATCAACATTCTGTTTGATTAAATTTTATGAGAATGAAATAGTCTGGAAATACACAATGAACAAAAATGAATATCTATGGATGGCGAAGGAACCCAAAAACCTCCACCCATAGGTGAGAAAACATGGATAACTGATGACTGCTTGGGGAAGGGAGAGCCAGTTTTTTTCAGAGATGTGACCCTTAGGGAATTGCCATGCTTCAGTGGATGCCCCAGGCACATATGGGCAGCACTAATTAGACTTAATAAGATGCAAAATGAGAGACCATGAAGTAGAAAGAGAGACTACGGTAGGTGGTTCTGAGGAAAGTTGAAGTGGATTGGAGGTGATGTGAGCAAAAACTCATTGTATAGATGCTTGAAATTCTCAAAGAATAAACAAAAACATACTTTTTAAAAAATAATGTCTCTGTTTAAAACTCTTGTTGTTGGTGTTATTTGTATGTATTCTGAGGAATCGACCTCAAATTTAACCACCTAAAAGCCTTGTGGATGAGTCTCGATATTATTCAGTGAATCTACTAAGCACTTGACTTTAGCCGCATGCATGGTCATTGCGTGCGTGCATCTTTCCTCCTCCTCACAGACCCTGTCACGGGTGCAGAGACTTATGTGAGATGCAGGTAAATTTCAGTCGAGACGGGAAACAAAGCTTTGGCCATTGCTTTGAGTTTTCATCCTTCTTAACGTAGTTTATGAAACTTATACAATACAAAATCATATGCCTTCTTCCCTGGGCTGCCTCCCATAAAGAATGATAGAAAAATATTTTATTATTTTATCCAACCCCAAATCCTAGTCTGGCTGAAGAACAGAAATTAATAGTTTCTGAATGTGTGGTTAAAAAAAAAAAAAAGAAAAGAAAAGAAAGTAGGAAACTATGGGGATGACGAGGTAATTCCCAGAGGAACTTGGGCTTCTTGGCTTTAGCATTATAGTCGTAGCATGAAGGGACTAATTAACATGCGGTGCATTTACTTTCTGAAAAGCTATTTCAGGAAGAAATGCATTCTCCAAGTCAAGCTGCTTGGTAGAGCAGAGGTTGCAGCAGGTATGAAAGTCTTTAAGCTGCCACTGATTTTCCATCTCAGCACTAATTGCTTCGGATGGAGCTGTCTCAGACTCAGCTCTTCTGTCTTCTAGAACCTCCCGTATCACTTAGTCTGAGAATTGCTTTAGGGCTCCCACTAGGATAATCAAAGGTAATATAACTTTTGTTCAAATTCATTTCTGCATTGTCTTGATTCATCTCCACAGGACTGTTAGGAAGAAGGGAGATAACAGAAAAACTTCCTCTCAATTTAAAATGTCAAAGACAATCAGAGCTCCTATTTGAAAGTCTTGGTCCTCTCCACTCCTCATCCTAGTGATTCCTTGACATTGGCATAAGTCATAGGGGATGAATGCAGAATAGATCCATAACACTGAGATGAGTCAGGCTTAAATCACCAGAACTCTACCCTTGTCACCTCATTATCAGCACAAGGTGGATGAACAGAAAAGGAGGAAGAAGAGGAAAGGACCATAGTTTGTACACATGTATAAATTTCTAAATTAAAATAATGAACTATTAATTGCATAGATTTGAACATATGGTCAGCTCAATTTGAAAGCATCTAATTTGTCAGACAGTAAAGAGAAATAATGATGGAGCAATTATCCCTCTGAACTTATTTCTTAATTATCCAGGCGAGACTGCTAATGATGTCCGTTTCCTCAGTTCCACTGGCAGTGCAGTAATTAAAGGTCATGAGGGAACATTTGTCCCAAGGAGATAGAAAGTCAAATGGTAGGCTCAGAATATAAACCTGGAGTCTAATATGAGTACAAGTTCATGGTGCAGAACCAGCAGTCTAAAGATTTTATAGCCTTTGTGTTAATCACAGAATTTATTCTGTTTCATAACTCTGAACCCCATTAAATGATGGTGATTGGTAGTCTCATAACCTGGATATTGAACTCAAAGCTGAGATTAAGCTAGATGAGGTCATCTTGTGTCCTCATCACCAAAGTAAACAAACAAAAACATCCAGAACCTATTGGGTTAATGCTGTAAATATTATTTTAAAACTTAATTTCCAAACTCTGTCTTATCTCATGAGTAGAAAACCCATTAACACAAATATGTTAATAAGAAGGCCACCACCACATGAAAACACTACCAGAAGATAGCAGAAGATAGCATGACCTGTTCCTTACACTCCCTGTCCCAGGATTAAGATTCTATAATACCTAAGATTCCCAGACAAGTGTTGGTACTATAAGCTTGATGCTGAAGAAACTCCCCAAACCCTCTGCCCCATGAAGTCAGAGGGGTTCTTGATACAATGCCATCAAGGTATACAAATATCTGTAACTAGCTGCAAAAGTCCTGCTTTTTCTTTTCCAGAGTTCTGGGAAGACATTTTTCAATAGTCTTTTGAAACCTACCTGTGTTTTGGGGCATAGGTACTGCTGATATATATAGTGTTTGTTATTTGGTTGCCTTTCTACTCCTAAAGCCACTGTTTTTCTCAAAATATGGTAATGAAGAACACCTAGTCCACAGTGTAGTCTTGGAAGTATACAAAAAGCATTAAAATACTATTTGAGCGATCCAAAGTATTTCATTTTCAGGAACATAATAGTAAAAATAGTGTGTACTTGATTCGCTTGTTCTATGTGTCGTGCTATTTCTGGGTTAAGCAGCCACTTCTACACTTCACCTACAGTTTTAACAATACAAGAGCTATCCATGTGCTAAATGTCTGTTAACAGAAAGTCAACGTTCCTCTCATGTCTGACTTATTCACATAAAGCAGAGGTTTGCTTCATGAGATGCTACCATTGCTTTTCTCACCCGCACTCTGTTATGAATCCCAGCACATCTCTGAGAAACTGAAAACTATAGGGATGTTACATTTATTAGATTAATAACGAAATGACATTTAAGTTAAATAGTGTAATTTCAGTACTCAGTATAAAGTAGACTATGCTTTTGTCTTGTGGATATTTTTGTTGAGCAATATTTCACTTACAACTTTGTTAGCCAATTTGGAAAACAAAGCTGTTGAAACTCATTACTTCTTTGACTTTATCGCAGTTTTAAAGCTTCCTCGTGCAGAATGAAGCTCATTCAACCGCCGCAAAATACCCCTATGGGCTGCTCAAATAATGGAATTTTACGTTTTCATAGCTCTGGAGGCTAAGTCAAAGATTAAAGACAAACAACGATAGGGTTGATGATTATTAGCGTCAATTGTCAGCTTACAGAATTGGTGAGAATCACCTGGGAGATGGGCCTCTTGCCATGCACATGTGATGTTAACAGAAGTTCCTTAACTGAGGTGCAAGCACCGACCCACGGTGGGTGCACTGATCTGGTGACCGGGATTCTGTACAAGTTAAGCGGGAAAGTGAGGAGTCAGTGTGCATTGTTTGCTTTCTGCTTCCAGACTGTAGAGATGATGTGGCCAGAATCTTCAAGCTCCATCTTGAACTGTGAGTCAGAGTAAAGCCTTTTCTCCCATAAGTCACTGAATACTTTATCACAGCAGAAAAAGGAGACCACTTCTAAGTCCGCTTCTGTTGACTTAAAAGCAACTACCTTCTTGCATGCTCACATGAACTCATCTTTTTACTGCAAAAGCAGTGATTTCCTTTCTGTGTTTATTTACACTCATCCCAGTCCTATCAGTCCAGTGTCCAATCTTTCAGGTATCACTTAAACTTGATGGCTACTTGAGAACTGCCATGTCCAAATATGCTCATATTAGGTACAGATGTAGACAGGATACATTTAGTCCATAACAAAAAAGCTGCATAAAGTTACAGTCGTTAGCTTTTACTGTCAACTTGACACAACCTAGAATCACCCAGAAAAAAAATCTTAATGAAAAAGTATTTAGATTAGGCTGATCTATATGTTTGTCTGGAGGGCTGTCAATTAATGCAAGAAGAATAAATACCCTATTGTGGGCAGAACCATCTTGTAGGCATGGTATCATGAACTATATATCATAGTGAACTATATATATATATCAGGAGAGAACAGGTGAAAACAAACAAGCAACAAACAAGCAAGCAAATTGGATGCGTTCATTTCTCTCTGCTTTCGACTGTAACACATGATACCTTAAGTTCCTACCTTGACTTTTCTGAATGATAAACTATAACCTGAAATGGTAAGCAAAGTAAACCTTTTTCTCCTTTATGTCAGTTCTGCAGAATACTTGTCACAGCAACAGAAACTAAATTAAAACACCTTTCAATTTTGACATTGCATTTGCCATGATATAGATATAAATGATTGCACATAAAATATTTGCTAATGTGTGCAAGTTAGCATATTTACTATATTCACAAATTTAAACAAATGTGCATACACACGCACAAATTTCTTTTTGAGCTAAAATAGCCTCGCACCAACATCCTCCAATATTAGAGCATTAGGAACTGAGGTCTTTTGAAGGACATTGCCTTATAAATGGTATATTATGTTATTGCTATGTTAAAATCTAATCAAATTTTCTACTGAACTGCCACAGATAAAGTTAAGATGTTTTCCTAATTATTCAAGGAACCAAGTTATTTTCTCCTCTGTTGGGGGCATTTTCTTCAAGGACACAAAACACCACATCTTAGTGTCAGCATTTAATTATAAGTAATGAAGTGAGTCAAATATCTTAGAATCAATTCCCTAGCTTGTAGAGTAATACACAATTTCTCTCCTAAAGGATTTCTGTACTATATAATGAAAAAAAGTTCTGCCAGTCTTGTCAGTGTTACAATAATACCAAAGTGACAAGCGATGTCAGTCAGTGGTCAACAGCCAGCGCATATGCCTCAGAATGGCACCAGTATCACACGCCATCAAATGCATTGTCTATAAATATCATAAGAAATTAATACCAATAAAACTTAAGAACAAATATATTTTTCAACTGAGAGAAAATTGACCTAAGAGGCTGAGAACAAACGTTGGTTAACTGAGGAATGTATTATCTAATTTCTGGCATGAAACAAATTTAATCCATTATATGTCTCTGATGACACATTTTAAAACTGCATGCTGAGAATTCACTGATGCTAAAAAATATATGCAGTAGCTATAGATTCAGAGAGTGTTGGCATACCAAATAAAACTTCCTTCTTACCTGAATGAAAGATGCTGGACATTTGGAATGCGTTCTGAGAACTAAATGTGTGGAACATGTATTCCTTGAACTCATTTGAGACAGAGTTTGGAGGAATTTAATATCATAGAAGATGATATGAAGGAAAATGCTACTGATAGCATTGGTAACTTTAGGAAAAGTGGAAGACACAGAAGTTGTTTGGCACAGAAGAAGTTTGACAACAGTCTGTGTTGCTCTTAGATACCCTCTCCTCTGTTAGAAGGTAGAGAGAAGGCCCTCATCGCATAGATGTCGGTGATAGATAGGATCTTATATACCCAGCCCACCAAACAGTCATCCAAACAAACTTCTTTTTATGTATTACATGTTCTCACATGTTTTGGGAAAGCAATATGTAGTAGATTATCACATTCATAAATCATTTCTAAATGTTAATCATTATGCTTTGATTCAAGAGTTTTTAATACAATCATTAAACAAATTTACACCCTTAACATCAAATACAAGACGTAGAAACTATTAACCAGAAAGGTAAAAAAATGACTATATAATTTGAAGAAATATATTTGGTTAAAGACTTGATTATAAATCTGAACCCTTAAACCTCATGAAATTATTGACATTAGTTTTTACAGTGATGCTTTTGGATTTGTCACAAAAATAAACAAAACTAGAAGATGACATATATGAAGGGAAAATGTTTTTATACTTTATGTCTGAAAAAGTATTCCTATCCAAAAATGTAATGAGAAGAAAACCAAAATACATTCTAATAAAGCAATGTGAAAGACCAGTATAAACTTTTTCCAAAATGGAACATATAAATGGAGGAGTTTTTGTACCGGTGAAGGGGGTCATGATGGG
>JAQHUG010000253.1:1374641-1431662 GCA_028555095.1 Dicrostonyx torquatus | reverse complement strand
CTGTACCTTTGAAACCTGTTCTGGGAGTAGCTCTTGTAGACCAGGCTGACCTTTAACTCACAAAGATCCACCTGCCTCTGCCTCTCAAGTGCTGGGATTAGAGGCATGCACCACCACAGCCCAGTAGTGTACTGTTTTAAATTTGCTAAGAACCATTTCTGTATCTTCACATGTCATGTATTTGCACACATGTGACTATACACACAAAGAAGCTACAGGTAGGTACTAAGAAATTTGATTGTGGTAATCATTAAAACAAAGAATAGGTATGTGAAAACATCATGTTGAATACCATGATGCGTTCATTGTGTACAACACTTCAGAGTTTCATAAATGTCTAATCTATTTCTCATGTCCCTATCTTCCAATATGCCTTCAAATCCCTACTCCACTATTCCCTTCCAATTTCTTATGTCCTTTTTAAAAGCTCACTGAGTCCACTTAGTGCTGCTAACATGTACTTGGATGTAGGTACATGTACAGGAGCATGGGTCACTCCTTAGGGCCCACATCCTTGAAGAAAACTGCCTCTGCCTCTCCCAGCTTTCCCAGAAGCTCATAGTTGTCAATAGTACTTCAGGTAGGGGAGGGATTTTATAACTACTTCCCTTGCTCATGCTGAGATTGAGTCTGAATTATTAGTATGCAGCTCTTACACGTTCATTCACGGCTTCTTCAAGTTCACCTCTACAACCGAACTGTTGTGTAAAGAAAATACTTTTCGCTGTTGGCATCCACTGCATCTGGTTCTTCAGAGATTTCTGCCTCCTCTTCTGAGCTGATCCCTAAGGATTGTAAGGAGAATGTCTGATGTAGATGTCTCTTTTTTAGCCGAAGACTCCAAACTCTTATTTTCTACACGTGAACTAGTAATGGTTCTTTAGGTACAAAAGCTTCTCCAGTGGAGGTTGAAAGCTACAATAATCTTTGGGTGTAAAGACAAGTGCTTTAACGTCATCATTCATGTGAAAGAACAATATGAGGATCCCTAACGTGTGGCTGTGACACAATAAACTGCAGGTTCTTGGCCTGGTTGACAGTGCCAGGCCTGACATCCATCTTGTGGAGTAAGAATGAATCTAAAGGGAAAGTGGTTGGTTGTTCCCATAACATTCCTGTGACTTACTACACAGGCGGGCATATCTTGTCAGGCCTCTCAGTATAGCTTCCAGAATTCACAGCTGAATAGGATTCTAAATTCCTCTTCTCAGCACTTTGAAAGCTAGACGGACAGTAGGAAGGAAGCTTTTAAATCGGTTCTATCTTTGGTATCTTCATGTTCATACACTCAGGTACATGGGGTATTCAGCAGTAAGGTATGCTTTCATTTTGTTTATTTTCCTCCCCTGTTATTTTTGGCTGTTGTTTATTCTTGTTTTTTCCATGGTCATAATGAACACCACTAAATTTTTTACTTGCATTGTCTCTGATTTTTTTGAGACCCCTACGTCAGCAGTGAAAGTGTAGGTATCATATTATTTAAAATTTTCTATGTTCAAAATTATTTTTAAGTGTGTCTGTATCTGCATCTGTGTGTTATGTATGTGTTCCATGGCTGTGTATACCTGTAATATTAAATCAACACTTGTGTGTCCAAATCATGATGGCCAGAAGCCCACATCGGATGATATCTTCCAATTATTCGCCATCTTATTTGTGAGGCTTGTTTTCTCATGGGATTTGGAAATAATTGACTCTCCTAGGCTAGTTAGCCAATCAGTTTCAGAGATACAGTTGTCTCTCCAGAGCTCTTCAGTGTTGAGGTTTTAGAGAAATGTAGCAAAGACTTTCTTTTTTGCAAGGGTTGGAGTCAGAACTGAGGTCCTCACAGTTGTGCATCAAATATTTTAATAACCTAGCTATCTCATTTCTGCAACGTTCTCGTATAAATACCACAGCAACAGCTAATAGGTATGCAGATATTATGACTTGTGCACATTCTTTAAATATTTTCTATAGAAAATATTTAAAGGAAATCTTATCATAATATTAAGCAAAGCATAAACAACAATGAATAAATTGCATTGCATTTTAGTTTCAAATGATGGAATATAACATATGCAATATAATATGCATAGAGAATGTATATCTCAGTTCAGAATAGCAAAGAATTAGAAGTTACCTAACCTATAACTGTTAAGAAATGAAAATAAAAAATGCAACCAAGTCTATCAAATATTCGTTTTATGTAACCAAATCTGGATAGGAATAAATGAGCTCCTTTAAGTTCTTTGCCTTCTAGGTTTCCTCATCTAAAGTGAAGTGTCCTATAGACATTAAAATACTAATAGAAAAGACTTGTTACACTTAAACAGGACAGGACTCTACTAGCAGCTTTCTTTCATCTCCTAACATTTCAATTTAGCTTTTGGAAAAGCTGACGGAAAGTCAAAACTGTCATAAAGGACAACAAAATAAAAGAATATAATGCTTTTGAAGACATCTTTGAAAAATATAGACCCATTATCACTGGAACTGCAATGCTTTCTTAGCAAAAACATAGGTCAAGGTTGTTTCTCAAGCTACATTATACGACTGAACGAAAATGCTAATTTCAGCTGTGTCTTGAATATTGCATCTTTTTGGCTGGAAACATGTTAAAATTACTGTACATAGGGTGTGGAAGATATCTCAGTTAGTAAGGGTGCTATTCTCCAAAACTAAAGATTGAATCCAAGTTAAAATCCATGATCTACATGATAAGAAAGAGAGACTCTTAATATGTTGCCTCTGACCTCCTAAATTACAGGCACATGTGTATCTGCACCCATCACAGCACATAGACACAACTAGTACGTAAATCCTTGTAACCATTATTGTAAGTTATAATCTTTGTATTTGTAATTTGCTTCCCTTCATGACCTCATGTATTGGCATAGTTGGTGTCCATTTAGAGTCACAAAGTCACCAAAAAGAAAAAAATCCCTGACAACCATCAATTTTAAAGATAAACAGGTGATAATGTCCTGAATAAATTTTTTACCTGGCCACAAAGGCTTTCTAAGCTTAGCTAGAAAGAAAAATATCAATTAGTATAAACTTTGTCAGACTGCAAACAAAATATATATAATTTAACTATAAAGTATAAACTTCCAGTTATGAATCCAGAAATTTACAGTTGAAGACTGATAATGCATGTAGTCAGAACTAGAGCCCAAATTGGTGTTATAAACTTGGAATCCCCTTTTTTCGAAATTTGAGGTGGGAAGAGCAGGCATTCAAGGCCAGTCTAAGTGACCTAGCCAGTCTGTTGCCAGTCACAAAAACCCATTTCAAAAACAGAAGAAATGCAGCAATGGGTGATTTTTAAATAGATCTGGCACACACATTTTTCTGATGAAATTTCTGCACTAAAAAAATAGTGTAAAGATTTCAGTGGGTTCATCAATGTGTTGAAACACTTTTGCCACTCATTTATTCTAGATTTCTAGATCATTAGCTTTCCAGGCACCTGAATAGACACCGAGACATCAAAGCAAAATGAGACTCTCTTCTTATTACTAAGAACCACAAAGATGATATGTGACATTTATGGGCAGAATGATAACTACAATATAAACATAAGTGGATACAAAATAACAAACAAGGTGTCAACAAGTCATAGAAAAGGAAGAGATGAGCCCTCTGGGGACTAAAAGGATTCCATGGCATTGCATTTGAGTTAAATGAAACTGACGACGAAGAAGAAGAATAAGAAGAAGAAGAAGAAGAAGAAGAAGAAGAGGAGGAGGAGTAGGAGGAGGAACAAGAAGGAGGAGGAACAAGAAGAAGAAGAACAAGAAGAGAAGGAGGAGGAGGAGGAGGAGGAGAAAGAAGAAGAAGAAGAAGAAGAAGAAGAAGAAGAAGAAGAAGAAGAAGAAGAAGAAGAAGAAGAAGAAGAAAAGGAAGAAGAAGAGGAGGAAGGTTGGATCAAAAATAATTTTTATTCACATTTCTGAAGGGTGTTCTTCCGTTGGAGCAAAGAAGACATTGCAGAGCTTAAGGTGCAGACACACCTCACACCAACAGAAAGAATGGCAAAGAAACAAATAGATATAGCCTTAACTGCTGCCAGCCAGCCTCACCCTTATCTCCTAAAATCTCCAGAACCTTCAGAGTAGCATCAGAGATCAGCATATGACATGAGCCTGTGTGGGACATTACAGACTGAAGCCCTGACAGATCTGAAATACACTATAAGTCAATAGAGATGGAAAACTTAAAAAACAGAATTTAGGGGTTATTTCTAAATAGAATTAATAGTCTACTGGCACCAATTAAATATGGAGCAAAAAAATTCTCCAAAAAGAGATGTTCAGATTTCTAAAATTCTGCACAGATGGTGTATCTATAATGACATTATTTTTCAAAAGAATTCTATAAAAGGGGTATATATTGGGTGGGGAATAAGAATGAAAATGATTCTATACACTGGGTTGGGTTAGAACCTGTCAAGTCTGAAATACCTCCACCACATCAAAACTTTCTAAGAAATTTTCAGACGACTCTAGAGTACATAAAAACAGTTATTCCAGCCATGAAAGTAACAAAACATCCATCACCATCTCATCTAGGAAGCTGTAGAGAGAAAAGAACACTCATTGCCCTGTGTGTAATCATGAAGGTTGTAAGGAAAATAGGAAATGACTGTGACAAAGAGAACAGGGAAGAGAGAGTGAATAATGGCGACACTTTAGAGAAAGAAATCAAATGAAGCTAAGTAAACAACCACTGGCTTTAGAACAAACCCAGTTAGGAATGACTTGCCCAGGGCAGATGTGGTGGAGGAGGCGAGACAGAAACCAGATTACTGAGATTAACAGGTGTCTGGAAAAGCAACAAGTAGAAACCTCAGATGGTTGTTAGAGAAAACAAAATATTGACAGAGGATACAGGTCTTTTCCAGTCTTTTCCATCTGAGAAGAAATCAAATAAGAATAAATTATTTAGCACTATAGGAAATAAAAACAGTCTGATAGAGTACTTTATGAAGCATTCTGCTGGCATTCACCATGAAGAAACATGATGTGTGACTTCCTTTATGAATGAAGAAAACTGACAGGACAAGCTCTGTTTTCAGAAAATGCAGAAATAAGGGGAGAATGCGAAGATTTCTTATTTAAAAAACTGAAAGGAAGCAACGGTGCTGGCTATGTACTAAGAAAAGAATTAACTCTTCACGGCAAGTACATGAGGTTAAACACGATACATTCACTGGTAGAAATGGAAGTGGAGTCTCTGTGACTGTCAAACTTGTCTCTTCAGCTGCCCAAGGGCAAGAACAGTGGGATTGACAGGCCACATGCTGTGGCAGCCTAATGGTGCTTAACCCTTAATTAACAAACACAGAAAGAGCCAATACCTAATGAACTTCTCTTCTGTGACATATTCAGTTTGTCATATTTTCCAAAAGCTATTTGCAGGGAGCAGTACTAGCCACAATTCATAACAAGTGAAGCCCTGCTCATAGCAGTTAAGCCAAAGTGGTCAGGAGCCAGTTAATGATAGAGCTAGGATCTGAACGCTGCCTTCCATGTGCTTCTCATCTGCCAAGCGACTTTCCTTCACAAGGCTGACTTTATTTTCAACACACCATTATGTTACATTTGTAGAAAATAGTTTACATGGAATTACTAGACGAAGCAAGATTGATGTAAACTCAGAGAGAGGAATTGGGGTTCAACCTGAAGACCGGAAAAGCAAAGCAGCCAGCCACTGGTTCTTACCTTGACCTCATTCAGAAATGGTGATCTGGCCTTCAGGAATCTGAGTGAGACTGTGATACTGTGTCTAAAAGCTGTTTCCTTCCGTTTTAGAACCTCTTTAGGGCTGGGATTAAAGGCATGCACAGTGTCACAAGTGTGACTACTGGGATCAAAGGTGTGTGTTACCACTGTCTCGTCATAAGGCTGACCAGTGGAGCTGTTCTACTCTCCCATCTTCAGGCAGGCTTTATTTACTAAAATACAAATGAGCAGGGCAGCACTTTAATCCCAGCACTCAGGAGGCAGAGGCAGGTGGATATCTCTGAGTTTGAGGCCTTGTAGCTTGGTCTATAAGAGCTAGTTCCAGCTCAGGCTTCAAAGCCACAGAGAAACCCTGTCTCGAAAAACCAAAAAAAAAAAAAAGAAAAGAAAAAACAAACTAATAAAATGCCACTACAATTAAATATATTACTTCAATATCTTTCAAAGAATTTGTCTGAGCCTGCTAGAGTGAGAATTGTAGACGTTGTTGAAAGGATGGATCTGGGACGTGATCTTAACACATGAGTCAGGGGCTGGCAAATTTTCCTCGCACATGTTAATATCATCTCATTTCCCATCGCAGTTCTGAAGACATTTGAAAGGAATAAAAATAGAACGTGTAACCATGGCAGGCAACTATTTATGACTCTAGAATCACATTTGAAGCAAAAATGAATCAAAGTGCTTTAGGCTCCAGAGGAGGGCAGGATTAGAGCTCCTGAGACCTGATACTCTCTAGATAGTGCAGGAGCTAAGTGAGGGAAATGACGGGTCTACTCGAATGTGACTCTAGGGACCAAGAAGATTGCAGAACTGAAGGACATGGAACCACAAGAAGAAGAAATGCATGGTTAATAACACTGATATATCCTTGACATTATTAGAATAATTGAGGATGATAATTTAGGTTAATCACTGACAGAGATATCACACTGATTTCAAAGTGCAGGGCCATCTACTTTTAGCAACACCAGTAATATATGCTATGATTGGATTATTTTCCACATGTGCTAACTACTTATTTGTGAAAAGTCATCAGACCTATGAATGCTTTAATACAGAAAAGAAAAGATGACAATTTCTTGATAAGTAGTTTCCCTCTGGGGAGTTACAGTGAGCAAACAAGAACTATTGTGGATGTTGCAGAGGGTCGACACATCTGTAACCAGTTTGCTGTGTTGGTTAAGCACAGTTAGAAAGACTTACAAGCAGAGACAAGACTCCTTGTAAATAGAAACCATTGTTTCTAGGCTCTCTGTAACGTTTATCTTCATTCAGTAGGAAGTTTCAAGTGGAGTTCAATTAATCAAACCAAATGGCCATGAGAAAAGGACATGCACACTTACACTGATCAAATTGTTTGGGGGAAGGCTGTATTTTGTGGTGGGGTTGGGGGGTGACTTACCTCTTAGCCGTTAGATACTATTTTTATAGAAGAAAATATAGAGGTAAATTACAGATGCTCTATGAGCCTGAGAGAGAAAAGAAATGAGAACATATAATTGAACCTGTAAAGGCTTCATTTGTAGATGGGACATTTCCTCCTGGGAAATGAAAGATCTCACAGTAATACAATAAATGTACTTCTGATTTATGGTAATTAATTTGAAATGTGGTTTATCTACCACATTGCTCACTATAGAAGATGAATTGTACAACAGGATTATCTGAGTCTTGGAAGTAAAATTAGCATAACCTTAGCAGAAAGTGAAGTTTTGCACTTTGTCGTCACTGTGAAAGCATAGATCAAGCAGCCCTGTCTTATTCACTGCCCAGAGGTGCAATTTTAAAAGGGAAATGAAGCAGAGAAGGAACGGCTTTCCTATGTACTCTTCCATGTCATAGGGTTTCTGGGTATTACACTAAATTTAGGGGAAGATTGAGATGCATCCACACCATTAATTCTGACCTCAAGGTAAGAGCTGTATAAGGGCAGATAGAGATTGCTGTGGAATATTTTCTCATACTCAGGTCAGAAAAAGAAGGGTGAAGTCCAAAGCCCTGTAAAGTACCCACTACCACTGTCTCCAATAAAAGTGATGCTTCATTAAGATGTTGCCCAACAGAAATTTTTTGACTCCCTTGCTGCTGGTTGAATGCCACTTCATCGTGGAGAGCTTATTCAAAGATCAAACATAATTTACTATATCATTACAGTGAAACTCACACTTAACATTTAATCATCAGCTATTAAAGAAAAACAAATAATTAGCTGGATGCATTCATTCTCTCTATGTGCTGCCACATGGTTACCTTTTTTGGTCTTACATAGTAGAAACCATGTGTTAAAAGAAAAAAAAATTAAGCTAGTCAATATTAGCTATTCAGAAAATGTCTAGGATCTCACTTATATGGTAGAGTCAAAATCATAGGTAAATGGCCACATAAATGCAGAAAATTATAAGGTATTTAAATGTTTCCTGGCACTTAAGATTCTTCATTTTACAAAATAATTTCTAAATTGACCTTTGATGGGGAAAATTTTGTGGTTTGGTATTAGGCTTACTGTCACTGAATCTAGTAGCAAGATAGATAAGCAGATCATGTCCCATCAGTCCTCTCTAGTGGTGGAAACACCTCTCTCAAGTATCAGAGGGCTCCCAGGTTGACACAGATGGGAGCATTGAGCAGCCTGCATTCCTGACCACCTGGCCCACAGAGCGCATGCTTGGTGTGACTCTGGGTGTTGTGTCTTCTGGGTGCTTTACCTATTTCTCTTTTCCTCCCATTGTCTAGGTTTCCTTTGTCAGGTGCTCACACATCTGGAATAATAGAGTGTGCTCTCTTTAGCTGGGCCTCTTTCGCTTAGTAGTATATACTGAAGGTCTTTCCATGGCAGACTACCATTGTTTCCTACCTCATTTCCTATGGAGTTGGAACTTTTCATTATCTGAACAATGTGCTGGGGTTTATTTACTCAGTCACCTATAGAAGTATAAACATTTGGTTTCTCACAAGCTTTTGAAATTATGATAGTATTTCCATTAACATTCACCTGCACATTTTATATAAACCTAAAATTTTAACTCACATGGGTAAACACTAAGGCACACGGAGCTAAATCCTCTTGCAAAAGTAGTTCTACCTTCTATAAATATGGTCAGGCTCTCTCCTAGTGACTGTACAGTTCTTCACAACTGCCATATCACAGTCACAGCTTCTTCCATCTTTGCTAACATCAGGCAGCATTGGGATCTGAGAGTTGTGGGCCACTCTACCTTATGTGATACCTCAGTTTTGTTTAAATTTTGCTACCTTCACGATTTGAAAATATTTTATATGTTCTACCTTCACTGATGATGTGTCTAGGCCTTTTGATCATTTTTACAACAGTTATTTCATTTTCTCACCCTTGAGTTTCAAATGTTCTTTGCCTATTTTGGCCATGTAATTTGCCAAATGTGTCTTTCCAATTATGTTCTCACAGTTCGTGAGTGTCTTCTTATTCTCTTGGTAGTGTACTCTCAGAGCAGAAGACTTAAATGTTAATGAAGTCCAGCTCATCAGTTATTTCTTTCATGGATCTTGCCTTTCCTGTTACAACTAAAGTTTTTTCACATATTAAAAGTCACTTATATTTTTCTCTTTTGTTACCATTAAGCTATTTGATAGTTCTGTACTTTATGTCTGTGTTTTATTTTGAGTTATTTTAAAGAGTATACAGTGTATGCCATAGGTTTTTTTATGTGTCTGTCCAGATGTCACAGCACCAAGACTATATGCAATCCATGATTTTGTCTTTTCTCTTTTATCAAAGATATATTGCCCAAATATACATGGATCATCTCTTTCCTCTTACGTCTGTCCTGTTGTTCTGTTTTTCCATTATTTAGATAATACTACACAGTCTTGCAAGTATTTATATCAGAAAGTGTCTGGCCAATGGTTTTATTGTTCTTTTTCATTTCATTAAAATATTTGAGTCTTTTTTCCACATAAAATTTGAAATCAATTTATAAAATAGCTTTTGACATATGTATTAAAGTGCATTGGATCTGTAAAAATAGTTTAGGACTACATCTTTATAATCCTGAGTCTTCCCCATGAATTTGAATACCTATCAGGGCTTCACTCTTTTCTTCCATTAGATTTCTCATTTTTATCCTATAGACACACATGCTCTGTTAGGTTTATGCTTAATACTTTCATTTATGAAAGAATGCTGATATAAATTATTATATATTAAATTCAGAATATGCATATCCATTGTTGGTAACAAAGGATAGTTTAATGTTGTGTGTTAAGCTTGTAGCCTATATTCTTGATTATTACTTCAATGACAAACTCTTTTATAAATTTAGGGCAATCTATGAGCTATTTAACTTCATTTAATCTTTCCCTGTTATTATTTCTCCATTGTATATAATTCACCCAGTGTCAGAAAATTTTGACTGCATCCCAGGAATACTCAAACTGCCTATTTCTGAATATTTTATGCCATGTTAAGGTATTATGATGGTAGCTTTTTGGGAACAATCCAATAATCTATCTTGAAAGAAACAGTAAATTAAATCATTAGCCATCTACACCTGAAAAATAATTAATTGTTAAAAATGAAATAAAACTAGGAGACAGTTCAGTTATAAATGTTCTTGACTTGTAAGCATGAGGACATGAGGTAAATCCCCAAACCCTGTGAAATAGCTGGCATGGTGGTTCATGCTTAGAATCCTAGCATAAATGCCATTCATGCAATCACATGTCACAATTTACACATGTGAATGAGGCAAATCTAGGCATTTTGTTCATTTTTAATATGAAAGAGTAAACACTGATTGTAATTTTTATGTAAAATGTATGGCCATGTTTTGCTATTATATGTTATTACAGCAGCCTGAGGTATAGATAGGGCAAGTAGGAAGAAGAGTAATTAATTTCTATTTACACTTTGGCAAAACCCACTCTTTAGAATGCTGTCAATAGAAATATAAACTTAAAAGAGCTATAGCTTTCCAAAAGAAAAACAAAACTAAAAAGGTTATAGCAGTTTGAATGGAGTTTATATATACGCTATGCTTTTCAAATTATTTATTATCAAGAGTAACATGTGGATCTAATGGGAGCTCACCAAACCCAGCCTGAATGGGACTGAAGGAGCATGGGATCAAACTGTACCCTCTGAATATGGCTGACAATTGGGGCAGACTGAGAAGCCAATGATAATGGCACTGGAATTTGTCTCTACTTCATGTACTGGCTTTTGGGGATCCAAGTCTATTTGGATGCACACCTTCCTAAGTTTGCATGTAGTGGGAAGGGCCTTGGACTTCCCATAGGACAGGGTACCCTGCCCTCCATTAGGACTGAAAGGGGAGGGGAGAGGATGAATGAGGGAGCAGGAGGGAAATGGGAGGAGGGGAGGCAGTGGAAATTTTGATTGGTATTATTTATAAAGCAATAAATATAAATAAAAAAGAAGTATTCAAATCAGCTGTAGCTCAGAGGCTTCTGGGGCCTGAATCTGAAGTGTATACATCTTCATTGATAGGCACTTGCCTTCCACCTCGCATGGGAAAGCAAGGGCAACAGAATAGTCCATAAAGTTTGGGAGTGTCTTAGGTGACTCTGGCCAAGAATTCAGAAGAGGACTTTCTCATGACTGTTGTTGGATTTCTTTTTGTTAGTTGTTCTTTGGCTCTTGGAGCGAACCTTGTCAATCCATATAGGAAATTTTCATTTAAAATCACATACATACATACATACATACATACATACATACATACATACATACATACATATGTACATACATACATATACATAATCTATATATACACACATACATATTCTCCATTGCTTACTCCCTATGTATTTCTCTCTCTCTCTCTCTCTCTCTCTCTCTCTCTCTCTCTCTCTGTATGTGTATGTTCTTCTTGTTTCATTTTGTTTGGGTAATTTTTTGTCTTACTGCTTTTCCTTTTCTTTAGTTTGGTTTGATTTTAGCTTCTTTGTTGTTATTTTGTTTTTAATTGCTTTCATTTTGCTTTTTGAGAGAGGAAATACAGGAAGTTGTGTGGGGAGGAAGTGGGGAGGATCTAGGAGGAGTTGGGGAGGGAAAATATGATCAAATATATTGTGTATAAAACATTTAATAAAATTAAATTATTACTAAATCATTAAAAATAAGAAAAAGGGGATAATTTCATAGTCTTTTCTTTGAGAATTAAGCCAATAATATGATATATAGACTCTATAACAAGTTGCTGCTTCTCTATGTTTATCTGTCATTCACCTATCTACAGTTGATTTTGAGAGTACTTTTTTATGACACACATACATAAACACACACACACAAACTGATCTTAATACTAGCCTATTATTGAAAAACAATTTCAACTTTCCTTCTTTGAATGGCTCAAAATTGATTTTGCATTAAATATCAACTTAATTCTGAGGAAATGGCATAGTGGTTAAACCTCTTGCCACGCAAGCTGGAGGATCTGAGTTTGAATCCCAGAACTTACAGAATGCCAGCTATCATGGCACTTAGCTGTAGTCCCTGCGCTCTCACAATGAGATGTCAGGGAAGACAGGAGAATCTCACACAGCTTGCAGACCAGGGAGCCTGGTGGGATATAGAGATGATCACTATGTGATCTTACCTCACACACGGTAGATGGAGAAGATAGATACCCAAGACTGTTCTCTAACTTACACATGTGCTCTGTGATCTATATGCACTGGAGTTCACACAACACACCTGAACACACACACAAACACGCTCCATTAAAACAAAACATTTGCTTCTTTGGTTAGTTTTGATCTAATTCATTTCTGTGACTTCATGAATGAATGTACATTTATCTCTATCAAGGCATGTTGTTCAGATCAACTGTGGTTAATTTTGTGCCCAAGAACAGAGCAAACAGAGAAAAAAAGCTTCTGACCTAACTGATTATTTTCAAAAATTTTTCTCTATTCTAATCAAAATCCTATTGTCAGATGCACAGACTTCGTCTCGAGCACATTTCATTTAATCAGCACATTGATCCTTTTAGGAAAAATGTGACCATCTTCATGTTATACATGAGAATATGGAAAACCAGAAAATCCCAGGTCTGCCTAATACTGTAGCATCTGGGAGTTTTCATAGTTGTGTGTCAGCAACCTTCTGCAGAGTAACATCTAACCTGATGCTGCCCTTTATCATACAATGTCCATGTCTCTAAACAGAGAGATTCCACTAATCGGTGACAGCACTCCTGAGTGTTCCCAGATCCATCATCCCAAATGAAAATCCACATTCTTGATTTCATGTAGTTTTCTATTGGGTATTAAATCTTATTAAATTTCTGTTTATGAATAACATGTCCTTCACGTGTTGTCATTCTAATGTCATTTTGATCTTCATAATGCTTTAAAATTGAGCCGGCAGTATATTGATTTTTTTTACCATATGGAAGAATATAGTCATCTGTGTTGCTGAAATTAGTAAGTCATTCAGCTAAACAGTCATAAAATCAATGAAATTCTAGAGACACGGAGTCTATTAAAAGTAATAAAAGTAAATTGAAGATTTCAGGCATGAGAGTAAATGGTTTAAACAAATAAAACAGGATTTGTATCTAATGACTCAAAGCATGTTTGTTATAATTTAGTTGTTATATATCATTTATTAACCACTTGCATAGAACACCTTATTTTGGTGAATTGTAGGACATTCATAGATGCTGTTTTGTTTTAGTTTGCTTTTTCCTACAAGATCTCACTCGGTGGCCAGGCTTGCCTTCTCTTGAGGTGCTCCTCCTTCTTTTGCCTCCCAAATGCCAAGATACAGGCATACCCTGGCTGTCTTGATTCCACTCTTTCTATTGGCATATGCCATACCTCAATATATGTTTTAAACACTCAGAAACACAGCAGTGAAAGTTAATACACACTAATCTTATGAGTGTGGGCTGTCCTCCCACATGGTTGATCAACCATATTTCCAATGGGCAGACTCAGAGCTGGCTCAAGATTGAAAGGAATTTATTATTGACATTTTTATGAAAGATGTAAGTTCTTAAGAAACACACATGTCAGGATGTTGGCAATACTTGGCAGTTAGTAAAGATAGTTTGAGAACTCAGAATGGTAGTTCCAAATTGTTGGTAATTTAAAGTAATCCAACCTGTCTGAAACAGTCTTCAAAGGCTGGTTAAACATCTTATAAGATTCATTAGCAAATCCATCTGGACCAAGGTGTTCTCCAGATGGGAAAATTTCATTACTGGTCTTCATCACTCACAGTTTATTATAGCCGTAGTTTATTTTTGGAGGTTTGTGGATAGTGGTACACAATAAATAAATTGTTTATTACTCATCAAAATGTACTCCTATATTGAACACATATAAAAGTGGTAAGGATATATTTCTGACATATGTCAATTAACATATACTTTTGTTTTATGTGTACATTTAGCATTTCAAAGTAGTAAAAATCATTTGACTGTGTGTTTGAAACATCATACTTCCATCACTATCTGATAATGAGGTGTACCTTTCTGAATATATAAGCCTACCTGAATATGCTCGCTTCTATAATTTGGCATCTTAATGCATTCATGCTGAAACATAGTGAAAGAAAAAATTCAATAGCATATATAATCACTAATTTGAATTATGTTCAAATAAGCTACACATAATTATGGATCCTTATATTGTAAATTCCAAAAAATATCAATACAATTAGTAGTTTAGGAAAGAAAATAAAATACATAAATGGAATTGAATTCAAGATGGGTAAATGAAACAAAAGAAACAGGAGTACAATAGTGGCCAAAGCAGAAGGGCTCAGTTCTCCCTCGAGAACCAAAAAGTTTCAGGTGTGGAGTGAGGCAGAAAACAATTCTGATACATTTAAAAAGAACTTCCTAACCAGAGAGAACTAGATATGAAAGCAGGGCACATCACAAACATTCTTGTTCCCTTTCCTTTACAGTGGCTGGGAAGTATTGGTGAGATTGATTTTCTCAATGTAGATTTAAAGATGAGCAAGAAGTGGACCCTATTGCCTTCATGCCTTGGTTTTAGGGCCAGTTTCCTATCAATTTCTGCTCCATTTAGCAGAGCACAGAGAAAGGTAAACCAAAGATGAAGTAGAGACCTTGTCAGCCCCCATTATGTGGCCCCACAGAGAAGCAGGAGCAGAATGTGGAAGACTGCTGCTGGGAAAACTGGGTATCTCTTGGGTACGTACACTTACCTAGACCTCCTTTCTCATTTGACCCAAACTTTCTAAATATAATAAGGCTGCCAAGAGAGCCTCAGGACTAGGTCCACTCTTCTCAAAGCACTTGCTGTTGGCTTTACCCTTGAAAAATAAAGACATGGGAAGAAAGGAGAGGAAATGAAGTGGATGAGATGAGCACATTAGGTCAGTTGATCTGATAATGGCTAATGTGAGTACTCATCAGCATGGTTCAAAAATAAACCTCAGTCAATGTTCCCCACAAAATTACTAAACAGGCCACAATGTGCCGCTGGCAGACTTCACTTAGGCTTAAAATGTTAGAGAGGGTCAAACATCATAGGACAAGGGCATTAAGCTGAGCTACACCCTCATTCTCCTCTAGCTCTGATGCAGTGTCTTTTCTTTTCCCAAGAGATTTGTCACACTAAATTCAACAAAGGAGAGCTCTTCCCACAGAGCATAAGACACTTTTGGTTTGTGAACCACAGTCCCCTTTACAGCCTGGGGAAATGTTGATGTGGGGAGCCCTTCTTTTGTAGCCAATGAACACATGCATGCACACGCTTGCACACGCATAGCTGCCCCGCTCATTGTTATCACAATTTGTCCTGAAAGGAGAGAGGGGATCAATGCATACCTATACTCATTTATGCCTCTAAAGCAAAACAGGTAGGTGACTCATTTTATTGCGTACGATTGGCCTTCAGATGACAGTATGCCTACACACATGAAAAGAATGTAACCAGGGACAACATATCTTATTCTGCCTTCCCTGTTTCTGAAACACATAGTCTCTAGACAATCTCAGTTCAGGGAAGAAATTGAGCATCCTAAATCCGGCACTGGCTAATGGAAGCTGTTGAACTGGTGAGCACTGAGGGATATGGGAGATTGTGGAGCCACAGCTGATAAATGTGAGCCAGGCTGGGAGTTTTATGTTCTTTGATGGATCTGAAGGCATGCTCTCTGTCATATACCATCTGACACTGAAACCCATAGCCTATCTCTCATCCAGCATGCGACTCCAAACCATTCTTGAGAAGATATATGCTCAAACAGAATATATTATGCAAATGAAGCCTTCTGCTGAGCACTTCTTCAAACTAAACATCCCACAGTATTTGAAATTGGTAAAATCAAAAATTAATGTGGATCACAGGTAATTGCTCACCAGATTTGAATTTGAGGACCATGAAATGTTAATAGGTCTTAGGAAAGCAAAGAAGTTTCAATGGTCAAACAAATTCAAAAAAAGCTAAGGAAACAGCAGAGTCTTCAAGCTGTTTGACATGAACATATGAGAGTCCCACCCAGACCACATCTTAGACAGGTATTACATTACAAGTTTAAAAATTATGTATGTATATCACACACACACACACATACACACACATATATATATATGAGTATACACATGCATACACACATGCCAGACATGTTTGTATACATTTGCAATTCCATAACTGAAGAAGGAGAGAAAAGCCAAGATCAGACTCTCTGGTGAACCAGGCTAGCATATGTGGCAAGTTTCAGGCCAATGAGAAACTATCTCAAAACCGTGTGCCAGCGAAACATCTGAGAATTTAAGAGCCCTTTCCATAGACACTCACCACCTTGACTCTATCCTCCTAATTCACAAATGAAGGAAAAAACTAACTCCTGAAAGTTGCCCCCTTACATAGCCCAGCTGTCTTGTATTTGAGGGTGATATTGAATTTTGGCACACTGTCTCCATCTACCAAGTGCTAAATGCACAGGTATGCATCACCAAGTTTGGATTATGAACTGTATGGATCAAACCCATGTTGTCATAAATGCTATGCCAGCATTCTATGAATTGTTTTATATCTTTAGTTTCAGCAACAAAATTTTTATTTTTCTGTATCATGCTGCAGTGGATCCGAGTTTCACTCCATCATAGTTTAGTGATTGCTTCACAGAGCTAGTAGGCCGAAAGAAATGGCTTCTAGTGGTTCTCACATGGAAACCATCCTCATGTACTACTGACATTCTTGAAATATGTGTAATTCTATTCAATGTTAACACTATGGATTATTTCAACTTGTTAACGTCTACAATGTCTCTGTTTTCTTTGAAAATATTAAATACTTCATGGTATCTCTGTGAGCTCACTGTACCCGCATAGAGCACCATGTCGTGGAAATTTTGTGATCATGGGTTTAAGAATAGCAAGTAATAGTAGGCTTATTTTCAGCTTCAGAGTGAAACAATGTATTCTAAATAGGCATTAAAGAAGGGAGCACCATGAGATCAAAAAGTCACCACAGAGAGGATTAGATACTCATGCAGTGCATGAGATATTGATACTCCTTCAAGAGATAGAGCTCAGTAGAAATTGGGAGTTGTGTGTGTATTTTTTTTAAATTATGCAGTGTTCAGAAACTATAGAAAGCTTCCATCTCGACTATCTTGCACAGACACACACTTTCTGCTTTCTTCCTGCTCCTGAATATCTCAGACATCCCAAACTTTCTTTTCACCACCACCTAAGAGTGGCCTCAACTGCTTTCCTTCTGCCCCCTATTTCTGTTAGAAAGGTCTTTGTAAATTTCCAAGTAATCCTGATGTAAATACACAGTGTTGTTTTTTTTTCATTTTTTTTTATTCTTTTTTATTTATTTATTTTATTGTTAAAAGCAAAATTTACATTTACTCCCCTTGTTCCCGGCCCTCCCACTCCCCCACTACCCCACCACCCTCCCCCTGCTTCCTTAAGATGGTGCAGGATACCCTGTCCTATGGGAAGCCCTAGGCTCTCCCCCCTCCATCTCAGTCTAAGAAGATGTGCATTCATATAGAATAGGTTCCCAAATAGTTAATACATGCAGAAGAGATAGGTCCCAGTGCCATTATCGTTGGCTTCTCAGTCAGTCCCCACTGGCAGTCACATTCATAGAGTCCAGTTAGGTCATTTGCTCATTCAGTCTTGGTCCAGCTGGATTTGGTGTTGTTTTAGTTCTGAAAACATTATTGATGGTAGAAGAGAGGGGTTAAACTATGAGCTTTATATTCCCTGTGAGAGTTAATTTCCTTTCAGCACCTGCTCAGACATAGAGGAGTAAAATGCACCCACACATCAACCTCATATTAGGTAATTTTTCCATTTGCAAAAATGGCTACCTTAAATATACGCGGACATTTGCCCATTTTCTCCAGTCTGGTGCAGACTTTCAGAATATGTCACAAACTTATAATTCTCTGAGAGTATGAGGAAATGGATTTACTATCAGAAGAAGTTAGACTTAAAAAAAAACTTCATTCAAAGCTCAGTTGCATCCATTTGCTTGTAGCAGATGGTTCAACTGATATACTGTCTTTACCATGAAGAAACTCTTCAACAGCTATGAAATCCATGTGTCTTCATTTGCTTATTTTGTTTTAGCGGTAGTTTTAACTCTTCACACTTAATACTTACACATAATAAAAAGAAACATGAGAACCAAACTAAATTCCTTCTTTTCATAATGCATGGATTCTATTTGATGTCACCATCAACAACTTCTTTTCACAGAGGACACTATGCACACCTTCAACCACTACGATTTGGCAGAACGCTTCTATAAATCCTCAGACATTCATAGAAGGTCTTCAGTTACCACTTACAAGCATGTCTTAATAATTTAATTTAATCAATATTTTATTATATGTCATTCATATACATCCAGTAAAAATTATATATTGTAAATATATTATATTATATGTAATATATATATATAAAATCTAGTAAACCCAACACATACCCCCATATATATATATATATATATATATACACACACACACACACACATACACACACACATACAAATACACATATACATATGCATATACTGGATTCTACTCCGGGTATTTTAACAGCCACCCTTACAAGTTGCCATGGGTTTGAATGCGAGCCATGGTTCTATTCTACTCAGATAGACCACAGCAGAGAAATATTTAGTTTTAGAAACAAAAATAAAGTCTAAATTGAAGAAGAGTAAGAAATTGGTGCTTGAAAACACTCTTCCAAATTAAACCATATTGAGAAACTGGGCAAACAGAAAACTGGGTTCTTTTACAGAGAAAAATAATACATTTGAAGAGAAGATTTTAGAAGGTTTTCTGGAATTAAATTAGAAAATTACTCTGAATTGAGGCATATAACTAATCATTCAGATATGTTCAGTACACTCAGTACCTATTGTCCTGGCCTTCACATAAGTGACATAGCCTAGGCACTCTCATATTCCTGCTGTCCTGTAAATCTGCACTTTGAATAAGGATAAGCTTACAAGATCGAAAATGGAATCATTGCTCCAAATGCTTTGGTCACGTCTGGAAAACAGAAACAAGGGCTCTTCATCTTCCCCTTCTTTCCTGCCTTCTATGCATACCAAGACTCTAAGCTTTCAGTGTAGTCTCTGGGAATCTCATGCATGTCTCTACATCCCTTCCTATACTTAGTAGCCAATGAAATGCTGATATGGCAAAAACTAACCACATATAAACACCTCCTGGTGTAACGCTTTGCTCTTATAAGGTAGTTCATTCTTGAGTCCTTGTCCTGAGGAACTTACCAGTATGTGTGTGCATGTGCTACAATTAATAACACTTGTCTTGTGTGTACTCATGCTGTAGTCAAGATGTAGGAATGCTGAATCATTGGTCATTCCATTTTGAATTCTTTAAGATGTTCATATGTTTTATAAGGCTGATGCTATCATACATTTCCATAAACAGTATATCTTTCTCCACAACCTCCCACTCTTGATTGTCTCTTGACTTTATGTTTAGCATATTTGCTTCAAGATGATACTTCATTGTGGGTTTGGTTTTCATTTCCCTTGAACTTAAAACTATCAATGACTGTTTCATACATGTTAACCAACTGAACATATTTTTGGAATATTATTTATTTGGAACACTTATACTTTTAACAACCAGGCTATCCATTTTACTGAATTCTCTACATTCCTTACTGGTTTAGAAATTTTGCTGTTTACTAACTGTGTGATTATAAACATTCCCATTCTGTGGTTTTTTTCTTAGTTTATTTTGCTGAATAAATACTTTGTTGATGTAATTATACTTGGTTTTCTATGATTCTATTGCCTATGTTTGAGTGTCATATCTAAAGTTTATGATGGAGATATTCTGTAATTTTTTGTTTATCAGAGTTTTAGAATATTCCACTTTTGAAATCTTTTTTTATACGTGGATTTCAAGTTTTCCTGGCATAATTTATTGAACATTATTATCCCCTGTGATGGTTTGAACAGGCATGGCCCTGATAGACTCATGAGTGGGGATGTTTGACCTATAGCGAGTAGCACTATTTGTGGGTGTGGCCATGCTGGAAAGGTGTGTCACTGTAGAGGCAAGCTATGAGGTTTCATACTTAATCGAGCCACACCCAGTTAGGAACAGAGCTTTCTTAGGCTGCCAGCAGATCAAGACATTGATCTCTCAGCTGATTCTTCACCACCATGCCTGCCTGCATGCTGCCATGTTTCTCACTATGACCATAATGGACTGAACCTGTAAACCAGCCCCAATCAAATGTTGTTCCTTTATAAGAGTTTCCATGGTCACTGTGTCTCTCCCCAGCAATAGGAAGTCTAACCAAGACACCCTCATTGGTTCTTACAGCACCTGTGACTAAAAGTAAACTGGAGTAGCACCATGATTTTCTTCTGCTTAATGATCTCCTTTTGTCTACTAGTCTGGTTTAATTCTATCCTTCCCTTGACTTATTCATTTTTTTAAAAGATTGTTTTACCTATTGTTTGTAATTAGTTGTTATGTATAAATTTAAAATTTGCTTCTCTTCTTGTCTCTATATGTGGAAATTTCCACTGGAATTACATTGAATCTATAGATACCTTGGCAGTGTAGACATCGTAACAATAATAATTCTAGAAAACTATGGACTTGGGCTAAATTTTCAAATATTTATGTCTTTTATTTAGGTTTATATAATTTTCAACTTATGCAAAACTATATCCTCTTAATTTCATTACTTTTAGGTAATCATTTTAATGTTTTTATTAATTGGATAGCCATTAATGTTTCCTTTTTAGATAGTCTATTGCTAGCATCAGAAACACAGCCGATTTTTTATCTTCCAACTATTTCCTTCAGCTTTACTAAATGAAGCAACTTTCTTCAACTTGGATCCCTTCATATATTCTTCTCTTGTACGATTATTCCTGCAAGGAAATACCATGTATTGTATTGAATAGAAAGAAGTAGTACACAAATTCATTCTTACCTTATTGATCTTAAAGGAAAATTTTCCAGTTCTTCTTTACTGTAAATGATGTGAGCTCTGAGCTCTTTTAGATGTACTTTTATGTGGTGAGGTGCATTCGTTCTATATGAATTTGTTTGGAGTTTGGAATTTTCATCAGAGAAAATGTTCCATTTTGTCAAATACTCTTTCTGCTCTATTGCGATAATGATTTTGTACTAATGTATTTTGAATTTGAATCTGCTATGTTGAAAAGCACTTGGTTATAAGTCTGTCAGCTAAGGGCTTCTATTGCTGTGAAGAAACACTATGACCATGACAACTCTTATAAAAAAAAAACATTTAATTGAGGTTACCCACTTACAGTTTCACATGTTCCATCCATAACATCATGATTGGGGAGCATGGCGGCCTGCAAGCAGACAAGAAGTTAGAGGAATCGCTGAGAATCCTACATTTTACAGGCAACAAGAAGTCAACTGAGACTGGGAAATGTCCTGAATATAGGGAACCTCAAATTCCAACCCACAGTGAAATATTTCCTCCAGCAAAGCCATACCCACTTCAACAAAGCCACACATACTAATAATGTTATTTCCTATGAGATTATGGGACCAATTACATTCAAACTAGCACGTACCTCTCCGTGGCTCCTATAAGCTTGTAACAATATCGTAATGAAAAAATGCATTTAGTTCAATTCAAAAGTCCTCATAGTCTATCACAGTCTCAACAATGTTTTAAAGTCTGAAGTTCAGCCTCTTCTGAGATTCATGCAATTTCTTAACTTTAATCACCTGTAAAATTAAAATTATAAAAAGCAGATTACATACTTCCCGCACATAATGCACAGGATACACATTACCATTCCAAAACACAGAGAAGGGAGCACAGCAATGAAATACTGGACCAAAGCAAGACCAAAAACCAACTGGGCAAACTGCAAACTCTACATCTTCGTATCTGATGTTAAAACACTCTTCAGATTTCCAAATCCATTCATCTTATTTCCTGCAACACACTTCTTTCTCTTGGACTGGTTCCACTCCCTGTTAGTAGTTCTCATTGGCAGGTATCTCATGACTGGCATTTATAGCATTATGGGTCCTCCAAAGCAATCCAACTTCAACTTCACAGCTTTACACAATGGTCTCTCTATTTGACCTCCATTAAGGGATACCCCTGACACAAACCTGACCTCAGTGGCTTCCTTTAAATGTGGGGGCAAATTGCATAGCCCGTTTCTTTATCCTTAACTCTAAAGTCAAAACCAGGTAGCCAAACTGCCACATTTTGTTGCTTACTGGGGCTGAACATGGTCTCCTTGTTCAATTACATCTTCACCAGCTTTCTGTTCTTCACTGCCTAAGGTTTGCTATCCTAGAACTAAATATCTAAACCAAGATGACCGCAAACTCACGAGATCTGCTAGCATCTGCATTCCCAGAGCTGAGATTAAAGGTGTGCCCTACCACACCTAGCTCTAAGTTATTCTTTAGTTTCTTCCCACAAGTTGAAAAGTTAACTGGATGAAATCTTGAACTGATGTTCCCATTCTCTTTATTCCTTTTCCCAATTCACTCACCTCCTTGAACACAGCACTTAGCTCCATTCCATTTACTGGTGCTCCTTTTCTCCTCAAAATTTTCATTTTATAATTTACACTGCACAGCTTCTTCCTTTTCATTATAAAACTCTTCTCCTTAGCCTCAGGCAGACTCTTCAAACAAGGCCAAAAAGCAGCCACTTGCTTTACCAAAAGGCTTCTCTTCATCACAAGACTAGTTTATAGGCCACATACTAACATTCTTTTCCTCTGAAACCTCTTGATACCCACAGTTCATCACAACACATTTAGAACCATTGTCTTCCAAGCTCCTAGAAGTATTGCCCACTAAGCAGGGCTTAAAGCATTCCACTGCTCTCCTAATCCAAACTCATGAAGTATATATTACTTTAAATAAATCATGGTCAGGTCTATCACAGCAATACCTCAGTTCCTGGTACCAATTTCTGTTTTAGTTAGGGTTTCAATTGCTCTGAAGTTACACCATGACCACAGCAACTCTTATAAAGGAAACATTTAATAGGGTGGTTAGCTTACAGTTTCAGAGATTCAGTCCATTATCATCATGATTGGGAGCATGACATCCTGCCACAGACATAGTGCTGGAGAAGTAGCTGAGAGCCCTTCCTCGTGCAGGCAACAAGAAATTTCCTGGAATACTGTAGGGTATGCTGAGCACAGGAAACCTTAAAGACTGTCCCTACAGTGGCCCACTTCCTCCAACAAGGTCATACCCACTCCAACAAAGCCACACCTCCTGATCTTGTTACTACCTATCAGATTATAGGTCCCAGTTACATTAAAACTATTACAGAGTATGATTCCTTTAGTCAGCTATGCAATTTTATTTGCTAGCATTCTATGAAATTGATCTGTAGTTTACTTTTCTTCTGGCATCTTCAGTGATCTGTACTTAAATTTTCTTCTGGCATCTACATTGATTTGATATGGTGGCTAGTGGTTACCTAATAAAAACAAGGGAGCGTTCTGTCTTTAATATTATTGACTTTTTTTCCCCTTAATTGTTTGGTTTAAGTCACCAGTAAAGTCATCAGGTCTGGGGCTTTTCTTTTCAGATACTGTTACAGATTCAACTTCTTTATTCATTATTTAAGGGTTCCCATTTTTAATTCTGTCTTGGTAGGATACATGTCCTAGAATTCACACAGTTCTTCTAGATTATTCAATATCATTGTGCTTTTATATTTTTAACTTTTCTCTGTGTGTTATACATGTGAATGATACATGTGTGTTCTGCTTCCACCTGAATGTGCAGAGCCCATGCATGTATGTTCTATGACCTATGGCTTACTGTTGTACTGGTTATTTCATTGACCCAAAGCTCTGCATTTTTATAAGGCAGGACACTGCATGACTCAACCATCCAGGGATGGGATTACTTGTTGCTTTGGACTGTGTGAGAATCTTTGCCTTTATTCATTTCTGAAAGGGATAAAACATTTTTGGCTGGCAGGTTTTCTAAGTTTGTTTCCATACTTCGCGTCCTCATGTCAATGTGCCACATGACTACCGAGGGAAATCTTAGAACTATATGGATGGGCCTAACCTAGGATGGATCGCTCATGGCTTCAAATGGATGTGCCATACCTAGGATGGATTGCTTGTGCTGCTTTCAGAAACTCCTCTGTCCTTTACTTTTGATATTTTGGTTATCAGATACATTGGTAGAGCCGTCTTTTCAATGAATCTTGTTAGAGATATTTGAGCTTCACAAACCTAGATGATCTTGGGGAGAATTCAGTCTTTATTAGTAAAACAAACAAACACACTCTGAGCAGGTTCCTGATAGAGTATGTGGAGCAGGTAGTTGTCTGCATATTTATATATAGAGATAATTTAAAATTTATAAATGTTTCTGTATTGTTAACATTTGCATAGCGGTTTTTTAATCTATGGTACCAATGTTGTAAAGAACTTTAATTACTAAATTTCTTAAAGAATTCATTTTAATGCTGAAATATTATTAATGGACAGATTTCTTTTCAGTAAATAAAGAATATCTACCTTAGTCAAAACTGAAAATACATTTTGTGTGTACTCTATGAAAATAATTCAATCGTTAATTGATGTTGTCCTGAGTATCACTGTCTCTGTGTGTCATTGTTAGAGAAGCCATTGCCTGAGTGATGATACCATGCATTCACAGATATCCATACTATGGCAATTTTTCACTGCGTTATACTGATGTCCATTTCACAGCCCATTTCTCTTTGAAACGACACATTTTCTCCCAGTGAGCACTGTGTTGTCCAATAGGATTGTTACTAACTACATGCATTTAAAACATGATAATCCCAAACTGTTCTGGTATATGAAATGAAATAGTCAGTATTGAAGATTGTGTGGAAAAAACATGTAATATGTTATACTAATAATATTTTATTGATTAAATATTGAAAATATGCTGTTTGGTATGCGGGAACTGATAAAATAGATTGCTTAAATTTTAACTCATTATTTTACTCTTTATGATGTATTTACTAGAAGATGGAAAACTGTATATCAGACTCTTACTATTTCCTCTAGGGAACACTAACCTAAAGTGTACCATTAAAACAGAATTTTCAAGTCAGAATCAGCCACAGAGTCTGTATTCTAAGCACTTGGGAGGCTGAAGCATGGAATCAGGAGTTTAAGGGCAGCCAGGGCTACATTCCAAGAGCCTACTTGTTAAACAACTGCAACAAAAAAAAGCATCCTCTTATTCTTATTTTCATGAGCTATTCATTGCTCAAGTGCACTCAAAGTCATGCTAAGGGAAGTACACCATGTGATGCTGTTTGACCATGCAATGCCATCTGTCTTTGCGTTTTTAATATTCATTCTCCGTATGGAGAGGATTTCCCACCTCCTGTGAGATAGCTCTGTAAAGCCCTACAGTCCAGGCTGTCCACTAGTGCTTCCTTTGATATGTAATTTGCTTTTCTTTCTTTCCTTTCTCTACACAGAAAGTTATTAATTCCGTGGCTCATGGAAAAATAAATGGAAGTAATTATAATTAAATGAGCAACAATAATTAGCTTTCAAAATATTCTTTATCATTTGTACCCCGAAACAAATGAAAATTAGTGAGCTTACTCATTCATTTTATGTCACTATGTGTAAACACCTGACAGGACAACTTAAAAGGTTAAATATCTCCTTTGGGCTCAGAGTCCCAAAGGTTTCAGTGCACTGTGATAAGGAGAGTGGGACATGACCAGCGAGGCAGCAGAGAAGAGCTCGGCACACCTGTCAGAGAGGATGTGCAGAGAATAGGAAGCAGTAGCCACAGATGAGCACCACAAAGAAACCCTTTCTTCAAGAAGGCCTCATTGCCAAAATTTCCAGGACCTCCCAAAATAGGACTGCAATTTGAGGACCAAACATTCACAACAGGATCCTTTGGAGAAGTTAGGGATTCAAATTTCAACAGTGAAAAACAAAACAAAATAAAAGAGTTGTGACATTGGACAAAAGCTAGTATTGCAGGGTTATTAAGAATTTTACTGAAGTCTAAAACCAGGGCACCTTTCTTCCACTAGATTTTTTTCTCTCCTTTTCTTGTTGTTTTGCACTGATTTTTGTTTTGCTTTGTTTTGAGATAGGGTGGCTTGGAATTGACCTTATAGAGCAGCCTAGCCTCAAACTTAAGGAGAAATGCTTCTTTCTCTTCTCTTCAATGATGGGATTAAAAGCATGCACCACCATGCCCAGATTCTACTGTATCTTTATTCATGAACTTCTCACTGCTGATTGTGCACATGAACACACACATACACACACACACACACACACAGAGAGAGAGAGAGAGAGAGAGAGAAAGAGAGAAAGAGAGAGAGTCTGAGCCTGAAAATGTTCATTGCTTCTGATGTGTTTTTCACTATCTACCACTCCTTTTGTTTTTTCTCCATTACTGCAGGTGGTCTCTAGAAGTTAAGCTGTACTATCCTTCTGGCAATGCACAGCTCTTTTCCTCATGCAAAGATATTCACTTTTATTGTCTCCCCCCATTATGATGCACTTATATAGATGAAATTAATAGAGTACCTACCACAGGTTTCCTTAGTTGATTTCTTCTAAGTGTAAGGATGTTAATACTCAAGGATATTAAAATAAGCATAAAAGAAATTACATCATTGCAAATAGGAAATATTTTAGCATGCAGTCCCATAAAATAAAATAAACATTCTAAAAAGTAAAGCCTATAAACATCAGGAAGATGGATAAGTTGACACCTCATTCTACATATCTCCGTTTAATAATATTATATTTCATTTCCCATGCTAAGAAAACAGCCATTACCCAAAGCAGCCACTCGTAAACAGGCCTTGTGAACAGATTGCATCCTTGTTGGTGGTATGATAATTGAAATAAGTTTTCTAGTCTTTTATGAGAAAATACCAGATGTATAAAATACCTATTAATCAATTCTCTTACTTTTGCAAGCCCAAGTTTCAGTACTAGTGGCTATTAACAAATAAATTCTGCAATGGAAAAGAGAGCTGCCAGACCGCAGCACAGAATCCGCTAGGATGCCACCTGCAGCCTTGCTCTGCACTGTCATTGCTTTGGTGTCGGGCAACAGGACCATCGCTACGAACATTCCAAGGAAACAATACTATCCCCTGACCGTCATGTCTGGCAATTTTTCTGTGTCTTCAAATAAGGCAGATTTTAAAAAGCGGCTGTCCATAGATACTTGAAAAATGTAGTCTGCCATTCAGTTCTACCGTTCATATCTATTAAGCCAGACCCCCCTATATCATTAAATGAAGAGCTTCTCATCTTATCCAAGAACCCTGCCTACTACCTCAAGCAGCCCCTCTTTCAAACACAAATGCATTATGTTGAGGACACAACATGGTTCAAGATAGGGTGCTTACCTAGTAAGTGCAAAGCTCTTGGTTAAGTTCCCACTCCTGCCGAAATCAATAGAAATTCTTTTTCTCTGTGTGAAATATATAAATATATATAAATGCAAATGATATAACAATATTATTATTAATAAGTACAAACCCATAGGAAAGAAAAACAGAAGAAAGCACCTAGCCTAGAAAAGAAACATTAAAACATTAAAAATACAAGCATTTTCCCTAAAGTGTTGTAAATTGGCATTTGGGATGAGAGATGAAAGAACAGTATTGCTGGCAGTGCAAACAGCAGGGGTTCCTTTTTCTGTTTGAATCACATTCACCCTCCCCTGCACAGCATCTCTAGAGGGAAGACTACATGCCTCTTTCTGCTAGGCTGGTTCCATATTTCAAGTTCAGGGCCTTGCTGATACAGTCTAATTTTATTCAGCCAAATATTATCCATTCTCTTAACCTGTGTCTTTTTATAGGTGAATTGAGTCCATTGATAGTAAGTGATATTAATGACCAGTGCTTGTTAACTCTGTTTTTTTTTAATTAGTTAATTAATTTTTTTTTGGTGGTAGAGTTTGTGTGTTTCCCTTCTTTGAGTTGCGCTGGTAGAGGGTTGTTAGATGTCTGTGTTAATATGGGTGTTGTTGGCTTCCTTGGGTTGTGGTTTTCCTTCTAGTACTTTCTGTAAGGTTGGGTTTGTGGCCATGAATTGTTTAAATTTGTTTTTGTCCTGGAATATCTTGTTTTCTCCATTGACGGTAAAAGAAAGCTTTGCTGGGTATAGCAGTCTGGGCTTGCATTCATGGTCTCTTAGTGTCTGCAGCACATCTAACCAAGACCTTCTGGCTTTCATGGTTTCCATAGAGAAGTCAGATGTGATTCTGATAGGTTTACCTTCATATGTTACTTGACTTTATTCATTATCTTGCTAGTTTATTTTACCTTTTTTTACCTCTGAAAGCCAAGGGTGAGATTTCATCTACCTGTCTAATTTACATAGGTAACATTTATCTAAAATATATCTTACAACATTTATCAACATAATTTGGTTCATATAATTGTCTGACTTCCATTCCAGTGTCTGACTGAGGGCAAACATTGGGGACTACTTGAGAACTGAAGCCTTCTCTTCATGCTACACAGTTCTAAACACAGTCCATTCCAGGCTATAAGGCTGAAGATGCAATTCCTCTACTCGATTGCTTTTTCTAAGTCCCATTCCCGATATGTTTCATTCTTTCTCATCCATTGCCTTTATTTATAAAACTGCTCAGAATTCTTTCACCTCACAATACAGATATATTTTTTTAATATACTTGTATCCAAACCTCTGCTTTCTGCTCTGCTTTATCCTGAATTTGCTGTTACTGGATACTCATTGATAAGTTGGTACATTGACCACAAGAAAGTTGTAGTGGTAGAAGCATTTATCTCATTGGAACAGTAAAAATGGGTATTTTCCTATACGATTGAGAACTTATGTGTTATTTGTGTGTTCTTTCTTTAACTTAAACCTGTAAGAGTTTCCTGTCTCAACATAAAAGGACTCTTACTATGTAATCCAAGTTCTCCATTTGAATTTCCAGTCTTCTAAGGTGTACAGATAACATACATAGATAGGCACATCGAGAGAGGGGATGGGCTATTTGTAACAAGAGGAAAGAATCTCATGCCCTACTGTGACATTTTGACTCACCTTCCACAGAGTCTGTGTGATCCCGTGGACTGTGTTTTCATGGAACAAATGTATTTTTCTTTTAAGTCTACTTGAGCAGCCTCTTCAGGATTCACTTATTCTCTTGTGATAAAAAAAAAAAAGAGTCCTAGTCTATGAGGCAAAAATCTAGGTTCTTCTGCAAAACCCGCATTAGTTGGCGAAGCTTTTCTAGCATTCGCTCACCTTGGTCCTCAAGTGTCCGTCAAGGAGAGAGAAAGACATTTACAGGTCAGTGTTTTAGGCAGGGCACAAGTTGCCTAAATACCTTTGTGCAACATTAGAAAAATCTAGAGAGGGCATCTTTCCAGCTTCCTGTTCCTTTCCAACAGCCACTGCAAGGAATTCTTGGCATGCCTTTTAAGAGTCATGATTCAAAAGAAACAAAGTTCACAATTCTTTTAAATGAGATCCTTGAAAGTGTTAAATCTGAATCATAAACTCCTCCAAGGAAACTTTTTGATACACAAATTACTAGAAATATTTTTTAGAATGTTCACAATCAATTATCTTAACTTTTCTGGGGGTGCGTTTAGACATACATATGTTCAAATGTGCACATTTGTATGGATATCTTTGTACTACTTCTTAGGAAAATTCTGGTGGTGTGTGTGTGTATTTGTGTAATGAGGTTTCTTTTCTAGGCCTAAAACTTATGAATTAGACTAGGCTCTCTGCTCAGTGAGCTTCTGGGATCTGCCTGTCTCTGCCTCCTCAGTGTTGGGATTATAGGTGTACACGCCATGTGCATCTATTTCACATGGATTTCGGGGGACAAAAATGAGTTCCCTGCTTGCATGGCAACAGAGTTCTCTCTTCGGCCTGCATATCTTCCTTTCTTATGCCCATAAGAATGGAAACTTGTAATGCTTTCAATGTAATACATTTGGCTGTGATTGCAACTGTACACTATAAAGTCTCTACTAAAATAAAAGGCTTTATTGTTTTCTTGCATTGTACAATATTAGTTAGCTAAAAATTCATTAAAAAAATAAAGGTGAGTTAGAATAGCCTCTCAAATTATACTTACTGGCTATAAAAAGGCTAATGTTATTACACTGTTCAGTATAATTCTGACTTCTTAATGCTTCTCAGATATAAGCTATCATCACTGATTCTGCAACGTGACATCACTGCATCCCGAGGCAGAATGGCTATTGCACAGAACAGCATCTTCAATTGCTGTTATTTGTCTTTTTTAAAAAATAGAAGCCTGCAATGAATTAAATGAAAAGCTAACCAGAACAGCAATACAGATTACAAACCATAATAGGCAGATCCTAATGTGTATCCCGGGGTTTCACGTGATGTCATAATCTACTACTGCAAATTTAATGGTACTGCTGCCTGGAAGCTAGACTATTATAGTATGTTTAATTTCACTAAGATGTAAATTACATGCTTCAACTGTGTACAATATCTGCTACTGTCACTTTCAGTTATTCTTGCAGTTGTCAGGCATCCGAATGTTTACAGCTATTTTGTCTAGAAGGCTGACAAAGTTGTGCAGTTCAATTTGTGTGTGGGGGCACATGGAAATATGCACATTCGTACATATATTATGTCCTTTCTGTGTGTATGCATCTGTTTGTATTTGTGTGTGCATGCTGTGTTTGTGTGCATGCTTGTGTGTGTGTGTGAATATTTCTCATATTCCTTCTTACTTTAGGAATTCTTTCATTGCCACTGAAGCTAGCAGTCAAATTATTTTAACTTGGACTTGTTTCCTTATTTTTGAAGATCCACATTATAAGGGTAGGATTAAATGCTCCTGAAATTGCATGTGGGCTTGTTTTGCTAATATAAAAATCTGTTTTGAAGGTTTGTTTCAAAACATCTCTTCTTGAGGTCACTTATTCTTGATGTCCCTGCTAGTTTGCAAAGACCTGGTACCATTTTTTCCATAACACACAAATATATAAATATCAAATAACTCCTGAGTTTAATTAAGAATATGACACATTTTATGTCCAAATATTTTGGTTCGGAACATTGGAACCAATGCTTCCATTCTCAAATCAAGTATTTAGTCATTATCTTAAGTACTCTAATTAAAAATGGATATAGAATTGCATGTCACGTGTATGTCACTGGTCCTGTCTAGGTAACTGTTTTGTTTTCTTTTTTTCTGCCTTCCATTGTTTTAGAGCATGGTAATGTCATTAACATTTCAGAACTTTGTTCGCCGTTTTCCCCAAAGAGGTGATCCTGCTAGATAACTCAAAGATGTCCTTTTACTATGACAGTGCATTACCTACCATCTATGTATTAATCAAGCATTAACTGGGCATTTTCTATACCTAATATATACTAAAGAGATAAAGAGACCCTTAAAGAATGGGTTTTCCTTCGTGAAGTAGGGTGCTAGCAAGGCCAAGGCTATTATAGTTTGGCTTTGCAAAAGGAAGTGAGGAAAACCACAGAAGCAGAGTAATTAACTAGAAGTTCAACAGAGAATATTGTGTCCCGCACCGCCATCCTGTTAAATAGAGAAGTAGCCAGTGACTGAATGCTGTAGCAAGATGTCACATTTCATACAGAAAGATGAGGTTTTAGCTGTCATTTCATCTTTGAGTTCCTTATACTGAATCAAAGCATCGATACCCTTTTCAAAGAAACATAGAAAACACCTCTCCTGGATTTCAAATGACAGGTTGTCCTAGTCCTAGGTTTGCCAGTTGTTGGGTGCAGCATTTTGGTAGTTTACTTTTACTCTCAAGGGTTTTTGTGGAGAAAAAAATGAGGATTTTTATTAGTTTGGGAGGGTTTGGAGTATTTGAAGTACAAACATTAGGGTTATCAGAAGGAGAATAAGAAAAAAATAAAAGAGGGAAAGAGCCTAGGTGCGGATGGTAAAAGAAGAAACGAAGGTGAAGCGGGGTAATTTGTGTGCACGGGAGCCTCAGAGTTGTCGACTCTGCTCAGGGAAGAAGGAAGCCTTGAAATGCATCCTCCTGCTTGGTATTCCTAAGGTTGCTTAGGACTGTTTGTGATTTTGATGCCAAGGAGAGAGGGAGATGTTTAAGCTGTCATTCTTTCTTAGGACCACTAAACACACATTACATTTCTGATCTAATTCAGTTTCTCTCACAAATTTAACAATGAAAATGCTATTCTAATGAAGCTGTAGACTCAAAATGTTCAAAGAAGTCTTTTTTTTTTAACCTACAGAAAATTTACCACGGACAAGTGTTTTCACTTTCTGCAATCCAGAAACTAAATATAACAAGCTTACTTTGAACCTCACTCAAGTTCAAATATCACTTAAGCTAACATTTTGAAACTACTCTGAATCTTAAAGCAATTATTGTAGATGTTTAGCAGAGTCGTGAGTACTATGTGCAATGAACTTGTATTTGTAGAACTTCGTGCCAGTGGTATACAGAACACATCTTATGACCAAACATAATATTTTACTCCTAAAACAGAGTTGTAGAACACTATGGTGCCAATTTAATGTTTTGCACTATTTGTGCCGATAAATCCCTCTCTGGCACTTACTCTGCTCTACAAACCCTGGAGCTCTGAGAACAGTATGAATGTACCATTAGACTGGAAAGAACACACCAAAAAAGAAGATGGTTTTCTATTGTTAATAACATTTTTTTTTTCAAAATGACATTGGTTTAGTATCCATAGAACACTTTGTGAATGGAAGCAATGTTCTTTTATGTAAACTACATCAAAAACATTTGACTATATAAAGATATTATTATCCATATCTCTCTTCAGTTGACCTATAAACAGGAAAAAACACAATAATTATTTTCTGTTCAATATAAGAAGCCAAATCCTCACAGCTGGTACTCTAAATCTAGTCAGAAAACCTAAGGGTGATGAAGTCTTAGATCCTAGGGGCAAACTCACTGGTGGTAGTTAGCTGAATTGGCCTGGTGCCACACTGCCTTTAACTATGTTTATACCCACAGATAAATGCTACTTCCTACCTCAAACACAGAAGCCTCCTTTTTAAAATGCAAGGTGATAACAGCAGAGGTTCAGAGCTGCTCAGAATCTGAGAATAAGGGAAGGCACAAACAGCCCTGTGTTTGTAGCACAGCCTCCAAATCCCAGGGGTCACTGAGGAGCTGGTAGAGAGGAAGTGGGAGTGGAAGAAATATAAGCGACTAAGAAGGAAGAAGTGTTGGGAAACACTGACTTGGAAAAGCCAATGCAGTCATGACTTTGTGGCAGCTCTGGATACTTGCAATGTGCCTAAACAAGACTGGGCACATCAACAGTCAATCATGAATTGAGGAGAGACCCAAAGGGCTTACCCATCCCTGATGCACTCCTGGCAACTGATGGTTTCTGAGGATGAGACTGTCATTTCCGTTAGCTATATCCCTGCACACCTTTGAAGTGCTGACTCGGCTCTAGTATATGTACCACAAACGTGGTCACACGTATGATCCCAGCTAAGTCTGTGTTCTCAAAATGAATAAACAAATAAAAGGCATTTAAAAGAAGTGACAAATAGGAACCATGTCTTTGGAATAAGTCCAAATATATCAGCAATAATAAGAACTGAATTTGAGTAGAGCCATCACTGTGATCAAAGCAAGTACATCTCTAGGCTTCTTGAGCACCTAAAAGAAAACTGATGCTCTGCTGGCTTGAACTACATATGTTCACTGTTTTTCTTCTGGGTCTATTCACATGCATCAACACTTAGTATGCGTTCGGCTTCACCTTTGTGTGTTGACTTAGCGCAGTTGTGTTCTTTAATTGAAGTGTGCTACCTTTCTTTTGGTGCCACCAAAGCTCGTCTGTATCACGCCTGCCCATTGTAGTGACAGAGAGCTTTGTCACAATTTTACATTCTGCTTTTTGAGTACTAAGTATCTTAGAGTTGACAGAAAAAAATAGGAAAACAGAAATATTCTAACAACAGTAAAATAAACTGGGAAAATGGTATTTTCAAGATACTTGATGGTGTGACATTTCAACATTGTACAAATTCAACTTTCCAAACCTAAAAAAGGATATATCTATAAAGGTACATGAACCTTACAGGACACCAAATAGACTGGATTCAAGAAAATTTCCCCTCCATATAATAATCAAAACACAAAACATACAGAATAAAGAAAAAATATTAAGGGCTGCAAAGGAAAAGCGTCAAGTAACATATAAAGTTAAGCCTATCAGAATTACACCTGACTTCTCAATGGAAACCATGGAAGCCAGAGATCCTGGATAGATGGGCTTCAGACACTAAGAGACCACAGATACAAGCCCAGACTACTATGCCCAGCAAAGCTTTCATTCACCATCGATCGAGAAAACAAGATATTCCATGACAAAAACAGATTTAAACAATACGTATCCACAAACCCACCCTTACAGAAAGTACTAGAAGGAAAACCCCAACCCAAGGAAGCTAACTGCACCCACAAAAACACAGGCATCTGATAACCCCCACCAGCATAACCCAAAGAAGGGAAACATACAATCACTACTACCGAAAAATAACTGGAGTTAACTGGTTATTAACTCATTAATATCATTAGTATCGCTTAATATCAATGGACTCAATTTACCCATATAAAGACACAGGCTAAGAGAATGGATACAAAAACAGGATCCAGCCTTCTGCTGTTTACAAGAAACACACCTCAACCTCAAAGACAAATTCAAATCCAGAAACAAATATTGAAATGAATGAGCAAATGAAGGGTTTTAGGATACTATTTGATTTTTTTCTGTTTGTTTGTACTTGTGAGCTAAGTTATTTTCCAGTGTCTATATGTCTGTTTCACTGAGACTCATCCAACATGAAACATGTGCCAGTATTTTTCTGGAATTACCTGTAATGCTTCCAGATGTTAATCCTGCGTGTTAGTACAAATACCTTCACATCTTTTCTGCCTTTGGGATACTTCCCTTTCACTGAGTAAAGATGCTATATAAAGTGACACATAATTTATAGCAGAAACAGAAAGAGTTTTCCAGTAAGGCTATCCTTATACATGAAAATTAAGTTTATCTACTATGAATAATATTGACTGTAAATAAATCAAAATTTTTCTTTAAGTAGCTATCTAAACCACCAGGAGGAAAAACTAACAAAAATCCCTTCACTAAAGTGAGGTTTTTTGCTACAATTAATCTCAAATGTAACCCATCAACATACCTATATACTTAATTAATATAAGTGATTTTCTATAAAAATAAAAAGATATGAAAAACAGGCACATTTACTACACCTAAAAGAAAGTGCTTTATTCTTAAGGGACTACTAAGAAAGGTATATATGTGGGTACAAGTGTGACTTTCCTCAAAAGATGCTCACATTCTCAGCCCTGAAGTCTATAAATATCTTGTCATCTATTTTGGGAGGGGGTTAAGGCGTAGATACAGATGTAATTAATTTGAAGATCATGTGGTGAGAAGGATAGCCTACTTTCCCAAGCAGACCTCATTCCAACATCAGGGATCCAGTAAACCCCCCCAAAAAGAGAAAAGAGTCAAGGAGGTGATGTGAAGAACCAGCAGAGATTTAAGAGACTTGGCCACAGGCTGGGAGATTTGGCTGCTCTCACCACAGGGAGAACGAGGACTCTTTCTTCCCTCAAGCCTCTGGTGGAGGCTTACTGACAGCCTGACTTTGAATGTCCAGCCTCTAGAACTGTGAAAGGATAAATTTCTGTCATTTTAAGATGTCAGAGGTACGACAAATTGTTGCATACGTTCTAAGAAACAAGTATGGCATGATTTCAGCAAAATATATTAAACAAAAATAGGAAATATTTACCAGCAGAAATAGAACTACAAAATTTTAGTCCCTCATTCAAATTCATGGTACCTTCATGTTTGGAATGTGTTGAGAGTCCAGAATAAAATAAAGAAAAATTTCAAATAAATCAAAATTATTCATATTAAAGCATGTTGATGTGTTTAGGTAAAGAAATACATAAAATTAAGATTTCAAAATGCAATAATTATCAATATGAAAACTTTTAAATATTACTCTTAGTAAGAGTAACTATTATATTGCATATACAGGATTTATATATTCTATATGTATATATACACATAGGATATATATACATACATATATATATATGAGAGAGAGAGAGACTGAGACTAGCATTTGTTTCGTACTTCCTAGATTCAATGCTAGCAAATTAGAACTTAAAAAATGTTCTATTAATTAAGACTTCAGTAACTGACAAAGCAGTAATATCATACTTAGTGGTCATAGAATTTAAACATACTTAAGGCAAGTTGTCACACATGATAGTCCTGGCTTCCTTACTAAAACATAGCTTATTAGCATATTCTATGCGTAGTAAAGAGCTTTGAGTTAGTTGCTATTCTTGTTACTGTGAAAAAATTGACGAAAACAATCTACGGCTTAATTCTGGCTCATGCTTTGGAGATTTGCTCCATTATAGCAGGGAGGCTCAGCAGGAAGAGCATTTCGATGCCTTCCTATCTGCTGACTATCGCTGTAGTGAAGTCATAGCACAGAGCGGTAGCCACAGCCTTGATGGTCTGCTCTCTGGAAATTTCCTCCACCAAAGAATTACTGCATCGCCTTTCACTTCATCCTCATGCAAGGTCTTGGGGCATGGGTGTGGTGATTTAAATAGGTATGGCCCCATCAACTCATGTTTTTAAATGATTAACCACAGAAAGTGACAGTATAGGGAGGTATCTCCTGGTTGGAAGACGTGTGTCAATGTGGGGGCAGGATTTGAAGTCTCCTATGCTCAGAGGTACTGTGCAATGTGGCACTGTTGTAGGAGGCTGCTTGTTTGTCCTGGCCGCCCAGAACCGAAATAACCACACAGAAACTGTATTAATTAAATCACTGCTTGGCCTATTAGCTCCCACTACTTATTGGCTTTTACATCTTAATTTAACCCATTTCCAGTGTTTTATATTTTACCACGAGGCTAGTAGCCCTACCGTCAAGGTTCCAGCATGTCTCTCTCTGGCAGCAGCTCCATGGCTTCTCCTAAACTCTGTCTTCCAGCATTCAGTTTAGTTTTCTCTATTCTGTTCTATTTTTTTGCCCTATCAGACCAAGCCAGTTATTTTAAAAACCAATGGTATTTGCAGCATACAGAGGGGAATCCCATATCATGGCACAGTCTCCTTTATTGCCTATGGTTTAAGATGCAGAACTCAAAGTGCCTTCTCCATCACCAGGTCTGAGTGCATGCCACCATGCTCTATTACTTTGACAATAATGAGCTAAACCCCTGAAACTATAAGACAGCCCTAATTAAATGTTTTCCTTTAAAAAGTTCCTGTATTCACAGTGCCTCTTTACAGCAATAAGACCCTAACTAAAATAATGGAGAATATGCAACATATGTAATATGAAATATTATAGTGAGAAAAGTCTCTAAACCACTTTCTGATAGGGTCTTTATTCACATTTGAAACCCCATTAGCCAGGACTCCATTGTCTGCACTAATCTTGGCATCCTTGTCTTGCAAGTTTCCACAAGAACAATGCTTTGTTTATAGCATTTGATCTCATTTCTAGCCCAGATTTCTAATCTCTTCCATATTCTTCTCATGAATGAATTCTAGAAACATAAAGCAATAAAACCGTGTGCTCAGGTTTTTTTTTCATAACCCCACTTCTGTTACCAATATTCTTTTTAGTTACTTTCCTCATTATTGTGATAAAATGCCTGAATAAGAAAAGTTAAAATGAAGAATTTATCTTAACTGATAGTCTGAGCATCCAATGTGTCACAGCAAAGAAGACATGACATCAGGTAGGAAGTTGCTATTTATATGCATCCTCAGAAGGAAAGAAGGAAAGAAGGATGAATGTTGGTGTTTAACTCTGTTTTGCTTTGTGTATAGCCTAGGATCCCAGGTGATAGTACAGTGCATTGGTACTATAACTGTGAACATTTCAAAATGGTTCTTTTTTTTTTTTTTGAGTCAGGGTTAATCATGTAGCTCTGACTGTCCTGAAATTTACTATGTAGAGACCAGGCTATCCTTAATCTCACAGAGATCCACCTGCATCTGTTTCCTGAGTGCTAAGATAAAAGGTGTGTGTCACTACACCTGACTTCCTATTTTTAATTATTATCTTTATTTCTTAAATTATTTTAACATATTTTAGTTAGTTTCTAAAATAGAGAATAATGTCTGTGAAATATTTTTCCTACTAGCTTGTCAGGGTCTGGGAAGGGTATCTATCTCAAAATATATTCGTAAGTGTTCCATGCATGTAACAGAGAAAATAGGATGAGCCTTCAGTGAATTTTATATTAGGGCAATGGTTTGAAAATGTTCTGTGGTAAAGGGGTTCCCAAAAGGGGTGCTTTCACATGCCTCTGATTCAGGAGGTAACCTTTTCACAGCAATAATCAGAACAACCTCTCCGTCTTGGAATCCACAGTAGACAGGTATCATTCTGATACATCTCTGAAAGCCTGCAGCCTCACATCTAGCTCTGACCACCAGGTTTGGGATTCCCATTCCTTTCTGCATTTTTGAACACATGTGTCTCTACATCCTTATATGTTCCTTGTCTTTGGCTGTTTTCCTTCTGTTTGTTTTTTTTTTATCCTTTTCCAACATTTTTGTTTTTATTTTATTTTTATTTCATTTCATTTTATTATTATTCCTATGATTTCTGTTTGTTTTATAACAAGAAACAGAAAAGTTATTATCGCTGTCGTTGAGAAAGGAGGGGAGGAGGAGCTGAAAGGAGCTGGGGGAGAAAAAAGGTTGTAATAATATATTACATGGGAAAAGAGTATTTTCACAAAAGAAAAAAGAATATAGAGGATGAAATAAGCTATCTGCAGTTTGTTGACATATATATATATATATATATATATAATTAAACTCAATGTAATTCGTCTCTTAAACTGGATCACACTTACTGACCAGAAAACCTGAACATATTTTTTCTGTACTAAGTTTTCATGTATATATGGTCCAATAATAAATATCAAGGAGAGGGAGAGACAGACAGAAAGAGACAGAGAGAATGACAGACGGGAAGAGAGAATATAGATAGATGGATTTTTTTAAAAAACGGAATAGTGTCACAGAAATATTCAAGGAACAAAAACCACTAGGATTTTTGTTTTGGTTTGTTGCTGTTGTTGTTTTATTTCACTTGTCAGCAATGTGTCTGTTCCTATCTTTTTATTTCTGATTTGGTTTTTCCTTGAATTTTGCTGTTCTTGAATTTCCTTTTTCACCCAAGGCATAGTCCCCTAAAGCTTCTGAGTTAATCCGTGAGGTAGGCTTAATTTTCTCATATTGAAATGCAAATCATGTTTCTGGTTTAGCATAAATTAGAAAGTCTTTAAATAAACTAAAGAAAAATGAAAATCGACCCCCGCCTGCTGTGGAATGGTCACTGTGCCCTAAATGTTAACCTTTGGTCAGTGGGGGGTATGTGTTAAAATCAGAGGCATTGAGAAGCCTGGCAATGTTTACATTCCCCCTCTGACCCAATTATACCAGCGTGTGGTCCAGCCGCCTGACCCACACCATCCAGAGCATGCATTAGAATTTGCATGCCCAACACTTAGTACCTGCATTCCTAGGTGAGCTGCTCCAGCTCTAGGGTCAGTGAGCTCTATTAGGGTCTACAGCGTGATGAGTCAAATCAGCCTTGCAGGAAAGAGGGAGGGAAATGAGTTGTGGTTTTTTTTTTTTTTGGTTTTTTTTTTTTGTTTTTTTTTTGTTTTTTTTTTTTTTGCTTTGCTTTGCTTTGTTATTGCCAGAGCCTTTGAGATTATATAATTGTTAGCATGCTGCCTTCTTTCAGTTTCTAATGCTCTAACAGCATACTAAAATCTGGGTTAATTATAAGCAGTATACTTCAATTTAACTCAGTTTGTGGAAGCCAGAAGTCCAGAAGCAACAATTTCAGCATGTGGTCTCTGCGACATCATATATATCATATTGTGTCACATGGCAAGAGATGGGGAGAGTTGACGAAAAAGAGAGGACAGGGAGTTAGTTTGAGAGGGGAGGAGGATATGGAACTAAATCCCTCTAATAATTTATTCATTCCTGTTATAAAACAAGTTAACATGACAAGAAGTCTTCATTTCCTCATCATTAATTCCTCACCCTGCTACAGTGGCAAGCAAATTTCAGGATGAATTTCAGAAGGTGAATTCAAAGCAGGCTAAATGTCTACTCAGAATTGCTGTCGACTGTTAGGATTTGAATATGAAATCTCCTCTAAAGACAGACGTGCTGGACACCCGCCATCCAGCAGATGGCGCTATTTTGTGAGCCTTGACAAAGGAGGAAGTAAGCCACTGTGGGTATAAACTTGAGGGCTATTCCTGATATGTAGCTTCTTCCCGTTTGCCATGATGTAAGCACTTTCTTCCCTACACTACAATGGTATTGCACCTCAGCCTGGACACTGGCAAGATAGTTCAAGGATTTGGGTTGAAGACTCCACAAGCATAAACTAAAGGAAATCTTTCCTCTTTAATACCTAGTCCTTTAGCATATCATGTACATATTAACAAATTTGCTTCTATAAACGTTGGAACTGCCTTGAAGAAAAGTACAAAGCAAAACTGTTACATTCAAATTAATTTCCCTCGCCATTATTCAACTATTGCTACGTTATAAATATTTAGAGAGATATATTTTCAAATATGCTTTTCCTCCTAATTTCATCCCATTTCTTAAAACAAAATAGTTTTAAATGTCTAGAGCACCATTATTTCTTGTGTGAGAGAACTGATGCTGGGAACAGTGTTTGGTTCCTTCTTTTGAAAGCCAGATCGTATTTTCCTATGACAAGGTCTGTAGAAGAGAGCGCCTTCACACCAAGCCTCCAGCAAAGGGCTGACTGGGGCTGCTTGATTGTAACAAGAGCCAAATGGAAGCTTACTCAAATACACACAAAGAACGCATAATTGAAAAGCTAGAAATTGATTCCAAACATTCAAACCAATTTATATAGTTCTAGAAGGAGGGATAAGGGTAAAGAGAAGTGTATAGGTGGGTAGCAACACAAAGGAAGGATGGCCGAAACAAGGAGAAACAGACAAGAATAAAAATGATGTTATAAGGTATAATGACTAGGCCTTAAAGGTTGGGCAAGAGAATATGTTTTGAAAGCAATATAAAACCAGCCTATAGAATCAGGAGATTGAACAACTTGCATTCTAACTCTTTTGGTAAAAGAGACCCATGTGACTGTGGACAACAGACTTGTCAGTTAGTGCTGGCCATGTTCCCTTTGCCCTTCTGAGCATCATTACTTGTGTTCATCTGCATTGTTCCTAAAAATACATAATTTTGTGATCTCTAATGTAACTGTACCTTTTTGTTATGCCCAAAGGAAACATTAGCATTTAAAGACCATAAGAGGAGGCAAATTCCCAGAACATATTCACTAACGGTAGCATACATGTGATTTGGTATGAATGATTATCTTATGTAGTCTCAGAATCCACAGCAGAAATTCTGGAGGGTCTCTACTTGTCAGAGACGACACATACATGAAGGTCACTGTGACCCTTTTGTAGAGTGAAGTTCTATTTTTTTTTCTGGTTTTTCGAGACAGGGTTTCTCTGTGGCTTTGGAGCCTGCACTGGAACTAGCTCTTGTAGACCAGGCTGGTCTCGAACTCACAAAGATCCGTCTGCCTCTGCCTCCCGAGTGCTGGGATTAAAGGCGTGCGCCACCACCGCCCGGCTAGAGTGAAGTTCTATTAATTGCATGACCACCAGAAGGACATTAGCTCACAGCTGTCTTCAACACTGCTTGGTAGTCATTGCTCTAACAGAAAAATTGAGGCAGTATGTAAAATCACTGTTAACAAGATAATTGCTAATGGTATAAAATCAAGTTTTATGATATAAAAAAAATCACCCAGAGGCTTGTTCATTCTCTCTTTACTAAACAGATTCCTGCAACACATTTATTCAAAGCCCATTAGGTACAAAAAGAGAAGTAAAAAATATGGAGTATAGAATCTGTTTTCAAAAGCTATCATTAATAATAAGAGATCAAAATGTATGGTATAAATAACTTACAAGTCAAAACTGAGATTAGGTATCAGACATGCAAATAAAAATATATGGTAATCATTCGTTCTCAAATGTCAATGTGTACTAAAATTTCTGTGTGGAGTTGTAAGAATTGGGATGTCTCCTTGACTATGATTCAGTAGGTTCCGAGGATGTCTCTGCCACCATAGATTGATTGCTTGGCCCTAGAGGGAGGAGGGTAGAAGAGACACTTGTGTCAAGCCTTGATTCAAAAAGGACCTGGCCTTGTACAGAGCAGCAAGGGCCGTGTGAGAGAAAAGAGAAGTGATAGTAGATGCCTAGATGGGTGTCATACAACAGGTGCGACGCCCTGACTCGTGCTTCGGTGTCACATGATTGTTCAGAAAGAACTGGTGCTTTAGCACAACAACCTAGTAACGCGTGGGAAGTATGTATTTTACCACATACTGGCCTTCACACAGATGATCGGTAACTCTAATTACAGCTTTCAGTGGAATAAAGCCGTTATGTTTAACAAAACTGAATTAAATTTACATATGAGATAATTGAGTATTGTGAGCCACAAAAGAAATGTTTCTAAGACTACAACCCTCTGATACCTGCGTGTTGTTATCACTCTTGATAATTATGACATGGTGTAGTATAGAGACACCTGTTGACTTTGCAGAAGCTTATTTATTTGTTTAGTTCTGGTTTTACTATGTAGACCAAGAAGGTTTGAGTGTGAGACACTTAAACATCAGTTTACGGAGTATTAGAACTCCCAGAAGGTCCCACCATTCCTATCAGTTTTTGATGTTTCCTGGCGGGCATCTGTCTCAAGTCTCTTTTCCATGGTGGAAATGCAAAGAGGAACATAGTGTAGTTTGTGTGCTGAGGATTTAGGTTTGCAGCTCAGCAGAGAAAAGGCTCTCCTGGTATTTCTTCTACAGAACAATGCTTTTATACCACACAATAGCTGGCAGATAAAAAGCGCTATTGCAGGAACAATATGTTTGGTTTAAACGTGAAGCGGGAATGTAAAGGGAATGAAATTATGAGAAGTGGAGCTAGACCTTTGACAATCACGCCTCGCTCTGTGCCACCCGTTCCCAGACAAAGGCTGGCAAAATGGAAATGAACAAGAAAAATGATGAGGAATGATGGGAGGCCAGAGGAGCACAAAAATGAAATACTTCTCAGACTTTTACAGAGATCACAGTAGTATTGGTACCTAGAAAAAGCAAAGAGTTACTAGCATATATGCAAGTGTGCCCTTCATATGGAGGGTTGCTGCTCATTAAGTCAATGATTTCAATGCATTATAAAGTCTGAGTGTTCTGATTACAATTATATAATTTGTCTTTATAAACATGTAAAGTAAAATTTATGATTTGTCTATATAAATGTGCAAAGTATGATTATCTCAAGCCTTTACTCTCCAATTAAGAGTTTTATTGTCAAGAGTTGGAGCAGTAAAATCCTTATTGTATCTGAGATTCACTCCACAGCCACTCTGTACTAGGTAGTAATTTTGAGAGCTTAAGTTCTACATTGTCTCTTCCAAACAAGTTGAGCATACCAAGGTAGATTGATCAATTCTCACTGGAAAAATAGTTTGGGCAGTGTTAGGAGGACAGATTTGTATGTCCATCTATGTGTTCAAGTACAGCTAATTAACATGGCAATGAAAGCATCTTCCTTCAAATGGTTTCCTCAGCAATATTAATAGAGATTACATAGATAAGCCAACTTCCAAAGAGAAGCTCTATCAAGCTTGTAAGGACACCATGCTCTGGATAGGAATTGAGGAGATACTGATGTTCAGGCTTCTGCTTACTTGAAAGAGTAAGCAAACATGATATTTAAATTTTGTGTATACTATAAAAAGATAAAAATCTGTTTGCCTTAGCTCTCAAGAGTAATTATTTGGGACTAGATTGCTTTAAATTAGATTATTCAACTAAAGGTAGTGCTCTTGGACAAAATTTCCCAGGGTATAATACGTTTTACAAGAGAAGTACAGCCTGGTTCTATTTTCATTGCAAGTCAGAAGATCATAGCTCCGGAGTGTGAGATCTCTCTTTCAGCACCATGCAGCATTCTCAGACCGGGCATGTGACTGTGCCCTAGAAATGCTTCATCTCTCCACATGACAACTGATTGTCTGACAATTTAATTTAATGCTTCTGCTACCAGGAGTTCCTGTTATGTTTCAAAAGTTTACAGGCCCCATCCCAAAGAGAGCCCCCATGCAAATTGGCCTTCCTAGATACCTGATAACAGACTTTAAATTGGGAGTTTCATTTTCTTCATTTCTATTGTCTGTATTAATGGCTAACAGACCTCAGACACACTTCATTTACATAGTTTATGTGTAGGATTGTATAGTTGCAGCTGTACTGCAAAGGTTGTACCCTAGAAAAGAGTATGGGAGAGGCCCATAGGGTGAGACTCCCGCCAAGTACACACCACTTCCATGTTGTTCCTGGCTGTGTCATCCCCCAGTACTTCACATGTGCACCGACCTGGCACTTTATCAAATCTGGTTCAATAATTTTTATAGAAATCAATCTTCATCTTCTACCTTCTGTCTCCTGTATTAATCCTCTAATCCCTGAGTCTTTCTTGAAAATAGCCACATTTTGAAGTTATCCTGCCCTAACCTGTCCTGCGCGACTGTCTCGCCAGCAAGAACGATGCGGCACACAAGGATCCTTCTGCAGTATGCTTTAATGCTTCTTGAGAGGGAGAGCATAAGCTTCCAGAGCGGAGACCCAGATGCAGGGAAACCCTTCCCTTAAATAGAGGCTTCGCCTCGCCTAGGATGTGTCAGCCCCTGGTTGGCTGCAACCCATCGCTCGAGATGACGCCACGGGATAGGCGGGATGGGACGAGGTGGAAAAACCCTTCGCATATGCACAATGCACTTGTTTATTACTCGGGAACACAGGATATGGGCGCCATCTTGTAATGGCGAATAGCGGTGCGGCTCCCCACACTAACCTTCCCCTCAGTAGCACAAACTCAGATTTGCAATAGGTAATTTTATAGGTCAGCCTAATTAAATCTAGGGTTACTAGGGAGATGGTGCCTGTTAGGAATTATCCTGAGTGAGTTATCTGACTTGAGAAAATAGTCCCTCTGTAGATTACACCTTTTCCTGAGCTAGATTCTGAACTGTGCAAAAATGATAAAGTTAGTTTAGCAAAGGCTTCAGCATTCTCACACTTTCTGACTGTGGATAAATATTGTCAGCTGCTTTGGGCTCTTGCTTCCTTGACTGACCTGCTTGATGGACTATGCCTTCACACTATGAACCAAAATAAATGCATGGTCCCTTAAATTGCTTTTGTAATCGTACTTTATTACAGCAATAGAAAAGGTAACTAGGACTAGTTTAACTTGAAAGTGCCGTAATAATTCCAAAAATTTTAGGAAGCTTTGTCATGGACTTAGGGCAAAGGTCAAAATATTTTTTTAATGATACATTACTGTCTTAGTTAGGGTTTTTATTGTTGTGTTCAAATACCATTTCTAAAAGTAACTTGGGGAGGGTAAGGTTTATTATGCTTACATTTTCGTATCATTAATCATCATTGGGGGATGTCAGGACTCAAATTCAACCAGGGCAGGAAAATGGAGACAGGAGATGATACAGAGATGGGTGCTGCTTACTGACTTGTTCCTCATGGCTTGCTCAGCCTGCTTTCCCATAGAATCCCAAACCACAATCCCAGAAGTGGCGCTGCGCACAATGGAATGGGGCCCCTCCTCAGTCACTAAGAAAACACTACAGGGTTGCCTGCAGCCAAATATTATGGAGGCATTATTCCACTTGGTGTTCCCTTCTCTTAGATGGCTCTAGCCAGTGTCACTTTGGTATAAAATTAGAGAGCACAAATATCTAGCTAATTATGGCTTAAAATACAAAATTGTATTTGGAGATAATATAGTTTGGCTTCTTTTTCAATGTGTTTTCTATCCTTACATTAAACCAACCCTGGACTAAAGAAATCCCCTCAAAAGCCTTTACATGTGCTGATCATGTACAGTGTTTGAGTACCTAAATAATTATATATATACATATATATATATATATGTATATATATATATGCATTAGAGGCTCCTCACACATTCTTGACTGCTCTTTCTCTATGTATTGCATCAATTCCTCTCTATATTTTGTCTGTTGTTTGTGTCTACATATGTGCTAGTCTGAATATTGTCTTGTGAATCTATTTCTCTGTGTGTATGTGAGCTTTTGCTATGTATCTGTAGAACATAGCAGAAAACCTCATAAGAGGAAGAGTGAGAACTCATTTGCAGAAGTCTTCCACAGAGTTTTATAAAGGATTAAGTCACTGACTTCACCTCACCCCAGCTGACAGTTAACAAAGAGTATCAAAGAGTCAAATGTTCCTTCCAGAAATTGTGGTGGATATTTGTTTTATAAGTTTGCTTTTTATCATATTTATTGCTTTCAACATGCCACAAGACACATACAAGTACATATCCATCAGTTACTTGTCAGAGGCATGAAAGAAGACAGAATTTAAGAATGCAGCTATACATTAGTTTGGGATGCAAAAATTGATTACATGGGAATCCAAGGCAAGTAAAGTTGGCTGTTAATTTGTTCTCTTAAAGGCAGATTAAACAAATAGGTTGAATAAATAGTAGGAGGTTAGTCTTAATCTTAGGTGACTCAGTATATATTATTAGCTTTGTTGTGAGGTCTACCAAAAGTTCTGGTTAGAATATAAGAGATATTTTAATAATAATTTATGGCCACTAATTTACATTTCCTTAGCTAGCGTGAGTAAAGTAGATATGACCTAAAGTGTTTAGGAGAATATGTATCAGCTACTTGAAGCATTAAAATATTTTATATAACAAAACTGAGCTTGAAAAAGTTTGGATTTACTTGTATTCTATAGAAAATTCCTTATGGATACCAGCAGATAAATATATTGTTATTATTTAAGTACTATTTGATTTGCAATAGACAAGGATTATTTTCTATAAGCTGAAATAAATTTCAAAGTCTAACATTTCTATATTTATAAATTCTATTAATCTAAATAAAATGCCTCTAAGTCACTTAATCCTAGCACCAATATTCTAGATTAAATATGTTAAACCACTGTCCAGATAATGGGAGCTTCCTTCTCAAGTCTCAACATGCTCCCTATTTTCCAGTTTTGTTAGAATATGTACTTTGCCTTTCTTTGAAAGATTTTTGTTCACTCGACAATTGCTAGTCAAACCTGTACAATTTTCTTCAGCTCATTGACCTGTGTCTTATTAATTGAGCATCATTTGCTTGGGTACATTTTTTTTCTGTAATGTTCAATTTTGATGTAACAGTAAACTTCAGTACTTACCACACCTTACAGCAACCGAGGGACATATGTTTCTCTCATCATTTGTGGCAAAAACCAAGTAATATCAGATGATGTAATTTTGACCACAAACATGCTATTCAATGGGCTTTAAATCTGGAGTTAGAGATGCAATGAAAGAAAAAAAAAGAAGTAAGATTATAGGTTCTCATCACATCACAGCCTACTGGACAACTTCCCATGATGAACCACTGGGGCTCTTCCTCATCTCCTTTGGTGTTTAGGTCCCCATGGATTCTCTAAGTCCTGGTGATCTTTCAATATTTTTTACTTCCTTTAAGATAACTAGAAGTAGCTGTAAATGATGGTCCAAACCTACAGTCCTAGTATTATGGAGACTGAGGAGAAATTCACTGAAGTTTTGAGGTCACTCTCTTCTTCATAATTCAAGAGACACCTAGAAAAAAGAGTGAAGACCCATCTCAAAATAAAGAAAACCAACTTGAGGCCATGCTTACAATCCAGAACCTTATCAGATAGAGGACTGTTATTTGATTGATCCAATTTAAGCTTTGCTTTAACAAGTTAAAGTATAGTACTATGAACTTGAATAGAACTATTTCAAATGGCCTTATTTAGAGTACAGCAACAAAATGTACATCATTGTGCTGGAAAAATTGTGTGTGATAGAATTGTTACAGGGAAAAAAAGATCAAAACATTCTTACATTTCATTTCTAGTGTTGATAACCTTACTATAACGATGTCTCTAGTAAGAAAAATTATGATTAAATTTCGGTCTTGCATCTATAAGTAAAAACCATCTACCTGTCAAATACTTTCAATGACTATTAGTAGGGTCTGTCTATTACAAAGTCATTTTCTATTTGTACTGTGGGGTTAAGAAATTTTGAATAAGGCATCTTTCAGGAAAGTAGATAATGGAAAAATAAAAGGAAATCAATACCTCTGAGTGCTTCTTTTGAGTCAGACATTCTGCTATGTATTTCTATGTCTTTATTTACCATAATGAAATATATAAGACAAGACAACATTATTAAGAAGAGTGGTTTATTGAGTTCAACATTTAAGATATTTAAAGTCTAATACTAGGCACTGCTGTAGAAATGGTCTCTAATTAAAGCCTTCTTGTCTGTGTCGTGTTGTAGAAGATAACACCATGACACATGTGGAACCCATGGACAAAGCTCATGAGACTGTAGGGGGATCTCGTAAGAAAAAGTATACTAATCCCTTCTGAAACCTGCTACCTCAGAGACCTGCAGAAACTGCCCAGGATCAATCTTTTAAAGCTTTTCACCAATTCTACACCACTAAACTGTGGTCTAAGCTTCCAGTGAATTAACTCTTTGGGAAAAAGCAACATCAAGACCATAGTAGCATTTAATGTGCATTTGACATTTAGTCCTTGTAATAATTATACAATATAGGAACTGTTCATTCATTTACAAAAACCGTTATCAAGAAAGATTTTTCAATGTTACTGTGGCTAGACAATGTCAGAAGCAGCAGCAAACCTGTTTACTCTCATGTGAGAAAATAAATGACAGAGTAGTAAACTAAAAACGTGTGTGTGTGTGTGTGTGTGTGTGTGTGTGTGCTGTGTATAAACATATGAGTTCTCTTATATAGAGACATATATCCATAATATATGCAAACACACACATAATGTAAATCTAACATAAATTTAGATATATGTGCATATAATCTAGATTGATATATGGATAATATTTAAGATTTACATATATCAATATTCAATATATTTATAAATGTACATGTATTTGCATTTTACCATTCATTAAAGATTTGGTTATAAAGAAGTTTGAGTTTAAATCTTCTCCATGGGTTAGAGAGATAGCTCAAAGAGTACTTGCTGCCATTGCAGAGGACCTAGTTCTAGTCCCAGCATTCACATGGTGGCTTATAGCTCTAGCTCCAGGGCATTCAATGCCCTTTTGTGGCCTCTGTGAGCACCAGTCACACACATGATAAAATGAACATACATACACACAGACTCATATACATGAAGTAGAAATAAATCTTAGATATACTTATTTATTTTTCTATGAGTTTTTATTGAAAAATTGTGATCTTATTTAATTTGAATCATTAGTTGTGAGTGTTCCCACAATGTGTCTTTGTTTGTTTTGTATTTTTTCATAGTATTAAATACAGCAATCATTTTGCATAAGCTAATAATGCATTATGAATATAGACATTAGAACTGTCTATACATAAAAGGAAATTATAATATATATTTGTAGATAAAGCACTTTACTTTGTAGTCTATTATGTCAAGCATTTTTAAGTAAGATCACAAATTGACTTGATATAAGTAGTGTTCATTTTGTCATCTCAAAAATGGAAATGCTCAAAAAACATGGCATTGACCATTAGACTTTGTTAAATTATTAATTATAGCCAAAATGTTACCTCATCATTTAACTGCATCAGAGATTTAAAAGCAACTAACTTGGTTGATTCTGGCTGTAGGCTCTACTTCAATCAATTGTTTCCTTAGGCTGTAGCCATCTAAAGGTTTAAGTAGGGTAGAAATACCTTCCTCTGAGATGGCTCCTTCACATCTTCTAGACTGGAGATATCAGTTCTTTACTGGGTATTGATTAGAAACTTAACTTTGTATTATTATAGCCCCTGTATTTACAGAGCATCCCCTTAAGTAATTTAATTTGACAAAGAAAGAATGATTAAGAGAGAAGCTGGGGTAAATTTTCATGGTCTGTTCAGCTTTGCATCTTTTGCTTGTAATCATTCCTTGTGAAGCCAAACTTCTGTAAGCCACATGTTGTGGTGACATCTTTCGGGGTCCAGCCTCAACAAGATTGTACATCCCAGGGGAGGGGCATATGGATTATAAATGTTAGTTAGAATAGACAGAGATACAAAGGCATAGGATAATACCTGGAGGGCAATCCATTGAATACTGAATCTGCCCATATTTATTTTCCACATGCTTATATAGGTCACTCGAAAAGGGGAGAGGGAAGACAACAGACTTCATTAACATGATATAATGAATAGACCAAGTATTCAGCAGGCAGTTACTCCATGGATCCTCCTGAAAACCTCATTTGAAAGAACATGAATAACAAGGTGGAGTGGATCCACCTCTATTCTCAAAATACTAATTAAACACACCGTAGGTCAGGATCTCTGGCTTGTAGCCTCACCTGTGGCCAACAACTCAAACAAGCAAAAATAAATTCAAACTCTTTGACCTTTAGTCAAGGTGGAACAGGCTCACATCTGTGAGTCACCACACCAAACCTTTTATTTAGCTTATACACTCTCCATCTATGTGAAGAGAGAAATAACAGAGAGAATATGAACATGATGTGCTTTAAAATATGTCTGCCCCAAACATGCCAAGTCAGTAGGGAGACGCTAAGCGTCCAACTAGATAAGGATTGAGATCATTATTTTCACCTTGAAGAAAACGTAAACTAATCATTCTAGACTTCTACTACAAGATGCAATAACAGTGTTGCCCCACAGAATAGGAGCAAAGACCTTTGAAATCTGCGACACACATATGAATAGTAGTAGAAAAGCACATGCCAAGAGCCTAAATAAGTATGTAAGGAAGATTGACACACAATTCCAGTTGTACTGTAATGGTATCAGAAAAGGGAATCTTGTCATACTATTTCTCTTTATTTACAAAGTTCATTTTCTTTAAAAGGTTGATAATACCAGCTTCCTCATCTATTTCAGCAAAGTAAGAGGAAAAAAAATACTATGATGGTACTACTTTAGAAACAAATAAAATTGTATGGAAATGTAAATTATACTAAATATTTAAGAGGTCATCATTATGTTAGTTATTAATCAAAGTTTTTCTTATTTTAGATATATGGATTAGCTGGTAGAGTTCTCAATAAATAGTTGGTTAATGTAATTTTCTTTGATTACAAAATGTGTCTTTAGCTCACTAGCCACTTATTAGCTGTCTGAAACATGATGCAAACATTAAAAAAGAAAGACATAGTGGTAACATGAACAAATAAAGGGTCATCTCCATACAAATGCTATAATAAGATCAAAGCCTTTCTATCATTGCAAAGCACTCACTTAAGATATGAGATCTGAGCATTCTGTTAGTTAGGGGAAAAATGGTCTCCTATAGCATTATTGAGTTTTTTTTAACCTGCTTTATAGATTTCATCCTTGGCCCCCTTTCCTCACTGTCACCATTCTATTTACATCAATAATATAATATTAAATATTTATGAGTAAAACAATAATAGTAAAGTAAATGTGAATCTTCTAAGAGAGCTGGGGACTCAAAAAAGACATTTTTATTAAATGAGCTTTTTATTTAATTAGAGTCATGCTTACATTAATGCCTTATTTTTCTCTCCCAAGCCATAGCTTTAATCTCAGGCCAACAAGGATTTCCTATCAAATGTGCTTTTTGCACAGAAGACAACTGTTGCCTGCTAGATTTCTCTGATGATGCTTTAATCTCAGCACAGAGCTGCTCAGGCAATGTAACCTGACCAGCCTTCTTTCTTTACTGTAATTGACTTTTTAAAGCAGTTGTTGAAATGCAAGTATTATATGGGAGTAGTAAGGTCAACCCACTTCAGAAGTGGGAAAGTTTGACACTTGGTTTATCACTTACTTAGCTATGAGAGAATCCTGGAGTCACTTAGGAGGATACTATACATTTTCCTCAGAAACAAACTTTCAAAGTAGAAGGACATGCATGGGGTACCTTGCTACTGCCTGGGCCTCTGAGGGATGAGATGTAGGGTCAGGATGAGCCCTAGAGGATCACTTCTCTGTGTATTCTTTAAATAACCACACTCCTTTGCTTATAATTTGCACTTAGAGTCCTAAAGAATAAAGTGCATTTGCATTCCCATTAGTCTCTTTTATTCTTACCATTTTATCAAAAATACTCAGTACAAAAATTATGTGAAATCCAGAATCTAGGGTTTTAAAATTTATAAATTCTCCATCCAGTAACTAGGAAGATTATTTTTCGTTGTATGTTTCTGAAGCAATGGTTCCTGGAGAAGCTGATTTCTAGGAAGTACTCCATTTGGTGCAGAACAGAGACAGCATCAAGTGATGTACGGCGGCGAGGTGAGCTATGTGGAAACGAGATACAGGGGGGTCCAGGTTTTGTATCAGTGATTTGCTTGAAGGCAAATTGCGAGAGCTGTTCTCCTTCAACATGTGGGGGAGTCATCGCTCACTTGAATCAGCTGACCTAGAACTCATGGACTTTGGACCAACAGTCAGGAAGCCTGCATGGGACCAACCTTGGCCTTCTGTATGTGTGCGAAAGTCTTGTAGCTTGACATCTTAGTAAAGCTTCTAACAGGGACAGCAGGACCTCTCACTGGTGCTTAGCTGACTTTTGGTAACCTCTTCTGCATGCTGGATTAACTGGTCCCACCTAGACATCAGGAGATGAGCTTGGTCCTGCTTCAACTTGATGTACCATGCTGTGTGCAAGCCCAAGGGAGGCCTGTCCCTTTAAGAATGGAGTTGAAGGAGGAGTGGATAGGGAGGGGGTAGGTAGGAAAGGGGAGGGGACAGAAGGAGAGAAGAGAGGGGAAACTGGTTGGTATAAAAATAAATGAAAAAAAATATTTAAAGAAAAATTAACAAAAAGAAACACATATTCGTTTGATATAAAAAAAAGACCTTATATAGTATATGTTTCATTTAACTTGTTCAGATTTCTTTCTCATTGTCTTGTGTGACATCCTCACCACCCTCTAAAGACGAGGTGTAGTTGAGTCAGATGAGCTAACCAAATGCAACATTTAAATCTATGTTGCTGGCGAGGGCCTGATGGCACAGTCCTTTAGTCCCCATGCTCTGTAGGCAGAGGCTGGTAGATCTCTGTCAGTTTGAGGCCAGCTTAGTCTACAGAGTGAGTTTCAGGACAGTCAGGGCTACACAGTGAAACCTTGTCTCAAAAATAAAAATGAATGAACCAAAACACTACTTGAAAAACAAAACAAAATTTTCTCTAATCATTTTTCGTCATTGGAGGGGTCCTAGGTATATCAACCCCTCTCCAAGGCAGGCTGTATGTCTAGGAGTAGTCGGTGAACACAAAAGGAACTGTGGGGGTGACGGGAGGCTTTTGTTGAATTTTGTTTTGACATTTTTTTTGTCTTAATGTTTTGTTTAATTTGATTTTTGTTTTAATATATTTTTTGAAAGAAGGAGAGAGAACATAATGTTTGACAGGTAGGTTAATGAGGAGGATTTAGAAGGAGTTGAAAGGGAAAACAAGATCAAAATATACTAGAGAAGCAATTGGTGTGTTCTTCCCGGGGGAAGAGTACTTCTCTAACTTTTAGCATTTCTTAGCTGCCTGTAGTTCTTTGTGTAGGGATGAGGCTTCCTGGGCTTTCCCTTCCACTTGAGCATGTCTGCTTTTTCATTTGTTCAACCCATGTTTAGGCAGTCATGTTGGTGAGACTTTATGGGTGTAACTTCTCACTAGCAGACACAATCTGATACCGCATTCCCTGGTCTTCTGACTCTTACAATCTTTTTACTCCCTCGGCCTCAAAGTTCTCTGAGCCTAAGGTGTGGGAGTGTTTTGAAAACATATCCAACAGTCAACCCTGAAAGCAAACATACAAATAACATTATACAGTCTGAGAAGGTTATGTTTAGGAATATATATATATAGCAACAATTAATAAAAATGGTTGCTATCAGTTTGATAGAGGGCAAGGGGATATATGGGAGAATTCGAAAGCAGAAAAGAAAAGAGTGATAATAAAAATATGCTGTCAGGAAAAATTTAAAGAAAAAAAAGGGTTCATCATGCTAGAAGGCTTATGCTCATGCCTATTTTCCCCTTCCTTAGCTGTCTTGCCAAAAATTAGTTAATGTAACTACACTTTTATCAAGAAGCACCATTTTATTAATCATCAGAATCCCTAGGATAAAAACTAAAGCATGGACAATTATTCTCTATGGAATGAATTCCCATGGATGTCACTATATGTGTAAAAAGGGATTTAAATTGAGTCATTAGATGAAGTCAATATTAAATAAATTAACAAGCTGTCAATCAACCATATAAAACTGATTTGAGAGGGAAGAAAAATCTATGAATAATTTTAGTTTACAGTCAATGTAGCGGCATCAGCAATTAGTGACCGTATCTTTGAGTTTCATGTGTCTCTTATTATGTAAGACTAGCTTTTAGCTTAAGATAGATCTCATGCCTTTCAGAAGTGATAGTGTTATAAAACAATGAAATCTCCTTTAGAAAAAGAAGCCTATGAAAATCAGCTAGAATATGGTTGGAAAATGTGAGTGTCTTAACCACTAAAATAGTCATAATAAAATATAGCTACTATAAAAGACTTTATGTTAATTGTGAATAACGAATTAAATTCTTCCATCTTCAACAGAAACTAGACCATCTCAATATCTGAGTCAGAAAAGAGATACTTTAAATGACCCCTTTTTAACCCTCCCTTTATAAACGATAATTAAATTTTAGTAATTAAGGGAAATCAGAGTCAATTCTAGAAAAAAAAATGTGTCAAGTGAAAATAATGTGGTAGAAATACCATCGTTCAAACTAAAAGAAATTACTTAAAGTGGAAAAAAAGCACCTTTCTCCACTCATTACCCAAGCATCCAGCTTCCACAAAGACACTGCTTTTGAAACTTGATCTAAACTAGAAATCTTACTCTGACTCGATCAATAACTAAGTGGAGGGGGTGGGGGTTTGCTGAGCAATGCCCAGCCCCTATTCCCATTTCATCTCTAATAAAAAGGGGTGTAGGATCTTTCTCATATTCTCTTGATGTAATGTACGAACCAATTTTACAGAACCTCCTGGCCCTTCACAAAGCCACTGCCAGCTAATCAGGTGAGATCATACAGAGGAGTGAAAACATTCGTTATATTTAAAGTTAGTTTTCTTAATTTTCATGTATAAGCATGGTGTTCTAAACTCAACAATATTCATTGCAGGCATGGAGTCATAATGCCTGGCATGTAGGAGGGAGAACTGGACATTTAGTGAATAAAAATGGAAGCGCAATGAATATGTAATGTGCTCAGCCGAACTCTTCACCAGAGACACACCAATGATAATCCTCCGTTCTTCAGCTAGTACACAGTTACTAATAAACCGCAAGCATTGGATTTGCATTGTCGATGCACTGTGCCTAATGTTTTAGTTTTATCCTGTTTTTCTCAAGTACGATGTTTTTTCAATAATAACAATTTCGCTTTAGTGAAATGGTGTCTGCTTTCACAGAGCGATGTTCTTTGATAGTACCAGAATCCATAAAACACTTTTTAAAAAAATTAATGAAGGCATTTGCAAAGCTTGGGCTGTTTCATCAGAATGTACCTAGTTTCTTTTACAATGGAAAGAATGCTGAGACTGAGAAAGCATTCTGATGGGATCATGAATATTCTAACAGGGTAGAGTAATCTGTGAGAGCCACAGCACTCCTCTAAAGCTGCTGTCCAACATGCTAACGTGTGGAATTCATTTTCCTACAGCACAAAAGAGTTCCCTGCAATAGAGAGTTTTTATAACAGCAATAAGACAGCCCACTGGGGTGTGGTTTTCTGAAATAACCACATTTTTGAAGCGCTGGTATTGTGTCTTATGCGTAATACACAACATATGATGACGCGCTAAAGTCATACCCTCCACGCAGTTCTCTTCCTGTTAGTCAGTGGGCGCTTTCAAAAATTATGCACTGCAGTGAGCTACAAGGTAAATAAAGTAAGAGAACACAGTACTGACTCTCAGTACCCTTTGTTAACTTTAAAGAGAAATTATCATAATTTTCCCTGGTATCTCAGGTTTACGGCACACCAATACGAAGTGTGGTTAGATCAAGAAAACAATCAAGTTAATGATATGGACTATATACTTACTCTAAGTTAGCTAAATGTACCAATGGTTCTGTTATCATTCTGTATTGCTTGGCTTAAGTGAAATGTCTATTAAGAATGCAGGCATGTGGTGTTGATGTTAATAAACCTCTATGGTATGGTTTGTTTGCAAAGGCCATGGCCAGCTTTAACATTGGGAGCCTCATTTCCAGTATATGATCTGATGGGCCCTCTCCAACAGTTGGAGTGTTGCCACTAGGCAGTCCTGGACCCTCCACCACTGCTGCCCCATATGAGGAGAAGAAAGCAGAAGCAAAGAAGGAGGATTGTGAGGAGTTTGATGATGGGCTTTGGTTTTTTTATTATTATTATTATTATTTCGGTTAACCTCTTAACATATCCAATAAAAAGCTGCTTTTTTTGAAAATAGAATGCATGCATGAATTTGAATATTACACCAGAAAAATCCAGAATTCATGTTAACATTAAATACATCCTTCCAAATTGTCAGTCACACACGCCATC